>JAJHUB010000133.1:600000-1164458 GCA_024510155.1 Gulo gulo luscus
AAGCATTTTGCATATATTTATTAAACGTGTTGATAAATTTATAAATACTTTTGGAAAGGATTTTTCTTTCCTAATAACCTGGATGACATTGGAACCTCTCAAAGAGTGTATATTGAAGTTGTAGCCCTTAGGATCTAGGAATGTAACCTTATTTGAAAATGGGGTTGTCCCAGATGTAATTAAGATAAAAGAGTCGATAATGGGTTGGGCTGACCTCCTAATCTGATATGAATGGTGTGTGTGTGTGAGTGTGTGTGTGTAACAAGACACCCAGATGGAGATCAGGAGGGCATGGTGGGGACATGGAGGCAGAGACTGTGACCTTGGAGCTGCAAACAGGGCATGACAAAAATTGCCCTCAAACCTTCAATGGTTAGAGAGAACTAAGGAGGATTCCTCTGCAGGTTTGGGATGGAACATGGTCAGGTCCTGCAAACTTTGGGACTGTGTAAGAACGACAGAAATACATTTCTGCTGTTTGAAGCTACCTAGTCTGGTACATTCTCATGGCAGTCATAGAAATATAATGTACCTAAAAATCAATATATATAAATATAGAAAATGTTACCAATAAGTGGAAAAATACAACATAACAATGAAATAATTTCTCAGTTATAAAATTGGTAAGTATTAAGATTGTTTAGTCCTGACAAGATGGTGGAGAAGTGGGAGGAGGCGCCATTTCAACCTGTCCAGTAAAGTGAGCTGCTTACCTACCAAAGAACTCTGATTACCCATGAAATGAGCCTGAGACTAGAACTATGCACTTTTGGATCTCTATGGGGGCAGAAAATGCCAGTGGGCAGGTAAAGCAGAGTGGGAACATCGGACTGATATCTGAAGATAAACAAGAGGGGGAGAGAGCCATCAGAAGCAACCCATTGGAAAGTAATACCCCAATACGAGAGTGTCTGGTAATTGGGGACCATGATTAACTTGGAGTCTGGTTGAAAGCACTCAAAAAGAGCAAAGGATATTAGGGGGAAATTGGGGGAATCTGGTGGTTAGGGACGGGGGCTTAAGCCCACTGACCCAGGAGAGCCACCACTGGCACTGAGCCAGAGAGAGTGCAGCGGAGAAGACAGGTCTTGGTCACTGGAGTGCTTGAGAGCCTCTGGGCGGCAGTGCCCATGAGGGCGCGGGAGCCTTGCCAGCTGACAGAACCACAGCCTTTTGCACTCCGCACACGTGGGTGCGTGGGCTGCAGGACCAGAGTCTGAGTCATGACCTACTCCCTCCCCTGAGAGAGGTGCATGCAGGAGCCAGCCAGCCAGCACTCTCTAGGACCCAGAGAGTCTGAGCACTTCCAGCCTGGGCCAGCAGGAAAATCTCAGTGCACTACCTCTCCTTGGGACCTGTCTGGTGGTCTGAAGCTGCCCAGAGAGCCATGGCTAGTATTTCTCATGGTTTTGGGTAGAAGCAGGAGTTCCTGTGACCCCAGAGACTGTTACTGGGAATGTGCTCTGCCAGCGACACAGGGGGAATTTACGTGCTCTGGAGAACCCAGAGAGGAGCAGACTGAGGCTTCTCTCTGAGAGGGAGGTCTGGGTGCAGTTTGCTTTCCTATAAACCTCCAAAAACCCCCAAAAGCCACCAAGGGGAGAGAAAACAAATGAAAAAAACAAACAAAAATCTCCAGAGAACAAAAGGCTGAAAAACCAGTTTCCTCAGAGCCCAGGCCCTTGATGGGGGCAGGAAGACTTAAAACTGCCTGAAAACCCATGTGGCAGGCCCCTCCCCCAGAAAGCCAGCCAATTAAAAAAAAAAAAAAAAAGACAAGAGGACAACCACCACTACCTCATAGATACAACTTTTATTTTTAATTCATTCCCACTATTCTGGTTCTTTTAATTTTTTAAAAGAATTTATTTATTTATTTATTTGACACACAGAGAACACAAGTAGGCAGAGAGGCAGGCAGAGAGAGAGGAAGAAGCAGGCTCCCTGATGAGCAGAGAGCCCAAATGGGACTCAATCCCAGATCCCAGGACCCTGAGATCATAACCTGAGCTGAAGGCAGAGGTTTTAACCCACTGAGCGACCCAGGCACCCTTTATTTATTTTTTTTTTATGTATAACTTTTGAACCTATTTACCATCATAGAGAGATGTTCAGTACATCAAATTCCACAATAACCTTTCAACCCGAACTTTTTGGATATATATGCCAGTGTTTTTCTTTTTCTTTTTTTCTTTTTTATATCATATTATATTATTTTATTTATTTATTTATTTATTATTTTTTTTTTTTTTAGCCATCAAGAAGTTCTATTAATTTTAGATACTTATGCCCCTAACTTGGGAACAGTCAAGTATATAAGCTCATTAATATCAAAATGCGGAAACACATTGATAATAGTACAATAATAGTAGGGATATTTAATACCCCACTCACAGCAATGGACAGATCATCTAAACAAAGATCAACAAGGAATCAAGGACTTTTCTATAACATGTTCAATTAGTCAACTTATGGTACATCATTCGTTTTTGATGCAAAGTTCAGTGATTCATTAGTTGCATATAACACCCAGTGCTCATTACAACACATGCCCTCCTTAATCATCACGCACCTTCTCCATCCCTCCACCCACTCCCTTCTGTAACCCTCACTTTGTTTCCCGGACCTTAAAGTTTCCTATGGATTTTCTCTCTCTCTGATTTCTTCCCATTCAGTTTTCCCTCCTATCCTTTATGATCCTCTTCCCTGTCTCTTCTATTCAACATATGAGTGAAACCATGTGATGATTGTCTTTCTCTGACTGCCTTATTTCACTTTGCATGATAACATCCAGTTCTATCCACATCGATATAATTGGTAAGTATTCATCCTTTCTGTTGGCTGAATAATATTCCATTGTGTATATGGACCACATCTTCTTTATCCAGGCATCTGTGGAAGGGTATCTCAGCTGCTTCCACAGTTTGGCTATTGTGGATATTGCTGCTGTGAACATTGGAGTGCAGGTGCCCCTTCTTTTCACTACAGATGTATCTTAGGGATAAATATCCAAGCACAACTGGGTCAAAAGGTAGCTCTTTTTTTAACTACTTGAGGAAACTCCATACTGTATTCCAGAGTGGCGATACCAGCTTGCATTCCTACCAACAGTGTGAGAGGGTTCCCCTTCCTCCACATCCTTGCCAACATTTGTTATTTCCTGTCTTGTTGATTTTGGCCATTCTAACAGGTAAAAGGTGATATCTGGTATCTCATTACAGTGTTGTCTTGAATTTCCCTGATGGCTAGTGTTGTTGGACATTTTCTCTTGTGTCTGTCAGCCATTTCTAACTCTTTTTTGGAGAAGTGTCTGTTCTTGTCTTCTGCCCATTTCTTGACTGGATTAATTGTTCTTGGGTGTTGAGTTCTTTTTTTTATATATATATTTATTTTCAGCATAACAGTATTCATTGTTTTTTCACCACACCCAGTGCTCCATGCAATCTGTGCCCTCCCTAAGACCCACCACCTGGTTCCCCCAACCTCCCACACCTGCCCCTTCAAAACCCTCAGGTTGTTTTTCAGAGTCTGTAGTCTCTCATGGTTCACCTCCCCTTCCAATTTCCCTCAACTCCTTTCTCCTCTCCATCTCCCCTTGTCCTCTATATTATTTGTTATGCTCCACAAATAAGTGAAACCAAATGATACTTGACTCTCTCTGTTTGACTTATTTCACTCAGCATAATCTCTTCCAGTCCTGTCCATGTTGCTACAAATGTTGGGTATTCATCCTTTCTGATGGAGGCATAATACTCCATAGTGTATATGGACCACATCTTCCTTATCCATTCATCCGTTGAAGGGCATCTTGGTTCTTTCCACAGTTTGGCGACCGTCGCCATTGCTGCTATAAACATTAGGGTACAGATGGCCCTTCTTTTCACTACATCTGTATCTTTGGGGTAAATACCCAGTAGTGCAATTGCAGGGTCACAGGGAAATTCTATTTTTAATTTCCTGAGGAATCTCCACACTGATCTCCAAAGTGGCTGCACCAGCATGCATTCCCGCCAACAGTGTAAGAGGGTTCCCCTTTCTCCACATCCTCTCCAACACACATTGTTTCCTGTCTTGCTAATTTTGGCCATTCTAACTGGTATAAGGTGGTATCTCAATATGGTTTTGATTTGAATCTCCCTGATGGCTAGTGATGATGAACATTTTTTCATGTGTCTGGTAGCCATTTGTATGTCTTCATTGGAGAAGTGTCTGTTCATATCTTCTGCCCATTTTTTAATATGATGGTCTGTTTTGTGTGTGTTGAGTTTGAGGAGTTCTTTATAGATCCTGGATATCAACCTTTTGTCTGTACTGTCATTTGCAAATATCTTCTCCCATTCCGTGGGTTGCCTCTTTGTTTTGTTGACTGTTTCTTTTGCTGTGCAGAAGCTTTTGATCTTGATGAAGTCCCAAAAGTTCATTTTCGCTTTTGTTTCCTTCGCCTTTGGAGACATATCTTGAAAGAAGTTGCTGTGGCTGATATCAAAGAGGTTACTGCCTACATTCTCCTCGAGGATTCTGATGGATTCCTGTCTCACGTTGAGGTCTTTTATCCATTTTGAGTTTATCTTTGTGTACGGTGTAAGAGAATGGTCAAGTTTCATTCTTCTACATATAGCTGTCCAGTTTTCCCAGCACCATTTATTGAAGAGACTGTCTTTTTTCCACTGGATATTTTTTCCTGTTTTGTCGAAGATTATTTGACCATAGAGTGGAGGGTCCATATCTGGGCTCTCTCCTCTGTTCCACTGGTCCATGTGTCTGTTTTTATGCCAGCACCATGCTGTCTTGGTTATCACAGCTTTGTAGTAAAGCTTGAAATCAGGTAATGTGATGTCGCCAGTTTTATTTTTGTTTTTCAACATTTCCTTAGCAATTCAGGGTCTCTTCTGGATTTTAGGATTATTTGCTCCAGCTCTTTGAAAAATACTGGTGGAATTTTGATTGGAATGGCATTAAAAGTATAGATTGCTCTGGGCAGTATAGGCATTTTAACAATGTTTATTCTTCCAATCCAAGAGCATGGAATGGTCTTCCATCTTTTTGTGTCTTCTTCAATTTCTTTTAGGAATGTTCTGTAGTTCCTCGAGTACAGATCTTTAACCACTTTGGTTAGGTTTATTCCGAGGTATCTTATGGTTCTTGGTGCTATCGTAAATGGAATCGATTCTCTAATTTGCCTTTCTGTATTTTCATTATTAGTGTATAAGAAAGCCACTGATTTCTGGACATTGACTTTGTATCCTTCCACATTACTGAATTGCTGTATGAGTTCTAGTAGTTTGGGGGTGGAGTGTTTCGGGTTTTCCATATAAAGAATCATGTCATCTGCGAAGAGAGAGAGTTTGACTTCTTCCTTGCCAATTTGGATACCTTTTATTTCTCTTTGTTGTCTGATTGCTGTTGCTAGGACTTCTAATACAATGTTGAACAAGAGTGGTGAGAGTGGGCATCCTTGTCGTGTTCCTGATCTCAACGGGAAGGCTGCATGCTTTTTCCCATTGAGGATGATATTTGCTGTGGGTCTTTCATAGATAGATTTGATGAGGTTCAGGAATGTTCCCTCTATCCCTATACTTTGAAGCGTTTTAATCAGGAACCAATGCTGGATTTTGTCAAAAGCTTTTTCTGCATCAATTGAGAGGATCATGTGGTTCTTCTCTCTTCTCTTATTAGATTTGTTCTATCACATGGATTGATTTGCGAATGTTGAACCATCCTCGTAACCCAGGGATGAATCCCACCTGGTCATGGTGGATAATCTTTTTAATGTGCTGTTGGATCCTGTTTGCTAGGATCTTGTTGAGAATCTTGGCATCCATATTCATCAGTGATATTGGTCTGAAATTCTCCTTTTTGGTAGGGTCTTTGCCTGGTTTGGGGATCAGGGTAATGCTGGCTTCATAAAAAGAGTCTGGAAGTTTTCCTTCTGCTTCAATTTTTTGAAACAGCTTCAGGAGAATAGGTGTTATTTCTTCTTTGGAAGTTTGATAGAATTCCCCAGGGAATCCGTCAGGTCCTGGGCTCTTGTTTTTTGGGAGGTTTTTGATCACTGCTTCAATCTCGTTACTAGATATCGGTCTATTCAGGTTGTCAATTTCTTCCTGGTTCAATTTTGGGAGTTTGTAGTTTTCCAGGAATGCATCCATTTCATCTAGGTTGCTTAGCTTATTGGCATATAACTGTTGATAATAACTTCTGATGATTGTTTCTACTTCCTTGGTGTTAGTTGTGATCTCTCCCTTTTCATTCATAATTTTATGAATTTGGGCTTCCTCTCTTTTCTTTTGGATTAGTGTGGCCAATGGTTTATCGATCTTATTGATTCTTTCAAAAAACCGGCTTCTAGTTTCATTGATACATTCTACTGTATCTCTGGTTTCTACCTCATTGATCTCTGCTCTAATCTTGATTATTTCCCTTATTACGTGTGGGGTTGGTTTGATTTGTTGTTGATTCTCCAGTTCTTTAAGGTGTAGAGACAGCTGGTGTATTCTGGATTTTTCCATTTTTGTGAGGGAGGCTTGGATGGCTATGTATTTCCCCCTTAGGACCGCCTTTGCTGTATCCCATAGGTTTTGGAGTGAAGTGTCTTCATTCTCATTGGTTTGCATAAATTGTTGAAGTTCTTCTTTGATCTCCTGGTTGATCCAAGCATTCTTAAGCAAAGTGGTCTTTAGCTTCCAGGTTTCAGTTCCTTCTGAACTTTTCCTTGTGATTGAGCTCCAGTTTCAAAGCGTTGTGATCTGAGAATATGCAGGGAATCATCTCAGTCTTTTGGTATCGGTTGAGCCCTGATTTGTGACCCAGTATGTGGTCTATTCTGGAGAAGGTTCCATGTGCACTTGAGAAGAATGAATATTCTGTTCTTTTAGGGTGGAATGTTCTGTATATATCTATGAGGTCCATCTGGTACAATGTGTCATTCAATGCTCTTATTTCTTTATGAATTTTCTGCTTCGATGATCTGTCTATTTCTGAGAGAGGCATATTAAGATCTCCTACTATTAATGTATTCATATCAATATGAGTCTTTACCTTGATTAATAGTTTTTTATGTAATTGGCTGCTCCCATATTGGGGGCATAGATATTTACAATTGTTAGATCATCTTGGTGGATATTCCCTTTAAGAATTATGTAGTTTCCTTCTGTATCTCTGATTACCGTCTTTAGTTTAAAATCTAATTTATCTGATATGAGAATCGCTACCCTGGCCATTTTTTGAGGCCCATTGGCATGAAAGATGCTTCTCCATCCCTTCACTTTCAGTCTGAGTGTATCTTTAGGTTCAAAATGGGACTCTTGTAGACAACATATGGATGGGTCATATCGTTTTATCCAATCTGCAACCCTGTGTCGTTTTATGGGCGCATTTAGGCCATTCACATTGAGGGTGATTATTGAGAGATATGTTTTTATTGACATTGTGTTATCTTTGACGTCTTTCTTTCTGTTGATTGTCTCTATATTTCTGTTCAATGCTATTCTTAGGGTTTTTCCTCTTTTATAGAACCCCCCTTAATATTTCCTGCAGTGTCGGCTTGGTGGTTGCATAGTCTTTTAAGCCTTGCCGGTCGTGGAAACTCTTTATCTCTCCATCCATTTTGAATGTCAGTCTTGCTGGATAAAGTATTCTTGGCTGCACGTTCTTCTCATTTAGTGCCCTGAATATATCTTGCCAGCCCTTTCTGGCTTGCCAGGTCTCTGTGGACAGGTCTGACGTTATTCTGATGGGCTTTCCTCTGTATGTAAGGAGCTTCTTTGTCCTAGCGGCTTTCAAGAGATTGTATCTACAATTATGATTCCTCAATTTTACTATGAGGTGCCAGGATGTTTTTTTGGAATTTATAATCTTGGGGGGACACCTTTCTGCCTCTAGTACATGAACACTTTTTCCATTCGCAAGGTTGGGAAAATTTTCATGAAGAACTTGTTCCACTATATCTTCTAGACTTCTTTCTTTCTCCTCCCCTTCAGGGATTCCAATAATTCTGACGTTGGAACGTTTCATGGCATCATTTATTTCCCTGATTCTGTTTTCGTGGCTTCTAAGCTGTTTGTTCCAGGCTTCCTCCTGATCCTTTCTCTCTATCTGCTTGTCCTCCAGATCACTAATTCTATCTTCTGTCTCAGTTACCCTAGCTTTTAGAGAATTTAGATTAGATTGGAACTCATTGAGAGCATTGTGAACCTCATCCCTGGTGGCCTTCAGCTCTGCCCTAACATTATGAACATCATCCCTGGTCGCTTTCAATTCTGCCTTAATCAATTCCATTTGGTCATCCATGGCTTTCTCCAGCCTAGCTATTGCCTGGATAATTGTTAGCCTGAATTCTCTTTCCGACATATTGTCTATGTTGATAGCCGTTAGCTCTGTTGCGGAAGGCCCATCCTCTGTATTTTTCTTCTGTTGGGGATTCCTCCTCCTAGTCATTTTGGTGAGAGATGACTGGACAGATGTAGCTGGATGTATCAACCGTGGTGCAGTCACGGTGCACCCTGGAACGCTTCTGAACACTCAGGATTTCCCTCCCAAATGAGAGAAAAAAGAAAAGAAAAAGAAAAAAGAGAGAGAGAGAGAGACAGGAAAAAAAGGGAAGATAAAAGAGAAGGATCAGCCCAAATGGTTCCCAGGGTAAGATTTATGACGTATACAAACAAAAACAGACAAAGAAAAAGACTGATAAAAGTATATGACGAGAGAAAAAAATATATATAGGCAAAAAAAGTAAGAACCTCGTCAAAAAGAACCCCAAGTATAATATTTATATACTATCAGGACAAACATAAATACACAGAGACACTGGCAGAAGAAAAAGATGGGAGCATGGTTATAGATTCTCAGTGTGTTCGAGGAAGGTTATTTTGATTCTTCCTGTATGTTATCTTGATATCTTTGTTAAAGGACTCAACTTTCCTAAGATAAAAGGGGGATTAAAAATTGGTTTACCTATAGGGGTAGCATTGATTGGAGAAAGGGGGTTACCTTGAAGTTTAACTCTATATGAATATTAGAAAATAAAAATAAAAGAGGAATAAACTGGACTAAACTAAACTAATTTTTTTTAAAAAAATAAAAAAGCAAAAGAAAAACACGTGTATGTATCAAAAAATTCAGGTTAGAAGTTTATTATGGAATTTGATGTACTGGACATCTCACTGTGATGGTAAATAGGTAAAAAAAAATATCTATATAAAAAAGAAAAAAAATGAACCAGAATAGTGGGAATGAGTTAAAAGTAAAAGTTGTATCTATGAAGTAGTGGTGGTTGTTCTCTTGTAGTCTTTTTTTTTTTTTCTTTCCTGATTTGTTTTATGAGGGAGGGGGCTGCCCCGTGGGTTTCAGTCAGTGATGTTCCCTGAGTTAAGTCCTCTGGCCCGCCTCAAGGGGGTGGGCTCTGAGGAAAACAGTTTTTTCAGGCTTTTGTTCTCTGGAGGTTTTTATGTTTGTTCACTTCTTTTCTCTCGCCTTGACAGCTTTTGATGATTTTTGGAGGTTTAGAGGAAAACAAACTGCACCCCGACCTCCCTCTCAGAGAGAAGCCTCAGTCTGCTCCCCTGCAGGTGCTGCGGCCGCTGGGCCGCTGACAGAGCAGGTTCTGGGTCGCGGTCCCTGGGGACGCAGGATCTCCTGCTTGTACGCAAAACCACAGCAGCGGCCGCTGTCTGGGAGGTCCAGACCGCCAGAGAGGTTCCAAGCAGTGATCGCACACTGAGATTTTCCCGCTGGCCGGGGCTGGGATTGCCTGGTCTTTCCAGGTCTAAGGGTGCAGGGCTTGCACGCACCTCTCCCAGGGGAGGTTGTGGGGTGCGGGACGGCGGGGGTCCCAGAGCACCAGGCTGGGCATTAGTGCACCTCTCTCAGGGGAGGGTGAGGCGTGCGCGCACGTGTATCCCAGGTAAGGTGCACTTTCTGCTGTCTGGTGTGGCTCCCAGCCCCTCACGGGAGCCGGACTCCACTCGTTCTGGGGCGCGCTGGTGGCTCAGGGACCAAGACCTGGTTTCTCCACTGCACTCTCTAGCTCAGCGCCAGGGGAGGCTGTCCTGGGTCTGGGGACTTAAGCCCCTGTCCCTAGCAGCCCCAATTCGCATAATTTCCCCCCGCAATCCTTTGCTCTTTTGAGTGCTTTCAACCAGACTCCAAGTTAATGCTGGTCCCCAGATGCAGGGCACTCTCGTATTGGGGTATTATTTTCCAATTGGTCGCCTCTGGTGGCTCCCTCCCCCTTTTGTTTATCTTCTGATATCAGTGGGACGTTCCCACTCCACTTTACCTGCCCACTGGGGTCTTATGCCCCCCGTAGAGATCCAGACGTGTATAATTCTGATCTCAGGCTGATTTCATGGGTGATCGGAGTTCTTTGGTAGGTAATCAGCTCACTTTAGGGTACAGGTTGAAAAGGCGCCTTCTCCTACTTCCCCGCCATCTTGTCTCCCTGCTTCAATTTTTTGAAACAGCTTCAGGAGAATAGGTATTATTTCTTCTTTGAAAGTTTGGTAGAATTACCCAGGGAATCTGTCAGGTCCCGGGCTCTTGATCTTCGGGGGGTTTTTGATCACTTCTTCAATCATGTTACTACATATTGGTCTATTCAACTTGTCAATTTCTTCCTGATTCAATTTTGGAGGTTTATAATTTTCCAGGAACGCATCCATTTCATCTAGGGTGCTTAACTTATTGGCATATAACTGTTGATAATAATTTCTGATGATTGTTTCTATTCCCTTGGTGTTAGATGTGATCTATCCCTTTTTATTCATAATTTTATTAATTTAGGTCTTCTCCCTTTTCTTTTTTTATTTTTTTATTTATTTTTTTTAATATTTATTTTCAGCATAACAGTATTCATTGTTTTTTCACCACACCCAGTGATTAGTTTGGCCAATGGTTTATAGATCTTATTGACAATTTCAAAAAAAAAAAACAGCATCTAGTTCATTGATGCATTCTACTGTATCTCTAGTTTCCATCTCATTGATATCTGCTCTAATCTTGATTATTTCCCTTCTTGTGTGTGGAGTTGGCTTAATTTGTTGTTGATTCTCCAGTTCTTAAAGTGTAAAGACAGCTGGTGTATTCTGAATTTTTCAGTTTTTTGAAGGAGGCTAGGATGGCTATGTATTTCCCCCTTAGGACCACCTTTGCTGTATCCCATGGGTTTTGGACTGAAGTGTCAGTATTATCATTGGTTTTCATGAATTGCTTAAGTTCTCCTATGATTTCCTGGTTGATCCAAGCATTCTTAAGCAGGGTGGTCTTTAGCTTTAGGTGTTTGAATTCCTCCCAAACTTTTTCTTTTGGTTGAGTTCCAGTTTCCAAGCATTATGATCTGAGAATATGCAGGGAATAATCTCAGTCTTTTGGTATCGGTTGAGCCCTGATATGTGACCCAGTATGTGTTCTATTCTGGAGAAGGTTCCATGTGCACTTGAGAAGAATGAGTATTCTGTTGTTTTAGGGTGGAATGTTCTGTGTATATCTATGAGGTCCATCTGGTCCAATGTGTCATTCAATGCTCTTGTTTCTTTATTGATTTTCTGTTTGGGTGACCTATTACTGAGAGTGGCATGTTTTGATCCCCCACTATTAAGGTATTCATGTCAATATGACTCTTCGTCTTGATTAAAAGTTTTCTTATGTAATTTGGATGCTCCCATATTGAGGGCATAAATATTTACAATTGTTAGATCTTCTCCATGGATAGTCCCTTTAAGAATCATATAGTGTCCTTCCATATCTCTGACTAGAGTAGTTAGTTTAAAATCTCATTTATCTGATCTGAGAATCACTACCCTAGCCTTCATTTGAGGCCCATTGGCATGAAAGATGCTTCTCCATCCCTTCCCTTTCAGTCTGGATGTATCCTTAGGTTCAAAATTGATGTCTTGTAGACAACATATGGATGGGTCCTGTTGTTTTATCCTTTCTGCAACCCTGTGCCATTCTATGGGTGCATTTAGGCCATTCACATTGAGAGTGATTATTGAGAGATATGTTTTTATTGATATAATGCTACCTGTGAAGTCTTTACTTCTATAGATTGTCTCCATATATTTCTGTTCAATGATATTCTTGGGTTTTTTCCTCTTTAATAGAATCCCCCTTAATATTCCTTGTAGTGCTGGCTTGGTGGTCACATACTCTTATAAGCTTTGCTGGTCTTGGAAGCTCTTTATCTCTCCATCCATTTTGAATGTCAGTCTTGCTGGAAAAAGTATTATTGGCTGCATGTTCTTCTCATTTAATGCCCTGAATACACCTTGACAGTCTTTTCTGGCTTGCCAGGTTTCTGTGGACAGGTATGACATTATTCTGATGGGCCTTCCTCTGTATGTAAGGAATCTCTTTCCCCTAGCTGTTTTCAAGAGGTTTTGTCTAAAATTATGATTCATCATTTTCACAATGAGGTGTCTCGAGGTCTTTCTAGATTTTATGATCTTGGGGGTAGACCTTTCTGCCTCTAGGACACAAACGCTGGTTCCATTCACCAGATTGGGAAAATTTTCATGGGGAATTTGTTCAACTATATCCTCTAGTCTTCTTTCTTTCTCCTCCCCCTCAGGGATTCCAATTATTCTGATGTTGGAACGTTTCATGGTGTCATTTATTTCCCTAATTTTTTTCATGGTTTCTAACCTGTTTGTTCCATGCTTCCTCCTGCTCCTTTTTCTCTCTCTTTGTCCTCTAGATCACTAATTCTATCTTCTGCCTCAGTTACCTTAGCTGTTAGAGAATTTAGATTAATTTGTAACTCATTGAGAGCATTGTTAACATCTTCTCTGGTGGCTTTCACTTCTGTCCTAATCAATTTCAATTTGTCATTAAAGGCTTTCTCCAACCTAGCCATTGCCTGGATAATTGTTAGCCTGAATTCCCTTTCCCACATACTGTTTATGTCCATATCCAATAGATATGATGGAGAGGGCTCAGTGTCTGATATTTTCCTCTGTTGGGTATTCCTCCTAGTTATTTTGGTGAGAGAAGGCGGAGGGGATGTCTAGCCTCATGTATGATCTGTGGTGCAGGCAAGGTGCACTCTGGAATGCTTCTGAGCAATCGGGAGTCCCCACCAAAAAGGAAAGAAAAAAGAAAAAAGAGAGAGATTGAGAGAGAGAGAGAGAGGAAAAAAATAAAATAAAAGGGAAGACCCAGCCCGAATGGACCCTAAAGGTAAGATTTATAAAGTATACAAACAAAAACAGACCAACAAAAAGACAGAGAAAAATAAATGACAAGAAAACAAACAAACAAATAAACCAAAACAGCCAAAATGAACCCGAAGTAAAAGATTTATATATTACCAGAACAAAAACAAATACACAGAAACACTGACAGAAGAAAAAGGTGGGAGGGTGCTATAAATTCTCAGTTTGGGTGAGGAAGGATATTTTGATTCTTCCTGGGTGTATCTTTATATCTTTGTTAAATGACTCAACTTTCCTGAGATAAAGGGGGATTAATACTGGTTTATATATAGGGATTGCATTGAGTGGGGAAAGGGGATTTCCTTGAACCTCATCTTTATGTGAATATTAAAAAAAAATAGAAAAGCAAAAGAAAAACATGGGTATATGTATCAAAAAATGTTAAAGTTAAAAGGTTATTATGGAGTTTGCTGTACTTAACATCTCATTGTGATGGGAAATAAGATAAAAGTCATTTAAAAATTGAAAAGAACGATAATATTGGGAACGAGTTAAGAATAAAAGTTGTATCTATGAAGTAGTAGTCGTTGTCACCTGGTTTGGTTTTGGTTTTGGTTTTGTTTTTTTTCGTTTGTTTGTTTGTTTTGTTTTCTTTCTTTTGTTTTTGCCTGGTTATCTGGGGGAGGGGGGGGCTGCGACATGGTTTTTCAGGAAGTCTTGCTAGCATTGAGTGCTCCTGCCCACAATCAAGGGGCTGGAGTCTGAGGAAACCAGTTTTTCAGGTTTTGTTCTCTGGAGGTTTTTTTTGTTTTGTTTTCCTCCCTTTGGCGACTTTTGGTGGTTCTTTGGAGGTTTAGAGGAAAGCAGACTACACCCAGACCTCAGTCTCAGAGAGAAGCCTCAGTCTGTTCCCCTCTGGGTGCTCCAGAGCACATAAATTCCCCCTCTGCCACTGGAAGAGCACATCCCCAGTCACAGTCTCAGGGGTCGCAGGAGCTCCCGATTTTACCCAAAACCATGAGAAGTACTAGTCCAGAAAGCTGGCTTTCAGTGGCTCCCGCCACCGCCTGTCTGGGCAGGTCCAGACTGCCAGAGAGGTCCCAACCAGAGAAAACACACTGAGATTTTCACACTGGCCTGGGCTGGGAGTGTTCAGACTCTCCTGGTCCTAGAGAGCTCTGGCTAGCTCCTGCAGGGACCTATCTCAGGGGAGTGTGTGGAACACAACTCAGACCCCGGTCACATGGCATGCCTGCAGAGTGCAAAAGGCTGTGGTTCTAGAGAGTGCTGGCTGGTGTCCACACCAGACTCTCTCAGGCATGATTCCACCCAGACACTCTCACGTGCGCCAGCAGCTCAGGGACAAACACCTGACTTCTTCACTGCACTGGGTCTGGCTCAGCACCAGCGGTAGCCATCCTGGGTCTGTGGGCTTAAGCCCTGTCCCTAAAAGCCTGATTCACCCAATTTCCCCTTAAGATCTTTCGTTCTTTTTGAGTGCCTTAAACCAGACTCCAACTTAGTGCTGGTCCCCAATCACAGGGCGTTGTCTTATTGGGACATTACTTTCCAATGGGTTGCTTCTGGTGGCTCCCTCCCCCTTTTGTTTATCTTCCAATATCTGTCCAATGTTCCCACTCTGCATACCTGTCCACTGGCGTCTTCTGCCCCATAGAGATCCAGAAGTGTATAATTCTAATCTCAGGCTGATTTCATGGGTGATCAGAGTTCTTTGGTAGATAATCAGCTCACTTTAGGGGGCCATTTGAAACAGCACCTCCTACTTCTCTGCTATCTTGTCTCCCTCCCTCTCTGTACTTGCATTTTCATACTAACAATGTCATTGAGTTTGTTTGTTTGTTTGCTTGTTTATATTTTTTGTCATTGAGTTTAAATCAACCTTACTAAGAAGAGTTTTGTATAAAGGAACACATACCCTTTTAAAGTGCACAGTTAGCTAACTGGTGATTAACACATAAACTCTGTCACTGAATCCCTATCAGAGTTACTGCAGCTGTCACTCCTTCCCTCCTAGAACTTGGGTATCTTTGCCATTTTTGCTCTGAGGTCAATTCCACACACAGCTTCCCTTGTCAGAGCTCCTGCAGACTTGTGTCTGTGTGCTGGGAAGACAGACCTTGGGAGGGAATCACTGCCCCCAGTGTGTGCAGAACTGTTGTTTCACACACATGGATAGAATGAGAAAGATTTTTAGTTTAATTCCTCTAGGAACACATATAACTCTGTCTAACCACAACCTGAACAGAAACACTCCTCACTTCAGTGATTTAGGAACCTCAGAGGAAGGAGAACTCTGGAAAACAGGGATACATCACGTTATGGGGAAGTACACAGAATCCTCCACAGAGGGGGCCTTGTGTCCATTGGTACCCATCACTTGTCTGAACATGATCCTGATCAACGTGAAATTTTGGTAAAGAATCCAGTCTACCTATGAGCCACACAGGAAGCCATGGGCAAAGTGTCCCTGAGGGGTCTCAGTAGAGCATAAAACCTGGCATGAGGCTTTGGAGGGACAATAGAGGGACATTTGTCCTAGCCCTAAGTGAGGGGATAGTGTACATAGCATCGAGGTAGCAGGAGCTCTTTCTGTTGGGTTTTGTTCACCATTTCACATAGTGATGTGTCTGAGTCTGGACACCAGGGGGCACTGGGGCCCATTTCTGAAGAGTCAGGAATAATAAGAGCTTGGTCTTGCCACCTGGCATCCCTGCCTATACCCTCTGCTCAGGGCTCACAGCTGAGACCTCCCCAGCCCCTGACCCCACACAGCCCCTCCCCAACCCAATTCCAGACATGCTCAGTCAGAAGGTTTTGACCCCAGGTCAGTGAGGGTATAGAAAGCTGGGGGTCTCATTTGCATGAATGGGCCCTCCCTCTCTCAGAGGATGAAAAGGGGTAGGGACGGATGAAGGGAAGCTCTGTTCAGCTGTCAGGACCACAGTCATCAAGATTGATTATGGCCTCCATCATAGCCTTGTTCTCTCTCCTCCTCACCCTGCTGGCTCACTGTACAGGTGACTGGATGCAGGGACAAGGGAAGGGTTCCTGGGAGGACGTGTGAACTCTGTTTCCTTTCTTGTCTCTAGATTCCAGCATGACCCTTTCTGTGGCTCTCCCCCTTCCAGGATCTTGGGCCCAGTCTATGTTGACTCAGCCACCCTCCATGTCTGGGGCCCTGGGGCAGAGGGTCACTATCTCCTGCACTGGAAGCAGCTCCAACATTGGGAGTGGTAATTATGTGAACTGGTACCAACAACTTCCAGGAATAACCCCCAAACTCATCATCTATGATAGTAGCAACCGACCCTCTGGTGTCCCAGATCGATTCTCTGGCTCCAGGTCTGGCAGCTCAGGCACCCTGACCATCACTGGGCTTCACACTGAGGATGAGGCTTATTATTACTGCTCAGCATGGGATGACAGTCTGAATGCTTACACAGTGCTCCAGTCCTGTGAGGAAATGAGACAAAAACCTGCTTTCCCCACAGTGATGGGGTTTCCTCGTGCAGCATCCATCTTCTGCCAAGACAGTTGCTTCTCTTTTTGTTTGGCCTAAAACAGGTCTGAAACCAAACTGAGCAAACTGTCCCTAATATTGTCTTTGTTTCTCAATTTTGTCCCCAAAGTCTGTCCAGGTAGACACATGTTTTCTGTTGTAGGCAAACTGAGCAGAACATTTCTAGATGCTGGGGCAGGTTGCCCTGGGAGCAGAGTCCCTGAGGATTGTGCTAGTTTGCTAGGGCTGCCATAACAGTATGGTAGACTGGGTGGATAAATCAAAAGATTTTTATTTTCTCACCATTCTGGAGGCTGAATGTCCAAGTTCAAGGTGGCAATAGGGCTGATTTCTCCTGAGGCCTCTCTTCCTGGCTTGCAGATTGAAGCGTTCTTCCTGGGTCCTCACATAACATTTCTCTGTGTGTTCACCCCTGGTGTCTCTACATTTTCTTCTAAAGACACCAGCCCTATTTATTAGGGCACCAACCTTAAAAGCTCATTTATCCATCATCCTATCCTTTAATGCTTTATCTTAAATAAGCACAATACAGGTTAGTGTTACCATTCAGGGTTTTTAGGGGACACAGTTCAGTCCATACCAAAGCATGAAAACAGAACAAGGGACAGAGGATACAGCTATGTCTGATTCAGAATAGTTACCATCCACATGATATGCATGCGTGGCATTTACTGAACCTTCACTGAAGTTGCCCTACAACTCAACTCAATTCTGACTCTCTGTGCTGGTAATAACACAGATCCCTGAGGACAAAGGATCAGTCCTGCAGAACTTCCTCCATTTTGGTTGGCAATCACAAGTCCCAAGTGCTACCTGGGCTTCTACCCATCTGATATAGATTGCAGTTTCAAATCAACCCCTACAAGAATTTGAGGAATTTGCTTGAGTGGTTCAAACAAGTCAAAGAAACATTTTACTGAGATTACTGATCCATTATAAAAGGGTATAACTTAAAAGCAGCCATATGGAATAGATGCCTAGGGCCACATGTGGCCAAAGGACTTGGAGTTCCCATGACCACTGTGAACTTGATACTGTCCCTCAAATATCCACCTGTTCACCAGTCCTGAAGCTCTCTGGCCCCCCTCTGTTGGGTTTTATGGAGTATTCATTACATACAATGATTAAATCATTGCCTATTGGCAAAAAAAAAAAAAAAAATCAACCTCCAACAACTCCTCATCCAGATTAGGAGGTAGCATTGAAAGTTCCAGCACTGTGCTCATGGGTGTTGTTATACGGGTGAGTGGCTCCCCATCTTTAGTTGTTTTCCAAAAGCCATTTTGCTAACTTAATGAAAGACAGCTTTATCACTGCATCCATTGCAAGCTATATCTCTTTGTTTGTTCCATAGCTGAGGAGGAGGGGTGGGCCTGAGAATTCCCACTACTGGTCTCCCAAGAGCATTCTTTTTTTTTTTTCCCCCAAGAGCATTCTAAAGGAGATTTTTGTGTTGTTAATTTTGATATTGTACATACACATCTTTACACTTCCATAGATCAAGGCCTATCTGAATTCGAGAAAAAGTGTAATAATCATATGCAACACTACAGAATCATGGCATTTAGAAATCAGATCTGACTGTTTGAATAAACAGGGACCTGGGAAGCAGCAGAAACCAGCTGGTCTCTCAGGGCTTTGGGTCATGGTGAGGTGCATGCCCTGCATCCTAAGCCATCAATAGCAAGAGAACTATGAACAAAATCATCCTGAGCCTGAGTGGCACTGGGCCAGACTGTAATGCAGGGCTCTTCTCAACATATCACATAATGTTGTGTCTGGGGATGGACACTGGGGGTTCTCAGGGTCCTTTCTGAGGGTTGAGGCATGATCACAGTTGGGAGCAGCCACCTGGCAATGCCTGTGCCCTCAGCTCAGGGCTCACCAATGTCACCTCTCCATCCACTTGCCATACAAACAACTTCCTGAACCCATGACATCCTCAAGCAGAGGGGCCTGACTCAGCGCCAGTGAAGAGTGAGAGATGAGCTATCATTTGAATGGATGGGTCCTCCTTCTCTTAGCGGACGAAGAGGGGAAGGGAGATATTAGGGCAGATCTGCTCAGCTATGAGGCCACAGAAGGCAGGATCAGTGATGGTCTCCAACATGACCTGGTCCCCTCTTCTCCTCAACTGCCTTGTTCTCTGCACGGATGACTGGATACAGGGACAAGGAAGGGAAGGTCAAGAGTCCTTCTGAGGGTGCATGGGCCCTGTTTTTTCTTCTTGTCTCTAGATCCCAGAATCATCCTCTCACTGTTCCCCTCCTTTCCAGGGTCCTGGGCCCAGTCTATTTTGAGACAACCACCCCCAGTGTCTGGGGCCCTCAGCCAGAAGGTCACCATCTCCTGCACTGGAAACACCAGCATTGGTAGTGGTTATTATGTGTACTAGTACCAGCAGCAACCAGGAACAGTCCCCAGAATCCTAATATCACAACTGACCTTCAGGGCTTCCAATGGATTCCCAGGCGCCCTGACAATTACTGGTCTCCAGGCTGAGAACAAGGCTTATTATTAATTCCAAGCCTCTGAGAACCATTTCATGCTGACACTGTGCTCTGGACCTGTGGGGAAGTAGGCACAAACCTGTTTCCCTGCAGTGGTGGGGCTCCCTGTGCAGACACCACTCCTCTCTAAGGACAGTCGCTTCCTTCATTTTTTTTTTTCCCCAAAACCTGGGGTCTAAGACCTACCACTTGGGAATTGCTGTAAAGAAGGAGAATCATCCTTTTAAACTCTGCCCCCATGCCTGCCCTTGAAATCAATATATTGACTATTTTTGTTTTGTTTTGTTTTTTTGTTTTTTTTCTGTTTTTTTTTTTTTTTCAGCATAAATTTCTGGATTCTCAGACAGGTTGTCTTGGTGACAGAGTATATGAGAGGTGTGGCAGTCTGCTTGGGCTGCCATTATATATAACACAGAAACATAGGGTTAACCTATATAGCTTAACCAACAGAAATACATTTTTGCAATTTCTGGAGACTGGAGGTTCCAGTTCAAGGTTTTGTAGGTTTGATTTCTCCTGAGGTCTTTCTTACAGATGGCTGCATTCTTGTGGGCCTTCACCATGGCCTATTCTCTGTGTGTTCACCATTTTTCTTAATCTATTCCTGAAGACATCAGCCCCATTTGATAAAAGTACCACGCTTATGACCTTACTTACCTTAATTACCTCCTCCAGTGCCTTATATCCAATACAGTCCTATTGAGGGTTGGAGTTTCAACACTGTTTTCAGGGGACATGGTTGAGTCTATATCAAGAAGTCAGGGCAGAACCAGGGACAGTGTTCAGCTGTGTCACTCAAGAGTAGTTGACTGTGGAGATAATGCACATCCGGAACATTTGGTGAACACCTACTGTGTGATAAACCTGCTTCTAGGGATGTGGGAAACGTGTGGACACAAGAGGAAAGGTCCCCATGCCCAGGGTACTGATAATGTGTGGGGGAAGTAGGAGGACACAGAAGATAAACATGTTGTACAGAAAAGCTGTGTCCCAGGAGAGTGAGGAGTGAGGTCAACATGAAATTGGAGCATTTGAGGGGTTCAAGGGAACACTGGAATCTGAGGTGTTGTGATGACATCCCAGTGCTGCATCCATAAGGAAGGAATAGGAGGGGAGAAGGCAGTGGCAAAGCAGGGGCTGTGGATGGTGCCCCCAATCAGACTAGGAATTCTGGACTGGGGAGGCAGGTGATGTAGTGAAGGAGAGTTAGGGTCCCCATGACGTAAAGGAAACAGTGACTGAGGAAGAGAATGGGAAGAGAGGGAGAAAACAAGGTCTTGGGAACAGTGAAGGGAGGGGACTCCATCAGCTAGGGCCATGTGAGGACCCATCTCTGATGTAGGATGACTTCCACCTCACATTCCTGAGAAATACGATCATCCCCTGACTCAGGGCAATGTTCATTGGAGTTCTAGAAATGCACGTGTCTGCTTACTCTGCTCTAACAGTTGGTGAAACTTCACCTGTGCCAGTTGAAATGTCAAACAATTACTAGAAGAAAGTCATGTGAGGATGAGCTCAGGCCCTTCCTTCTCACTGCTGTCTATGTGTTACAAACCTTTCCCTTTGGAAAAGCACAGAAAACAACAACTTCCTTTAGATAAATTAACATGAACTTCAGGACCTGGGGTTCTATAGTTTGTTGGAATTTAAATGCTCCCAGAACATTATTTTATGCATTAAGAGTTGACGAGTACTTAAATATACCTCTCACTTTATTGATGAGAAAAAGGGATCAGTAGGACACAACAGTCAAGAAGGCTGAGACTCAGCTCCAGATGAGATCCTGGCCTCAGAACAGCGGGTCAGCAATCCTATTGGAGGATCAAGCCAGATGGCTCCACACCCTGATCCTCTGTTCCTCGGTGGGGTCTGCAAGGCTGTGCTGGGAAATAGCCTTAGAACATGCTCATTTTGTTACATCCCAGGACATACAGAGTCTAGGAGGAGAAATAAGGATTCTACTAGAAACCAAATGGGAGAAAGGCAACTAAAGGAGACAAAGCCCACACTGAAGTGATCAGAGAAGAAAGGGCTGAAGCCATACTTTATGGGAGAATCAAAAGAAACACTGAGATGATTTCTAATGTGTGTATTTCATACTGTCACTAGTTTTTAAATCCATTAAACAAACTTGACTTTCCAAAACTTCACTTGTCCTTTTGTTCATAGCACATGTGGGATAACATGATGGAAAGTGCCCTGAGCCAGGCACAGAGTCCTCATCACACAGGAGTGAACATCATCCTGCAGGGCTTTTTGCCTGGGCCATACAGCCTTTGGTCTGAATGTTCTCCCAGAGCAAGGAGGCACAGTTGGATACAGTGGTCCTGATTTAGCCCCCGTGCATCCAGGGTGGCTACAGAGCTTGGACTGAGATGGCAGGAAGCTGAGTGGCCACGTTTCAAAAGAAACCACTGTTGACAGGGCTTCTGGGTGTTCCTGAGCCTCTGGGATGTCCTCTCTCCTCCTGCAGCCCAGCAGCTCCAGGGGCAGCCAGTCCCTGACCATTCTGACATTCCTTCCACAGAGCAATTCTGGGCCAGGCCAGGCTCACTCCCACCCACGGGCCTTGACCTGAAATTCAGGTAGTCTCATCTGAGGAAGAAACAGAAAATAAATTTCTCATGATAGAATTCCTCTGACCACATGCATCTCATTCACACCCAGAGCTGGACAAACTTCCACTCAGGGGTTCTTCTTCCCAAAATACAAATCATGGAATTCTATGGGGCAAAGAAATACAGACTGTTTCTAATTGTAAAAGCACCTGCTAATTTTATTTTGGTAAAAGAGGTCAGAGTTTTGTTTGCATGTTTTTTGGCTGAAATCTATCTTTCTGGCAAAACCGTGGTAGAAAGTGGATATATGTTCAGATACAAGCATGTAAATTGTGGTCATATTCCATCAGACCCCATAGCACTTGTTTTGAGGGTGGACCCTTTTTTTCTCAAACCCTCCATTTGTAACGCTGATCCTAACAGCATCACAGGCCATGCTCTCCTGCAACAGGCCCTGGTTAAGGGACTCAGAGTTTTAAGTAAAATGCTGCAAATAATGTCTTTTGTTACAGCTTCCTGAAGATCTGTGGAGTGTGATTGCAGAAATGATTCCTAGGAGTGAGTCACTGTGTTAAGTCTATGTAAATGATGGTAGTGCCCAAGTGTGAGGGGACACTGATGGACAAGGAAGATTAGCCCATCTTTACACCCTGGAGGTAGGACCAACATCCCTTCCCATGACCTCCTATCCCTACAGAGATCCCTTTCAACCTTCAGCTGTGAAAGAGTCCACAGGGAAGGGGATCCATGGTCACCAGGAAGTCACATCAGTGGAAAGAACATGGTGTCCTGCACAGAAGGGGCCATGTGTCCATTGGGACCTGTCATTACTCTGGATGTGATCTAGCTCATTATGTCATACACATTATATATACACAGTATTTATTTGTTAACTATATCTCAATACATCTTAAAGATAAGAGTATTCAGAACTGAATTTGAAAACTCTTATTTTTTCTTTCAAAAATTATCATTTTCTGTAAATGCCTTTTGCATCGTCTCTATACATCACTTTTTGTTCATAGTATGCAAGTAAGTCTCTGTACTTAATGTCCATTCTCTCTCCAGGAATTCATAAGGAATTTGTCCTGTGTGTGAAGGGATTCCTATTCTCTGAGAAATTTAGACAGACAAATCATAATATTTCTTCAGCATGTTTCTGTTTTGGTGAATGTGGAGGTCAGAAAACACACACACACACAATAATTGTGTTAATAGCGTATTTATGTAATCCAAAAAATCTAAGATTTAATGTATGTTCTGATTAATATATCAACACCCAATGACCTACATTCTATGATCAGTTCATGACAACTCACCACAGGAAGGGAAGTGACCACACAGAGAACTCATGGAACAAGTGGAACAAGACACTTGACACACTTACAACAAAGTCAGCATCTCTCGTGGTATGAAATACTATAGTACCTATGCCCATCACAGCTGATTCTTCGTCCCACATCTCGTGTGTGTGTGTGTGTGTGTGTGTGTGTGTGTGTACGTGTGTGGGGGGTGCATGTCTCTGTGTGTGTGTGTGTGTGTGTGTGTGTGTGTGTGTGTGTGTGTGTGAGAGAGAGAGAGAGAGAAGGAGAAAACATAACAAACCATAACAATTTTCTGAGGGTTTTCTTTGAGAAGATATATGCTGGGGACAGTCAAGGGCATCTTTGCAGTTTTCCAGGCCTCTCCCATGACACCTCCTCAGAAAAATCCATCACCAAAGGACTTTCTAATCTAATGGGTGGTGAATGTTATCTTCTGATGAGAATCTGCACAGGCCAGAAAACAGTATGAAACCCCTCCCCCTGTCATTTGGCTTTGGCTCAGCCAGTCAAAATTACTTTTGGGGTCTCCTGGGGCCCTTGTTCCTCACCCCCTTCACTCCTCAGTCTCTCTTCCCACCAGGCTCTCTGCTCCATCCTGACCCCCCCCCGCCCTCTTCATGAAGACCCCTTCCCCTCAGATATATGCTCTAGCAGATCCTGCAGGCATGGTGGTGCTGAGTGGTGGGTCCCAGAGAGATGACCCTTGTGTTACTGACAGTGTAGAGCAGGCTTTTCTCAGTTCCTTCCTGTTTGGTCCTTGTTGATGCAGGCCCACATCCCCACTGGAGGTGGACAGGAGAGGAATACAGGGTGGGGCCAGAAGTCTGAACCTGCTTCACTGGAAAGTAGGGCCAGAGGGAGGAGCTCCTCTGCCTTTCCAAACAGTGGGATGTGGTTGGTCCAGGCCTCTGTCCCTAGGCAGCACTGGCAGCAGGACACCTTCCCCTTCAGGGGCCAGGTCTCAGGCTACAGCCTTCCACTAATGTAAGCAATGACAGAGGGTCCCTGAGTCAGTATCTGAGGAGCCCATAGAGGAAACTGAGGGAGCATGGTGGTGAGGAGGTTGTAGCTCAGTGAGGGTCACTGCGGTGAGTGATCTGTCCCATTTGTGAAGAGGGTGATGGTGGAAATGGCAATTGTTAAGGAGGACCTGCCCCCTGTGCTGACATTGCCTCGTGTAACTTATTCCAGCACCATTATGGGGTGTTGTAAGCATGTGTATGAGCCACATGGGTGAGCCCAGAGTAGTGGACCTAGTACCTGGCTGCTTGGCATGTACCCTCTTTTCAGGGCTCCCTGGGTCCCATCAATCCCTTCCTCTCATGGCCCTAGATGTCTCCACAGCAGAAATTGACCAGGCCCCTGGTCAATTTCCAATTGCAAACTGGAAATCAGAAGGGTTAAATCATGGTTAATACAGAGAACGGGGCAATCAAGAGAGATGAGGAATACTCTGAATGAAGTGTCCCGCTCCCATCAGAATGAAGGAACAGATAAGAAAAGTATGGGCATCTCTGTCCCTGCTGGGAGACAGATAGAAATCTCCCAGGTCATTTCTACCATACACTTGACCTCTTCTCTCTTTACCATTTCACCCAACTCACAGGAGAGTGGGCTCTGGCATCAGTTGAGGGTCCCTAGGAAGATACCTGGGCCTTTCTTTCTCCTTGGTCATCAGCCTGTATTGTAGGTAGGGCATTGACTGTCTTACTCTGACACTCTGTCTTTCACTTCCAGGTCCCGAGTATGGTCTTTGATGACCTGTGTGCTGGATGGTGTGCTCCCTGATGGGGACTCAGCAGCTGTGTCCTCTCTGGTCGGGCAGAGTCCCCTGAGCAGAGACCTTTGTGAGGTCTCAGCAGGTATCTGTTCCCAGGGCTCTCCCCAGAGCTGAATCCAAACTCCATCCCCCCCAATGTATGGTATGAGCAGAGCTCCACCACCAGGACTCAGGGAGGTTCTAAGAAGTCAGTGGATGGACCTATTTGCATGGACAGCCCGACCTGTGGCAGAGGGTGGAGGAGAAAAGACCTGAGGTAGCCTAGCTTACTGTGGGGACCAGGGTCTGTGTCACCACGGCCTGGAATCCTGTCTTTCTCATGCTTTTCTCTCACTGTGGATGTAGGGATAGGTCTCAGGTCACAGAGCAGTCTTCCAACTGATCTCAGACTCATGAGAGATTCATGCTGAGTCTCCTTGGCTCAGACTCATGTAAACTTTAACCTGCTCCCTGCTCCATCACACATGTTGACCCAGCAGCCCTCCCTCTCTGCATCTTCAGAAACAACAAACAGACTCACTTGCACCCTGCCCAGTGGCCTCAGTGCTGGGAGCTGCTACTATACTGGCTCCAAAAGAAGCCAGGGAGCCTTCCCTGGTATCTGCTGTACTACTACAAAGACTCAGATAACCATCAGGGCTCTGGGATCCCCAGACACGTCTCTGGATCCAAAGAAGCTTCAGCCAGTGCAGGACTTCTGCTTATCTCTGAGCTGCAGCTGATGAGGCTGACTATCACTGTTCTATGGGATCAGTGGTTCTGGTAACAGGGACACATACAGATAGGGATGTGGGACAAATAACAGCCTGCCTAGGGCCTTGGATGCTGTCTGTCTTCCAATATAAAATGGCAATACATACTGACTGTACTTGGAAGTGGCCTCTGAATCATTATGCCCTTCCTCCCAATTTCCTGTGCAACCTATCTGAAATCTCAGGAGAAATAAAAATAAAAGCTGACAAGGAAAAAAAAAAACCTCATTATGATACAGAAATATTGCTAGTGTTCCAATCTGGGGGGGGGGGAGGGGAAGCCTGTTTACATGGTAGTTCTCTTCCAAAAGCCAGTCTACTTTACATAGATTTCATGGTCAGAGCAGGGGGACCATCTCAGCAGGTGGACAGTTTTCCACAATATGGACTCTGCCTTTCCAAGTGTCAGAGCAGAGACCTCTTCTTCCCCCTCCCCCTGAGCTCCTGTTCTCAGGACTGGTCAAGGCTCACTGAGTCCCAGGGACAAGGCACTAGAATGTGAGATGCTGTGTGAGAACAAGGCCCAGGAAGAATTCCAGGGTACTTTAGCCTTCATTTGTGATGTCAGGGAAGAGTGGTTACACATGGGAGGGGGATTTGGGTCCTGAAATGCTAGAAAAACTCTGAGCCTGTTCCACGGACTTTAGGTGAGGTAGTCCTGTGGATGTGATTTCCTACACCTGACACCACAAAGAACAAGGGGATTCTCATGAGGGCCTTTTCCTGATCCCACAGGGCCTGTTTGTGGCTGCCTCTCTTCTGGTACCCACTGGAGTTTTGCAACAATTCTGGGTGTAAAGAGATGTCTTGGATGTGCAGGGAGAAGAAACTGTAATACTTGCTGGAAATCACTTTGCTCATGAAGCTGTTATAAAGATCCAAAACTAGAATACCCCTTTTGCAGAGAGAAGAATAGTAAAATGGGGGTGACCATAGTAAGAGCTCTCTGGGAGAACCGCTGGGTTGTGAGCTAGCACAGCATTGACTGAGCTCCCAGGGCACAGCCTGATTTTCTGCCACTGAGTTTGTCAAATAGGCCTTCTTGACCACCTCTGGGTTTTCAGTGTGAGGACAAATTAAGGCTGTCACTCAGTTGGCTTGAATCACCATGTCCCCAAGATCTACTGCTACATGGTGAAGTGAGATAAATGTCTCCCTTTCACTCCTGTCTAAATCCTCTCCTGTCCGCACCTATGCCCCCATGCTATCTCAAGTTGTAACTACCTCTGATACTGTTACTAGAAGCTGAGTAGTGGCTATATGACAAACACAGCTTGTCTTACTTATCTCTTGATGAGGCCAGATCAGTCTGATTCTAGGAGCAACTATCTGCTCACACATGCTGGTGTGGGTGAGGTGGGGATACCAAGAATTCCATGGCAAGAAGTCCATCATGTGCCACCTGCAATCCACTTACATTTATTCCAGCCTCCATAGATATTCTGTCCTTGAGACCCAATATTTCCTGATCATTCCCAGAGCTGTGGAACCTTAGCTGAGATGGATTGATGTTTTTTACAGCTTATATTCCCTCTCTACTTCATTATTTAGGATGACATTGGATAAACCTCAGTTATTTTTTTATGTGAAACCTCTGGACTACAGTCCTATTGTCACAAATAATGTCATAATTCTAGGACAATTCCCAGAAAGTTCTGCATTCTTTCAGGGCCAGTGCGTGAAGCATTAAAAAACCAAGGAATGAGAGCCCAGGATGTTGGAGATGACAGACCATGGGGAACCTTATCCAATAGTGGTGTAAGAATCTATAATACAGGGAGGTTGTTTCCATATATACTAATGTTCTTTTTATATCAGTTCTCATATGCTGAACAAATATAAAGTTGACTAAAAGGGTATAAATAAATCATTGATTTATAAGAAAACAAAATTTACCAATAATACAGCAATAAGAAAATTAAAACCCAGAATGGGTTGCAAGATAAACACCAGCACAACCAGCATTATATTCTCATAGCATGGACATATAGGAGATTCCAGGGCCTGTCCCATGAGGGTGAGAGAATCTATCAGGAGACCTTCACACCACAAGGGTATCAACAAAGAACACAGTAACACACAAGAATCTCTAAGGGAAACCCATGCAGACTGTAATAATATAGTGAATTTACAGCGCCCTTGGGGGAATCATATACTTAATGTTGGTTTTAGATAACTCTAGAGAAGCCTCAGAGCCAAAAGGGCTTCCTGGACTAGCAGAGTACCCAAGAAGTGGAGCCTGGATGCAGGTTATGGTCAGCAAGCCCAGGAAGAGTGTCTCAGCTATGAGCATCATAAACTCCAAGCCAGGATGGTTGAGAATCACTTCTCTCTTGGGCAGCCTGAAAAAACAGGCGCCTGCATCCATGCCCAGGTAAAATCTTGCAGAGAAGAAGTGGCCAGTAAAGGACATTAGAGCAGCACCCAGACAGGATCCAGGAACTGCAGGTGCACGTGTGAACCCAGGGCCGCTTGTGGTTTCTGAAACATAAAAATCAGGGACACTCCCAGGTGTCTGAAATGACCTCTGAGAGACTCACTGTTGGTATGCCTCACAGGAGGCAGTGGTTTTCCACAGCAGATACAGAAATGGAGACTGTTTGTCCTGGTGGGTTTAGAGAAGAGAACAGACTGATTTCAGTGCTCTGGGTCAGAGGTTTGAGTGTAACCATTTTTGCTCTGATCTTCTGAAGAGGTGCAGAAAGCCCACCACAGAACAAAAGCACGGAGGTCCGATTCCCACTGAGCCCATCCTCCTGACAGGGGGCAGGGCAACTCCAGACAGGCAGGGATACGTGTCTTCTTCCCCCAGAAGACAGGCTGGAAGAAGAAGAGGACTACAATGCTATGGACCCCATAAGGGTGTAGAATCCCAACACCAGGGGAAAATATTATATTAAGCTCCAGGCGTTGCCTCAGGGCTTGCTTATTTTTTTTTTTAGAGTTTTATTTATTTATTTGACAGAGATCACAAGCAGGCAGAGAGGCAGGCAGAGAGAGAGGGGGAAGCAGGCTCCCTGCAGAGGAGAGAGCCGGATGCAGGGCTTGATCCCAGGACCCTAGGATCATGACCTGAGCCAAAGGCAGAGGCTTTAACCCACTGAGCCACCCAGGCGCCCCAGGGCTTGCTTATTTTTAAGATAAATTTTTATTTTTCTTTTTTCTTTCTCTTATGCTTTTCCTCTTTTTTTTTTCTTTTTACTTTTTTTTTCCCTCATTTCATTTAGATGCTTATTATATCAGGTCATGTTACTAACAGCTTTTTGACTTGTGTTTTTTCACACTTACATTTTTATGGATATATGTTTATTGTCATCCCTTTTTTTATTTTTAAAAGATTTTTATTTATTTATTTGGTAGGGATCACAAGTAGGCAGAGAGGCAGACAGAGAGAGAGGATGAAGGAGGCTCCCCGCTGAGCAGAGAGCCCGATGTGGGGCTCGATTCCAGGACACTGGGATCATGACCTGAGCCGAAGGCAGAGGCTTTAACTCACTGAGCCATCCAGGCACCCCTATTATATATATATTTTTTTCTTACATGCAATATATTTATTTATTTATTTATTTTTATATTTATTTTCAGCATAACAGTATTCATTGTTTTTTCACCACACCCAGTGCTCCATGCAATCTGTGCCCTCCCTAAGACCCACCACCGGTTCCCCCAACCTCCCAACCCCCGCCCCTTCAAAACACTCAGGTTGATTTTCAGAGTCTGTAGTCTCTCATGGTTCACCTCCCCTTCCAATTTCCCTCAACTCCCTTCTCCTCTCCATCTACCCTTGTCCTCTATATTATTTGTTATGCTCCACAAATAAGTGAAACCATATGATACTTGACTCTCTCTGTTTGACTTATTTCACTCAGCATAATCTCTTCCAGTCCTGTCCATGTTGCTACAAAAGTTGGGTATTCTTCCTTTCCGATGGAGGCATAATACTCCATAGTATATATGGACCACATCTTCCTTATCCATTCATCCGTTGAAGGGCATCTTGGTTCTTTCCACAGTTTGGCGACCGTGGCCATTGCTGCTATAAACATTGGGGTACAGATGGCCCTTCTTTTCACTACATCTGTATCTTTGGGGTAAATACCCAGTAGTGCAATTGCAGGGTCATAGGGAAGCTCTATATTTAATTTCCTGAGGAATCTCCACACTGATCTCCAAAGTGGCTGCACCAGCATGCATTCCCACCAACAGTGTAAGAGGGTTCCCCTTTCTCCACATCCTCTCCAACACACGTTGTTTCCTGTCTTGCTAATCTTGGCCATTCTAACTGGTGTAAGGTGGTATCTCAATGTGGTTTTCATTTGAATCTCCCTGATGGCTAGTGATGATGAACATTTTTTCATGTGTCTGATAGCCATTTGTATGTCTTCATTGGAGAAGTGTCTGTTCATATCTGCTGCCCATTTTTAATATGATTGTCTGTTTTGTGTGTGTTGAGTTTGAGGAGTTCTTTATAGATCCTGGATATCAACCTTTTGTCTGTACTGTCATTTGCAAATATCTTCTCCCATTCCGTGGGTTGCCTCTTTGTTTTGTTGACTGTTTCTTTTGCTGTGCAGAAGCTTTTGATCTTGATGAAGTCCCAAAAGTTCATTTTCCTTTTGTTTCCTTCGCCTTTGGAGACATATCTTGAAAGAAGTTGCTGTGGCTGATATCAAAGAGGTTACTGCCTATGTTCTCCTCGAGGATTCTGATGGATTCCTGTCTCACGTTGAGGTATTTTATCCATTTCGAGTTTATCTTTGTGTACAGTGTAAGAAAATATTATCCACCATGACCAGGTGGGATTCATCCCTGGTTTACAAGGATGGTTCAACATTCACAAATCAATCAATGTGATAGAACAAATCAATAAGAGAAGAGAGAAGAACCACATGATCTTCTCAATTGATGCAGAAAAAGCTTTTGACAAAATCCAGCATCGGTTCCTGATTAAAACGCTTCAAAGTATAGGGATAGAGGGAACATTCCTGAACCTCATCAAATCTATCTATGAAAGACCCACAGCAAATATCATCCTCAATGGGAAAAAGCTTGCAGCCTTCCCGTTGAGATCAGGAACACGACAAGGATGCCCACTATCACCACTCTTGTTCAACATGGTATTAGAAGTCCTAGCAACAGCAATCAGACAACAAAGAGAAATAAAAGGTATCCAAATTGGCAAGGAAGAAGTCAAACTCTCTCTCTTCGCAGATGACATGATTCTTTATATGGAAAACCCGAAAGACTCCACCCCCAAACTACTAGAACTCATACAGCAATTCAGTAATGTGGCAGGATACAAAGTCAATGTCCAGAAATCAGTGGCTTTCTTATACACTAATAATGAAAATACAGAAAGGCAAATTACAGAATCGATTCCATTTATGATAGCACCATGAACCATAAGATACCTCGTAATAAACCTAACCAAAGAGGTTAAAGATCTGTACTCGAGGAACTACAGAACACTCCTAAAAGAAATTGAAGAAGACACAAAAAGATGGAAGACCATTCCATGCTCTTGGATCGGAAGAATAAACATCGTTAAAATGTCTATACTGCCCAGAGCAATCTATACTTTTAATGCCATTCCAATCAAAATTCCACCAGTATTTTTCAAAGAGCTGGAGTAAATAATCCTAAAATTTGTATGGAATCAGAAGAGACCCCGAATTGCTAAGGAAATGTTGAAAATAAAAATAAAACTGGCGGCATCATGTTACCTGATTTCAAGCTTTACTACAAAGCTGTGATCATCCCTTTTTTCATAATTTAATTTCATCTCTCTCTCTTTCTCTGTATATATACAAGTTTGACATTCCTTGTAATTTTGGGAAGCAGTGTACTCTAAGACAGAGACCAAAATATACCCAGGAACAACTGAAAACACCCTGTTTTGTCCACTCTGAGATATTATAGCCCCCTTTCCACTCACTCACCAGTTTTTTTTTGTTTTTTGTTTTCTTTTTAAAATTTTATTCTTGTGTTTCATTTGGGGTCCCTCCCCCCCACTCCCGGTGGTGGTTTCTGACTAGTCCAGATTTTGCTAGGTTGTATCTTGCTTGGGTTGCATTGATATTCTGGACTCTGCTCATTCAATTGACCAAGTCTTGATAGAATGACTAGGAGAAGTAGCTCTCAACAAAGAGAAGAATCAGAGACAATTTCCTCTGCCACAGAATTAATGGATATGGATATAAGAAAGATGTCAGAGATAGAATTCAGAATAGCAATCATAAAAGCAATAGGTAGGCTTGAAAATAGCATTACTGGAGGGAGACAAGATGGCAGGGAAGTAGGAGGAGGCGCCTTTGCAACCTGTACCCTAAAGTGAGCTGATTACCTACCAAAGAACTCTGATCACGCATGAAATCAGCCTGAGATCAGAATTATACATGTCTAGATCTCTACAGGGGGCAGAAGACACCAGTGGGCAGGTAAAGTGGAGTGGGAACTTCGGACTGATATCGAAGATAAACAAAAGGGGGAGGGAGCCACCAGAGGCAACCAATTGGAAAATAATACCCCAATACGAGAGTGCCCTGCATCTGGGGACCAGCATTAACTTGGGGTCTGGTTGAAAGCACTCAAAAGAGCAAAGGATCACCGGGGGGAAATTGTGGGAATTGGGGCTGCTAGGGACAGGGGCTTAAGTCCCCAGACCCAGGACAGCCTCCCCTGGCGCTGAGCTAGAGAGTGCAGTGGAGAAACCAGGTCTTGGTCCCTGAGCCACCAGCGCGCCCCAGAACGAGTGGAGTCCGGCTCCCGTGAGGGGCTGGGAGCCACACCAGAGGGCAGAAAGTGCACCTTCCCTGAGATACAGGACCGCGCGTGCCTCACCCTCCCCTGAAAGAGGTGCACTAATGCCCAGCCTGGTGCTCTGGGACCCCCGCCTTCCCGCACCCCACAACATCCCCTGGGAGAGGTGCGTGCAAGCCCTGCACCCTTAGACCTGGAAAGACCAGGCAGTCCCAGCCCCGGCCAGCGGGAAAATCTCAGTGTGCCATCGCTGCTTGGAACCTCTCTGGCGGTCTGGAGCTGCCCAGACAGCTGCCACTGCTGTGGTTTTGCATACAAGCAGGAGATCCTGCCTCCCCAGGGACCGTGACTCAGAACCTGCTCTGCCAGCGGCCCAGCGGCTGCAGCACCTGCAGGGGAACAGACGGAGGCTTCTCTCTGAGAGGGACATTGGGGTGCAGTTTGCTTTCCTCTAAACCTCCAAAAGCCATCACAAGCTGTCAAGATGAGAGAAAAGAAGTGAACAAACATAAAAACCTCCAGAGAACAAAAGCCTGAAGAAACTGTTTTCCTCAGAGCCCACCCCCTTGAGGGGGGCTGGAGGACTTAACTCAGGGAACATCATTGACTGAAAACCCATGTGGCAGCCCCCTCCCCCAGAAAACAAATCAGGAAAGAAAAAAAAAAAAGACTACAAGTGAAGAACCACCACTACTTCATAGGTACAACTTTTAGTTTTAACTCATTCTCACTATTCTGGTTCATTTTTTTTCTTTTTTTATATAGAAAATTTTTAAACCTATTTACCATCACAGTGAGATGTCCAGTACATCAAATTCCATAGTAAACTTCTAACCTGAATTTTTTGATACATACACATGTGTTTTTCTTTTGCTTTTCTATTTTTTTAATTTTTTTAAAAAAATTTAGTTTAGTTTAGTCCAGTTTATTCCTTTTTTATTTTTATTTTCTAATATTCATATAGAGTTAAACTTCAAGGTAACCCCCTTTCTCCAATCAATGCTACCCCTATAGGTAAATCAATTTTTAATCCCCCTTTATCTTAGGAAAGTTGAGTCCTTTAACAAAGATATCAAGATACATCCAAGAAGAATCAAAATAACCTTCCTCACCCACACTGAGAATTTATAGCCACTCTCCCATCTTTTTCTTCTGCCAGTGTCTCTGTGTATTTATGTTTGTCCTGATAGTATATAAATATTATACTTGGGGTTCTTTTTGACGAGGTTCTTACTTTTTTTGCTTATATATATATTTTTTTTCTCTCGTCATATACATTTATCAGTCTTTTTGTTTGTCTGTTTTTGTTTGTATACGTCATAAATCTTACCCTGGGGCCCATTTGGGCTGAACCTTCTCTTTTATCTTCCCTTTTTTTCCTGTCTCTCTCTCTCTCTCTTTTTTCTTTTTCTTTTCTTTTTCTCTCATTTGGGTGGGGAATCCTGAGTGCTCAGAAGCGTTCCAGGGTGCACCTTGACTGCACCACGGTCGATACATCCAGCTACATCTGTCCAGTCATCTCTCACCAAAATGACTAGGAGGAGGAATCCCCAACAGAAGAAAAATACAGAGGATGGGCCTTCCGCAACAGAGCTAACGGCTATCAACATAGACAATATGTCAGAAAGAGAATTCAGACTAACAATTATCCAGGCAATAGCTAGATTGGAGAAAGCCATGGATGACCAAACAGAATTGATTAAGGCAGAATTGAAAGCGACCAGGGATGATGTTCATAATGTTAGGGCAGAGCTGAAGGCCACCAGGGATAAGGTTCACAATGCTCTCAATGAGTTCCGATCTAATCTAAATTCTCTAAAAGCTAGGGTAACTGAGACAGAAGATAGAATTAGTGATCTGGAGGACAAGCAGATAGTGAGAAAGGATCAGGAGGAAGGCTGGAACAAACAGCTTAGAAGCCACCAAAACAGAATCAGGGAAATATATGATGCCATGAAACGTTCCAATGTCAGAATTATTGGAATCCCTGAAGGGGAGGAGAAAGAAAGAAGTCTAGAAGATATAGTGGAACAAGTTCTTCATGAAAATTTTCCCAATCCTGCGAATGGAACAAGTGTTCATGTACTAGAGGCAGAAAGGTGTCCCCCCAAGATTATAAATTCCAAAAAAACATCCAGGCACTGCACAGTAAAATTGAGGAATCATAATTGTAGATATAGTCTCTTGAAAGCCGCTAGGACAAAGAAGCTCCTTACATACAGAGGAAAGCCCATCAGAATAACGTCAGACCTGTCCACAGAGACCTGGCAAGCCAGAAAGGGCTGGCAAGATATATTCAGGGCACTTAATGAGAAGAACGTGCAGCCAAGAATACTTTATCCAGCAAGACTGACATTCAAAATGGATGGAGAGATAAAGAGTTTCCAAGACCGGCAAGGCTTAAAAGACTGTGCAACCACCAAGCCGACACTGCAGGAAATATTAAGGGGGGTTCTATAAAAGAGGAAAAACCCTAAGAATAGCATTGAACAGAAATATAGAGACAATCGACAGAAAGAAAGACGTCAAAGATAACACAATGTCAATAAAAACGTATCTCTCAATAATCACTCTCAATTTGAATGGCCTAAATGCGCCCATAAAATGACACAGGGTTGCAGATTGGATAAAACGACAGGACCCATCCATATGTTGTCTACAAGAGACCCATTTTGAACCTAAAGATACACCCAGACTGAAAGTGAAGGGATGGAGAAGCATGTTTCATGCCAATGGGCCTCAAAAGAAGGCCGGGGTAGCGATTCTCATATCAGATAAATTAGATTTTAAACTAATGACGGTAGTCAGAGATACAGAAGGACACTGCATAATTCTTAAAGGGACTATCCACCAAGATGATCTAACAATTGTAAATATCTACGCCCCCAATATGGGAGCAGCCAATTACATAAGAAAACTATTACTCAAGATAAAGACTCATATTGATATCAATACATTAATAGTAGGAGATCTTAATACGCCTCTCTCAGAAATAGACAGATCATCGAAGCAGAAAATCCATAAAGAAATAAGAGCATTGAATGACGCATTGGACCAGATGGACCTCATAGATATATACAGAACATTCCACCCTAAAACAACAGAATACTCATTTTTCTCAAGTGCACATGGAACCTTCTCCAGAATAGACCACATACTGGGTCACAAATCAGGCTCATCTGATACCAAAAGACTGAGATTATTCCCTGCATATTCTCAGACCACAAGGCTTTAAAACTGGAGCTCAATCACGAGGAAAAGTTCAGAAGGAACTCAAACACCTGGAAGCTAAAGACCACCTTGCTTAAGAATGCAGGAATCAACCAGAGATCAAAGAAGAACTTAAACAATTCATGGAAACCGATGAGAATGAAGACAATTCACTCCAAAACCTAAGGGATACAGCAAAGGCGGTCCTAAGGGGGAAATGCATAGCTATCCAAGCCTCCCTAAAAAATATTGAAAAATCCAGAATACACCAGCTGTCTCTACACCTTAAAGAACTGGAGAATCAACAACAAATCAAACCAACTCCACACATAAGAAGGGAAATAATCAAGATTAGAGCAGAGATCAATGAGGTAGAAACTAGAGATATATTAGAACGTATCAATGAAACTAGAAGCTGGTTTTTTGAAAGAATCAATAAGATCGATAAACCATTGGCCACACTAATCCCAAAGAAAAGAGAGAAAGCCCAAATTCATAAAATTATGAATGAAAAGGGAGAGATCACAACTAACACCAAGGAATTAGAAACAATCATCAGAAGTTATTATCAACAGTTATATGCCAATAAGCTAAGCAACCTAGATGAAATGGATGCATTCCTGGAAAACTACAAACTCCCAAAATTGAACCAGGAAGAAATTGACAACCTGAATAGACCGATATCTAGTAACGAGATTGAAGCAGTGATCAAAAACCTCCCAAAAAACAAGAGCCCAGGACCTGATGGATTCCCTTGGGAATTCTATCAAACTTCCAAAGAAGAAATAACACCTATTCTCCTGAAGCTGTTTCAAAAAATTGAAGCAGAAGGAAAACTTCCAGACTCTTTTTATGAAGCCAGCATTACCCTGATCCCCAAACCAGGCAAAGACCCTACCAAAAAGGAGAATTTCAGACCAGTATCTCTGATGAATATGGATGCCAAGATTCTCAACAAGATCCTAGCAAACAGGATCCAACAGCACATTAAAAAGATTATCCACCATGACCAGGTGGGATTCATCCCTGGGTTACAAGGATGGTTCAACATTCACAAATCAATCAATGTGATAGAACAAATCAATATGAGAAGAGAGAAGAACCACATGATCCTCTCAATTGATGCAGAAAAAGCTTTTGACAAAATCCAGCATCCATTCCTGATTAAAACGCTTCAAAGTGTAGGGATAGAGGGAACATTCCTGAACCTCAGCAAATCTATGTATGAAAGACCCACAGCAAATATCATCCTCAATGGGAAAAAGCTCACAGGCTTCCTGTTGAGATCAGGAACTCGACACGGATGCCCACTCTCACCACTCTTGTTCAACATTGTATTAGAAGTCCTAGCAACAGCAATCAGACAACAAAGAGAAATAAAAGGTATCCAAATTGGCAAGGAAGAAGTCTAACTCTCTCTCTTCGCAGATGACGTGATTCTTTATATGGAAAACCCTAAAGACTCCACCCCCAAATTACTAGAACTCATACAGCAATTCAGTAATGTGGCAGGATACAAAGTCAATGTCCAGAAATCAGTGGCTTTCTTATACACTAATAATGAAAATACAGAAAGGCAAATTAGAGAATCGATTCCATTTACGATAGCACCAAGAACCATAAGATACCTCGGGATAAACCTAACCAGTGATGTTAAAGATCTATACTGGAGGAACTACAGAACACTCCTAAAAGAAATTGAAGAAGACACAAAAAGATGGAAGACCATTCCATGCTCTTGGATCGGAAGAATAAACATCGTTTAAATGTCTATACTGCCCAGAGCAATCTATACTTTTAATGCCATTCCAATCAAAATTCCACCAGTATTTTTCAAAGAGCTGGAGCAAATAATCCTAAAATTTGTATGGAACCAGAAGAGACCCCGAATTGCTAAGGAAATGTTGAAAAGAAAAACAAAACTGGCGGCATCACGTTACCTGATTTCAAGCTTTACTACAAAGCTGTGACCACCAAGACAGCATGGTACTGGCATAAAAACAGACACGTGGACCAGTGGAACAGAGGAGAGAGCCCAGATATGGACCCTCCACTCTATGGTCAAATAATCTTTGACAAAACAGGAAAAAATATCCAGTGGAAAAAAGACAGTCTCTTCAATAAAGGTGCTGGGAAAACTGGACAGCTATATGTAGAAGAATGAAATTCGACCATTCTCTTACACCGTACACAAAGATAAACTCGAAATGGATAAAAGACCTCAACGTGAGACAGGAATCCATCAGAATCCTCAAGGAGAACGTAGGCAGTAACCTCTTTGATATCAGCCACAGCAACTTCTTTCAAGATATGTCTCCAAATGCGAAGGAAACAAAAGCGAAAATGAACTTTTGGGACCTCATCAAGATCCAAAGCTTCTGCACAGCAAAAGAAACAGTCAACAAAACAAAGAGGCAACCCACGGAATGGGAGAAGATATTTGCAAATGACAGTACAGACAAAAGGTTGATATCCAGGATCTATAAAGAACTCCTCAAACTCAACACACACAAAACAGATAATCATATTAAAAAATGGGCAGAAGATATGAACAGACACTTCTCCAACGAAGACATACAAATGGCTATCAGACACATGAAAAAATGTTCACCATCACTAGCCATCAGGGAGATTCAAATGAAAACCACATTGAGATACCACCTTACACCAGTTAGAATGGCCAAAATTAGCAAGACAGGAAACAACGTATGTTGGAGAGGATGTGGAGAAAGGGGAACCCTCTTACACTGTTGGTGGGAATGCATGCTGGTGCAGCCACTTTGGAGACCACTGTGGAGATTCCTCAAGAAATTAAAAATAGAGCTTCCCTATGACCCTGCAATTGCACTACTGGGTATTTACCCCAAAGATACAGATGTAGTGAAAAGAAGGGCCATCTGTACCCCAATGTTTATAGTAGCAATGGCCACGATCGCCAAACTGTGGAAAGAACCAAGATGCCCTTCAACGGATGAATGGATAAGGAAGATATGGTCCATATACACTATGGAGTATTATGCCTCCATCAGAAAGGACGAGTATACAACTTTTGTAGCAACATGGACAGGACTGGAAGAGATTATGCTGAGTGAAATAAGTCAAACAGAGAGAGTCAAGTATCATATGGTTTCACTTATTTGTGGAGCATAACAGATAATATAGAGGACAAGGGGAGATGGAGAGGAGAAGGGAGTTGAGGGAAATTGGAAGGGGAGGTGAACCATGAGAGACTACAGACTCTGAAAAACAACCTGAGGGTTTTGAAGGGGCGGCGCGGGGGCAGGAGGTTGTGGGAACCAGGTGGTGGGTATTGGGGAGGGCACAGATTGCATGGAGCACTGGGTGTGGTGAAAAAACAATGAATACTCTTACGCTGAAAATAAATTAAAAAAATTAATTAAAAAAATAATAATAATAAAATAAGAAGATCTAATGATTGTGGGTTGCCTGGGTGGCTCAGTGGGTTAAAGCCTCTGCCTTCGGCTCAGGTCATGATCCTAGCGTCCTGGGTTTGAGCCCCATATCAGGCTTCTGCTTGACGGGGAATCTGCTTCCCCCTCTCTCTCTGCCTGCCTCTCTGCCTGCTTGTGATCTCTGTCTGTCAAATAAATAAATAAAATATTAAAAAAAGAATATCTAACAATTGTAATATATATGCCCCAAATATGGGGCAGCCAATTATATAAACAATTTAATAACCAAAATAAACATATTTATAATAATACAGTAATAGTAGGAGACCTCAACACTCCACTCACAGCAATGGATGGATCATCTAAGGAGAAGATCAACAAGGAAACAAAGGCTTTGAAGGACACATTGGACCAGACGGCCTTTGTATATACATATATAGAACATTCAATTCTACAACAACAGAATACTCATTCTTCTTGTGTGTGCACAGAACTTTCTCCAGAATAGAACACATACTGGGTCATCAATCAGGTCTCAACTAATACCAAAGATTGGGATTATTCCCTGCATATTTCCAGACCACAATGCTTTTAAAGTGGAACACAATCAAGAATAAATTCGGAAGGAACCTGAACACTTGGAAGTTAAAGAGCATCTTACTAAAGAATGATTGTGTCAACCCAGAAATTAAAGAAGAACTTGAACTATTCATTGAAACTAATGAGAATGAATCATTGAACACTACATCAAAAACTAATGATATACTATATTGCAGCTAATTGAACATTTAAAAAAAAAGGAAAAGAAAAAAGAAAGAAAGCACTTTGGGTCAAAACCAGGGGTTACTGCCATGGTGGTCCTAAGAGGGAAATATATAGCCATTCAATCCTCTTTCACAAAATTAGAAAAATCCCAAATGCAGAAGCTAACCTTACACCTACAAGAGCTGGAGAAAGAACATAAAGTAAAGCTGAAAGCGGGAGAAGAGAAATAATTAACATCAGAATGAAATAGAAACCAGAAAAATGGTAGAACGGATCAATGAAACTAGGAGCTGGTTCTTTAAACGAATTAATAAGGATAAAATAGAAAATATAAACAGACCAATAATTTTCAATGAAATTGGCACAGCCATCAAAAACCTTCCAAAAAATAAGAATCTGGGGTCAAATCATTTCCCAGGGTAATACTGCCAAACATTTAAAGAAGAAATAATACCTCCTCTACTGAAGCTGTTTCTAGAAATACAAATAGAAGGAAAACTTCCAAAAGCTTTCTATGAGGCCAGAATTACCCTTTTCCCCAAACCAGGCAAAACCCCATCAAAAAGCAGAATAACAGACCAATATTCCTACTGAACATGGATGCCAAAATACTCAACAAGACCTTGGCTATAGTACATTAAAAGGGTTACCCACCAGGACAAGGTGGGCTTTATTCCTATACGCAAGCACGGTTCAACATTGGCAAATCAACCAATGTGATAGGGCACATTAATAAAAGAAAAGACCAGAACCATACGATCCACTCAATTGATGTAGGGAAAAATACAGCATAATACAGCATCCTTTCTTGATTAAAACTCTTCACAGTGTAGAGATAGAGGGAATATCATGAAAGCCATCAATAAAAAGCCACACTGTGAATCATTCTTGATGTGAAAAAAAACTAAAGGCTTTTTCCTTAAAATCAGGAACATGACAGGGATGACAACTCTCACAATTATTCTTCAAGATAGAACTAGAAGTCCTAGTATCAGCAATCAGACAATGAAAAGAAATAAAAGGCATTCATTGCCAAACAAGAAGTCAAAGTCTCTCTCTTCATAGATGACAAGATACTTTCTGTGGAAAACACAAAAGACTCCACCACCAAATAACTAGAACTGATACAGCAATTTAGCGATGTGGCAGGATGCAAAATCAATGCACAGAATTCAGTTGCATTTCTATACACTAACAATGTAACTGAGGAAACAGAAATTAAGGAATTGATTCCTTTTATAGTACCATCAAAAACTATAACATACCTAGGAATAAATCTATCCAAAGAGGAAAAGGACCTATACTTTAGAAACTACAGAACACTAATGAACAAAATTGAGGAAGACACAAAGAGAGGAGAAAACATCCCATGCTCATGGATTGGAACAATAAACATTGTGAAAATGTCTATTGTACCCAGGACAATCTACACTTTTTTTTTTAAGATTTTTTTCATTTATTTGACAGTAATAAAAATCACAAGTAGTCAGAGAAGCAGGCAGAGTGAAGGAGAATCAGGGTCCCTGCTGAGCAGAGATCCCAATGCAAGGCTTGATCCCAGGACCCCGAGACCATGACCTGAGGCAAAGGCAGAGGTTCAACCCACTGAGCCACCCAGGCTCCTCTGATCTACACTTTCAATGCAATCTTTTCAAAGTACCATTGGCATTTTTCACAGAGCTGAAACAAACAATCCTGAAATTTGTATGGAGCCAGGAAAAAACCTGAATCACCAGGGGAATGGTGAAAAAGAAAAACAAAGCTAAAATGACATCACAAATGCCTGACTTCAAGCTATATTACAAAGCTGTGATCATCAAGACAGCATGGCATTGGCACAGAATCAGACACATAGATCAAGGGAACAAAATAGATAGCCCAGAAATGGATCCTCAACTCTATGTCTACGAATCTTTGATAAGTCAGGAAAAAAATTTTCCAACGGAAAAAAAAGAGTCTCTTCAGCAAATGGAGCTGGAAAAATCAGGCAGCCACATACAAAGAATGAAACTGAACCATTCTCCTACACCATACATAAAGATAACCTCAAAATGGTTGAATGACCTCAGTGTGAGACAGGAATCCATCAACTTCCTAGTGGAGAACATAGACAGCAACCTCTTTGACATTGGCAACAGCAACATCTTTCAATACACATTCCTAAAGGCAAGGGAAATGAAAGCAAAGATGATCTTTTGGGATTCATCAAGGTAAAAAGCTTCTGCACAGAAGAAAAAAAAAAAAACTAAGAGAAAATCTACAGAATGGGAGAAGATATTTGCAAATGAAATAATGAAATTACAGATTGGGTGCCTGGGTGGCTCAGTGGGTTAAAACAACTGACTCCGGCTCAGGTCATGATCCCAGGGTCTTGGGATCAAGCCCCACATTGGGGTCTCTGCTCTATGGAGAGACAGCTTCCCCCTCTCTTTCTGCCTGCCTCTCTGCCTACTTGTGATCTCTGTCTGTCAGATAAATATTCTCAGATCACAATGCTTTGAAACTGGAGCTCAATCACAAGGAAAAGTTCAGAAGGAACTCAAACACCTGGAAGCTAAAGACCACCTTGCTTAAGAATGCTTGGATCAACCAGGAGATCAAAGAAGAACTTCAACAATTTATGGAAACCAATGAGAATGAAGACACTTCACTCCAAAACCTATGGGATACAGCAAAGGCGGTCCTAAGGGGGAAATACATAGCCATCCAAGCCTCCCTCAAAAAAATACTGAAAAATCCAGAATACACCAGCTGTCTCTACACCTTAAAGAACTGGAGAATCAACAACAAATCAAACCAACCCCACACGTAAGAAGGGAAATAATCAAGATTAGAGCAGAGATCAATGAGGTAAAAACCAGAGATACAGTAGAACGTATCAATGAAACTAGAAGTTGGTTTTTTTGAAAGAATCAATAAGATCGATAAACCATTGGCCACACTAATCCCAAAGAAAAGAGAGAAAGCCCAAATTCATAAAATTATGAATGAAAAGGGAGAGATCACAACTAACACCAAGGAATTAGAAACAATCATCAGAAGTTATTATCAACAGTTATATGCCAATAAGCTAAGCAACCTAGATGAAATGGATGCATTCCTGGAAAACTACAAACTCCCAAAATTGAACCAGGAAGAAATTGACAACCTGAATAGACCGATATCTAGTAACGAGATTGAAGCAGTGATCAAAAACCTCCCAAAAAACAAGAGCCCAGGACCTGACGGATTCCCTGGGGAATTCTATCAAACTTCCAAAGAAGAAATAACACCTATTCTCCTGAAGCTGTTTCAAAAAATTGAAGCAGAAGGAAAACTTCCAGACTCTTTTTATGAAGCCAGCATTACCCTGATCCCCAAACCAGGCAAAGACCCTACCAAAAAGGAGAATTTCAGACCAATATCACTGATGAATATGGATGCCAAGATTCTCAACAAGATCCTAGCAAACAGGATCCAACAGCACATTAAAAAGATTATCCACCATGACCAGGTGGGATTCATCCCTGGGTTACAAGGATGGTTCAACATTCGCAAATCAATCAATGTGATAGAACAAATCAATAAGAGAAGAGAGAAGAACCACATGATCCTCTCAATTGATGCAGAAATAAATAAAATCTTTAAAAAAAAGAAATTACAGATAAAGAGGTGGTATCCAAGATCTATAAAGAACTTCTCAAAATCAATACCCAGAGAACAAATAATCCAGTTAAGGAATGGGCAGAAGACATAAACAGATACCTCTCCAAAGAAGACATACAAATGGCTAACAGACACATGAAAAAATATTCAACATCACGAGCTATCAAGGAAATACAAATTAAAACGACAATGAGAGGGGCACCTGGGTGGCTCAGTGGGTTAATCCGCTGCCTTCAGCTCGGGTCATGATCCTGGGGTCCTGGAATCGAGCCCCACATCGGGCTCTCTGCTCAGCGGGGACCCTGCTTCCCCCTCTCTCTGCCTGCCTCTCTGCCTACTTGTGATCTCTGTCTGTCAAATAAATAAATAAAAATCTTAAAAAAAATATTAAAAACAAAACAAAACAAAACAAAAAAAAAACGACAATGAGATACGACCTTACACCAGTTAGAACGTCAAAAATTAACAACAAATGTTGGAGAGGATGTGGAGAAAAGGGAGCCCTCTTACACTGTTGGTGGGAATACAATTTGGTGCAACCACTTAGGAAAACAGTGTGGAGATTCCTCAATAAATAAATAAATAAATAAATAAATAAATAAATAAAATAAAAAATAGGGTTACCCTATGCCCCACCAATTGCACTACTGGGTATTTACCCCAGGATACACATGTAGTGAAAAGAAGGGGCTCATGTACCCCAATGCTCATAGCAGCAATGTCCACAATAACCAGTCTGTGGAAGGAGCCAAGATACCCTTCAAAAGATGAATGGATAAAGAAGATGTGGTTCATGTAAACAATGAGATATTATTCAGCCATCACAAATCCTAAATACCTACCATTTGCATCAACATGGATGGAACTGGAGGGGATTATGCTAAGTGAAATAAGTCAAACAAAGAAGGACAGTTTTCATATGGTTTCACTCATATGTGGAACAATAGGAATAGCAAAGAGGACCATAGGGGAATGGAGGGGAAACTGAAGGGGAAGAAATCAGAGAGGGAGACAAACCATGAGAGACTTTGGACTCTGGGAAACAAACTGAGGGTTGGGGATGGGAGGGGGATTAAGAGGATGGAGGAGCCAGGTATTGGGAGTTAAGGAGGTCATGTGTTGTGATGAGCACTGAGTTTTATAGGCAACTAATGAATTCTTCCTTTTTTTTTTTTTTAAAGATTTTACTTATTTATTTGAGAGAGAGCGAGCATGAAAGGGGAGAGGTCAGAGGGAGAAGCAGACTCCCTGCTGAGCAGGGAGCCTGATGTGGGATTCGATCCCAGGACTCCAAGATCATGACCTGAGCCGAAAGCAGTTGCTTAACCAACTGAGCCATGCAGGCACCCCAGCAACCAATGAATTCTTGAACACTGCATCAAAAACTAATTATGTAGTATATTTTGGGTAACTGAACGTAATAAACAATGAAATAAAATAAAACCTAATAGAGAAAATCAATGAATTGGAACCATATATTTCAGATAAATTGCCAACTTCTGGAGAGTTGAAGAATAATAAATAAATACACAAATGCATATGTATTTAAGAGGGAAGGAAGGAAGGTAGGAAGGAAGGAAAGGAGGAAGGAAGGGAGGGAAAGAAGAAAGGGGGAAAGAAACTATACCATGAATTTTTCAAACCAAGTACAAGAAAACAAACAACCTGAATAAAAAATAAATGAGTTGTGCCTAGGTAGATTAGTCAGTTAAGCATTAGACTCTTGATTTTGGCTCAGGTCATCCTCTCAGGGTTGGGGGATCCAGCCCATATTTGGGCTCCCACAGAGTGTGGATCTTGCTTAAGATTCTCTATCCTTCTTCCTCTGGCCCTCCCCACTCTCTCTCACTAAATAAGTAAATACACAAATAAAACATACAAGTAAAGGCATTACCGGACACTTCACACAAGATGATATGTATATGGGAACTAAACATATGATATGCTCTTCCATATTATATATCATTAAAGAAAAGCATATTAAAACATCAATGAGCTACCACTGCACATCTATCAGACCTGGTGTCAGTTCCCTCCTGGCAGAAAAAGGCAGTGCCCTATTTCCTCTCCTGGGGTAATGCTCACTTCTGGCTATCCACAAGCCTGGCCAATGCAGGGCCTGTGAGCTAGATAGCATTGAAATTCTTCCCATCCACGATTTTGGTATCCCCTGGGGGAGCTCATTTCAACCCCATCCCTCAGCGGGAGACTGAATGTGTTGGTTTACAAGGCAGAGCTATTTTGCACTCCTATACCCAGAGCCGGTAATTGTAAGAGCACTGAGGAACTGAGCCTGGACTCCCACCCAGTATTAACACACTGAATAAGGAGCTGGGAAGCAGGGAAGCTGGTTCTGCAGTTGACCCCTGCCCTCCCTGGTGTCAGTGAGGGCAAGGAGCCCAGTCAGGACCAGAACATCCACTCCCTGCAGGAAATCACCTCGATTTAAGCCTGTGCATTCCTCCCTAGGGTCGGTAGGGCCCGACAGTAAGCTTGTCCCACACCCCCACCTGTTGGTAATTGGGAGGTGAAAATCATTGTCCCACTTTCTCCAGCAAGGAGTCAGCAGTAGAGCCATGGGAGTGAGGGCTCCACTTTCACTGGGGACCAGGGAAGCTCACACACACACACACACACACACACACACACACACACACACCTGACTTGTTGCTCCTCAGTGGGGAGGAACAGATTGATTCCTTGTTGAAGGAAGGTAATTGAGGAACCAGCATCTCACTATTATAATATCCAAAATATCCAGGATCCATTAAAAATGATCACTTGTCATGTCAAGAACCAGGAAAATTAAACCTTGAATGAGAAAGGAAAATCTATAGCTACCAACACTGAGATGAAGCACATGCTGAAATTATGGGATACATATTTTTAGGCAAGAGAATTCATCTGATGAGCAGTTACAAACACGTTTCAAACAAATGGAAAAAGATAGAAATGTAGGTGCAGATTGAAATATAAGTCATCACATCAAATGGAAATTATAGGACTTAAAGAGACAACAGATGAAAAATAAAACTCTCTGGAGGGACTCAAGAGTAGGCGACACTTATTGTGTGTGTGTGTGTGTGTGTGTGTGTACACGCGCGCCCACGCTTGTGTTTTGTTTTTTGTTTTTTGTTTTTTGTTTTGTTTTGTTTTCCGCTTGTGTGTTTTGAAAGCACAAATGGGCAACATTCAGTGTATAATTCCCACCCCCATGAATAGTCTCCTGAGGATGTCACCAGGGGGCGCTATGCACCTGCTCAGCTCTGACAAAGCCTGAAACCAACTGAAATTGTTCCACCTGACTGGGCCCTGCACATCTGCTGACTGCCTGAGTGAGAGATAAGGCCAGCTGCTTCCTCCAGAGAAGTAAACTCAGAGCTCTAGACCACCCCAGGCCTCCTCCTCTGAGGGAAGCTATTACTTGGCCTGCAGACCCAGATTCAAGTGGAGTTAGGGGTTCATATTTTCATAGTGCACCTCAAGCATACCCTTCACCCCTGGAGCTCAGCAGGAGATAAAACACACATTCCAGAGACCAGCATCTGCAGTGAGTACAAGAGACCTTTGGGAAGTTGACACAGTGATCCGAACTTCTCTCCTCCTTCTCTCCCTCCTCACCCACTGCCCAGATTCATGGAGATTTCAGAGGCCAGCCTTTGGAGGGATCATCTGTCTTTATTCTTCATTCCTAACATGTGTCTATTCTCATTTGTGGTGACACAGGAACCCTCACTGACTGTGTCTCCATAAGGGACAGTCAATCTCACCTTCAGATCCAACACAGGGGCACTCACTACTGTTCACTATCCATACTGGTTCCAGCAGAAGCCTGCCCAAGTCCCAAGGGTATTTATTTATGGTACACACAATAAATACCCCTGGGCCCCCAATGATTCTCAGTCTCCTTCCTCTGGAGCAAAACTGTCCTGACCTTCACAAGGACCCAGCCCAAGGATGAGGCTGGGTACCACTGGGGGCTACACTTTAGTGGTGTTGGTGAAGTGAGAGACCCATAGAAGAAAGGAAGACATACTTTTTTTCACCAAGTGTGGATACAAATATCATGTGATATTGGCATCCCATGGCATCCCATGGCATCCCATCTGAGCTCTCAGGGCACCCTAAATGTTGACCATCCAGGGAGAGATGGAGATGGGAAATGTTTGAATTGATTTCCTTTCTTGTTTGGGTCCTAAACTAGAGTCAAAGTATGAATGATGTAGGAATGGATCTTTCTCCATTAGAAATATGGACAAATTATGGTAAATTATCCTATAGAATAATGATCAACTATGCTTTTCAAATTTCCCTGATTATATTTTATATGGAGCAATGGAACTACACAAAAATCTAGATTGTGTTATGTGAAATTAACATATTAATACATTATACTATTTTATATATTATATTATATTAATGTGCTAGAGCAGATCCTTGAGAGTGTTATCAGTTACCCCTTTTAGAATTAAGTGGCTGTAGAACACAGGAGTTGTCAGTGGATGATATCATATCACTTTTATAGACCATTTGTATTTGTTATTTATGTATGTTGTTTATTATATTATGTTATATTATTTAATACAAATCTGTCTACTGAGAAAAATTATAAAAGTAGATTAAATATATTTTTATTAACATATAATGTATTATTTGTTTCAGGGGTACAGGCCTGTGATTCATCAGTCTTACACATACTAAAAATAATCTTAAATGCATCAGAGAATCAATACATATAATTGTTGTAAGGGTAATATCCAAGAATAAATGAGAACCAAGGCCCCTGGGTGGTTTAGTCAGTTAAGCATCTGACTCTTGATTTCTATTCAGGTCATGAGCTGAGGATCAAGGGATTGACGACTGTGTCAGACTCAGCACTCAGTTGTGAGTCTGCTTAAGATTTTCTCTTCCTCTCTCTTTGCCCCTACCCCCCAAAGAAATATTTTTTTTTTAAATGAGAAACCGCAGAAGTAATCAAGCATGAAGGACAGGTTGTCTTTGACAGTAAGATATTCTCATGGTAAAGACAAAGATAAAAGACATGTACCAGGGGGGCTGGTGAACCTAACAGGAGACCCTGACAACAACAATAGCCAGATAAGTCAATCTGTAAGGGTAACCCACATAGAATTATTACCAGAGTTCTATCAGTGGGATTCTCTGGGGGGCTTTAAGCTTTGAGCTTGGTTCAAGTTCATTATGTCCCAGTGATAAAACCAGGGACAAGGCAGAAGCAAAGTCATATATCAGGTAATCCCAAAATATCTCATAACCCATGATTCAGTTAGCTGTCTATCTGAAGGCTTTGATGCTCTGGAAAAAATGGATGGCTCAAACCAAAATGCCACAGAGCTTACCTGCTCATTCTACTCCCTTAGCTGGTGACATCAGAAGGGTCCAATTACAAAGGTAACAAAGCACCTCCAGGAGTGCTGGTGAGTGTGACATGGGTTGGAGAGCATAATGTTTGAGGCCAGCAGGCGGCGCACCGGGAAAATCTATCACTGGTCCTTGCATGCTTGGGCAAACAGCATCCTCACTGTGGGTGACTTTCCTGCACCTTGGTCCCCAGGAGCCACATGAGCCCTCAACTCTGAATCAAACATGCCTCATATCTCATTCTCTACAGTGTCTTGGGATAAACTGTCCAGAGCTGGTTTTCATGGAAAGATAGATGAACAGGACTCCCTTGCAACAAAAACGCATTTTCTTCATGAACTTGAGCTTCAGTGTTCCCTGGGCAAACGATAGGACACACCAGGGTAGGTATTGTCTCCATGCCAACAATAAGCCTCAGCAAGCAGAGCTCAGGAACTTCACAATAAGCTTGAAATTATTTACTTCCTCCCTGGTGGAATACGGAGTTACCTTTAGGGGAAAGTGAAAGGGTAGCCAGGTGAGGAAGGGCACTGGCTCTGCCTTTTGCTCCTGTTATCTCGGTATAGGTGGTTGTCAATTCTTTCTGCCATCTTATGATCTGCCTCCAGGTCCTAGGTCAGATGGGACTGGTTCTGTCATCAACAGTGTTAAAGTCCTTGCTTAAACAATGCTTTAAAATATATATTAAAATAAAAGGCATGTAGTCTAAATTCATTTTCTCATTCAACTAACCAATGGAGGGGGCATAACCCAAAAGATGAGTATCTTATGTGAAAACTGCAGGAAGATCTCATTTATGAACACAACTAATAGTTGAAAAATAGCTCAAAATATCAGCTACTAGAATCCATGTTTTCTCTAGGGAAAAAACAAATAACCTTGACCACCAGGGAGGATTGGGGCTGAGACTAGTTGTGTGCAGTCTCTTGGTGATGGAACATGGAATGTGGGGGACCAGATGTGAAGAGGCACTAAGCCATCCATCAGATGTTCCAACCAGGATAGAGCTCCTGAACTCCCAGTGCCGGTTCCCTGACGCTCTGCAGAAGAAAGCAGTGTTGTTACAGGAAACACCACAGGGGATACAGTGATATCTAGTGCACGTGGCCTGCATCAGTGTGTTTTCTCATAGATAGAAGCCCCACCCAGTGGAAGCTCCTCCCTGACCCTTGCAGGACCACTCAGGACCCACAGGGGGCACTGTTCTATCACCTTCCCGTGTATGAGGGGCTCCTGGGATCCTGGGAGTTTCTCCCATCCCCAGCCCATCAAGCATACCTCTGGCTACAGAACCCCACAAAGATATGTCCCATGAGAAAGTGAAGAGGACCCTGGTGTCTGGAGAATGACAGGGAAAATGTGTCCAGTGATCATCCTCAGGGACACTTGCTACTAATTATGACTTCCAAATGTGCTCATGATGAAATATGTAGTAAATGCCTGAGTTCTTTATCTGCCATCATTTAAGTTGTTATTTCATACTGATCTTTCTCATTTATGTCAATATTTTATAGTGAAATGGAAACATATCATTTGTGGTTTTAGCTTTCCAATTATTTTTTTTTCCTTGAGTGTTAATATTGCCCCTCACCTCAAAATTTGATAGATTTGCAATTACCCAGTGCTCTCTAAAGTGTCAGGGATGCATTAGCTTAATGGGGAAATAATTTAGTATGAGTATTTTTCTGATATGAGTTGGGGCTCTCAAACAAACATGAAGATAAAGTAAAAATAATCATTCAGGATTTGTGAAAATGACAACATATTGGTGATTCCAAAGTGAATGCTAATCATTTTTATATCTCACACTGGGCTGAACATCAGCCCTAAGCATCATCTTCCCCTATTTCTGGAGACTCTGTATCCCCTAATCCCCCCAGTCCTCCTTACTCCCAGTACTTCTCCAGATTTCTTGGTTTGTCTGAACCTCAGTAGAGTACAAGGGGAAATGCAGGTCAAAATGCTCCATGATAGTCACACACACACTTGTTCACACAGTGTCACATTCATTTCTGATCAAGAGTCATATGTTAATATTTTGTTAGACCTGATATGGAAGATTGTCTTATAATTTCTTGGTGATTCTGACCTTTCCCCACAAAACTTTCAGGTACATTGAAGTCACTATATATAACTGATGACTTCTTAGAACAAAGGAGGATATTTTCCCTAGCCTGGCAATTCTGCTCAGTATGATGCCCCCATCCCTGGTCAGCTCCTCTCAACTACTGGAAACAGAGTCCATGATTAACTAAGAGGAGATCACTGTCCCTACATCCCTCAGACATGGGTGCTGAGATTCCCTGTGACCTCACTGTTGGAGAGGTGACTGCTAATATCCTCCATGGAGATAAAAAGAAATGTCCCTTGGAAAGGAAGAAAATGGTTCATGCATGGGTTAGATTTGACGTGAACTAGAAACAGGGTACAAAGGTGGAAAATACAAACACATCTATCTCTTCACAGATTTCCCATAGAGGAACTTTTGGTTGGAGGCACCAGGGTAATTACAGAACTTATTTGGTGAAAGATGTCCTCTTCAAACTTAGTGTCCCAGGTCACCATGCACTTAATGGTGTGCCTGAGGTTCCATCATTTGCTCCTTTCAAAATCTCTCAGGGGACATGTGGGTGACCTTGGGGCAGGAAAAGAGAGGAAGCTGATTTGCATGAGGTGCCTTCTCCTCCCAATGGGTCTGGAGACATGAAAAGGCCTGGGGACACCCCACTCAAGCCCAAGAACCTGTGGAGGCCGCATACTCTCAGGGTCCCCACCATGGCCTGGAAGGTGCTTCTTCTTGGGCTCCTTGCTTTTGGCTCAGGTCAGGGAAAGGGACTCTGCATCATGGGGGTGCATATAAAAGCAAGGTTTCAGGTGCCCCTTGTCTTCTGTAACACCACCTCTCTCTCCTGTTTGTTTTAGGAGCAGATTCTCAGACTGTGGTGATTCAGGAGCCATCAGTATCAGTATCTCCAGGAGGCACAGTCACACTCACTTGTGGGCTCAGCTCTGGGTCAGTCTCTACTGGTAACTACCCTGGATGGTTCCAGCAGACCCCAGGCAAGGCTCCCCGCTTGCTTATCTATAGCACAAACAGCCGCCCTTCTGGGGTCCCTGATCGCTTCTCTGGATCCATCTCTGGGAACAAAGCCGCCCTCACCATCAGAGGGGCCCAACTTGAGGATGAAGCCGACTATCACTGTTTGCTGTATATGGGTAGTGGTATTTACACAGTGATTTAAATCTATGGGGAAGTGCAACCAGAACCTCTCATGTGCTCAGAATGGCTCAACCTTAAAAGCAGGAGAGAAAGAGAGAGAGAGAGAGAGTGTGTGTGTGTGTGTGTGTGGTGGGGGTAGTTAACACCAACGTGGGAAGGGAGGCTCCCTGGCCCCCTTGCCATATCCAGGAGTTCATCACCACATGTACCTCATCCTGACTTTCCCAGGGTGTGTCCATCTCTCCACTGTAAACCTCTGAGACTGTACTTCCTCCGTTGTTTGCCCAAGGTGTTGAGGAATGGGGTCTCAGTTCCATTATATACAAACCAATACTTCTATAAATAAGGACTATATTTCAAAGAACATTGGTAGATGTAACTTTATTCATTGATTTAATGATGAGAAAGAAATTAATATTTTCCTAGTTTGTAGCTTGATAAAAACATAATCCTCCATCTTAGACCTTCTAACTCCGTAATCTGTGTTGGGTTTCAGAGATCTACATTTAACAAGTCCTCCAGAAGATTTGTGTGAAAGTTGACGTTTGAGAAACACTCGTTCTTTTATTATTATAGAATTATTTCTGTAAATATCTCTTTAAAATCCAGGGCAAATAACCTCCTATGACTGAATCATTCCCCAAATTGCACTAAAGATCCAAGAACACTGAGAAATAGGTTCAAAATCTCAGTCCACCGAAGGGTACAGCAGCATGCTGTGGCATAATGCATGCTGGGAGATACAGAACTGAAGGAAAGTATGTGTCTAGTGGATGTAGATTTGTAATTCAACCTGGAAACTGTATGATCTCAGCATTATTCTTCCTGACTTGCATTGGCTCCTTAGGAAATGTCTAGAAACACAGGACCACATAACATTGCATAATATTTAGGGCCCCGCCCTTTAAATGAGGTTGTACAATAGTTGATATTATACTTTGGTGCTTTCTACTATTTTTCTTTCTAAATACATTAACCTTATTACATATTGTTATATTAACTGAATTCTGAAACTGAAAATATAAGTTTACTTTACATCCTCCAGGATGTTAAGCTTAAAGGAAAATAACCACCAAATAAAACACAGCCCCAGGCACAATGCATGAACCATAGAATTTGTTCTATGAATGAAGAATCAGTGGTTAACTCATGTTTTCCAGCACTCACATTGAAATTGTTCATCACTCTAGTTGACAGCCCTCCCACAAAGACAACTTCAGGCCCAGAGGCCTACACTAGAGAATGTAATCAAGTATTTAAGGGCAAAATAATAATACTACAGAGAAGCAAGTAGGAAGGACAAAACTTGAATATAGGTCATAAAGCTAGTTTTCCACTGATTTAATAACCACACAATATTTTCAAAGTAAGGGAAATTAAAAATCCATATGCTGCAAAACAAAGAAACCAAAATATAACAAAATATTTGCAAATTCAACCTAACAGTGTTCTAAAGGTGGTCATTTTACACATTTAAGGTTTGTGTAATATTGGAAAGGCAATCAATATAATTCATTCTGTAAGAGAATAAATTAAAAATAGGACTATCTCAATAAATGTACCAATATTTTCTTGAAAACATCCATCCAAATGTATACAGATTGAGAAGGGAAAAATAAACTGTATTATTTTAGGTGACATGACCATTTATGTAGAAAATTCAAAATAATTGACATAAAAAGAAAACTGTTGAAACTAAAGAGCAATTATGACAAAGTTTCAGGATGCATGTTTAATATAGAAAAGTCCAGTGCTTACCTAATAACTAACATTGAACAAGTGAAATGTGAAATGAACACAATTTACATTAGCACCCAAAAAAGTGTAAACACTTAGGTATAAATTGAACATAGTATGTGTAATATCTGTATTAGGAAAATAACCCAATTCTAATGAATGGAATCAAAGAAGAAGTAAACAAATTGAGAGACAGTCCATGTTGACTGATAAGAGAACTCATTACTTTCAAGAAGACAGTTCTTGGGGCGCCTGGGTGGCTCAGTGTGTTAAGCCTCTGCCTTCGGCCCAGGTCATGATCTCAGGGTCCTGGGATCAAGCCCCGCATGAGGCTCTCTGCTCAGCGGGGAGCCTGCTTCCCCCTCTCTCTCTGCCTGCCTCTCTGCCTACTTGTCATCTCTCTCTCTCAAATAAATAAATAAAATTAAAAAAAAGAAGACAGTTCTTCCCAATTTGATGTACAGATTCAATGCAACCCTTAAATCCCAGCAAGTTATTTCATAAACTCTGAAGAACTGATTCTAAAGTTTATGCAGAAAGGGAAAAGATCAAATTAGCAACATAATGTTAAAGGGGAAAAACAATTTGGGAAACTGACACTTCTTGATTTGAGCACCTATTGTAAAGTTACAGTAATCAAGATAGAGAGAAGACAAATAGAGAAATATATATCACAATGTGTTGTTATAGTGTATGTCTGCCCTGCTTTCAACAGATGCTCAAAGTTGCCAAAATGTGTGTGTCCACTATGATCTTCAGGTGAAGCCCATCTCCTTCCAACAGACACACAGGAGGTTGTGTGGAGAACAGGAGAGGGACTGAGCTCAGGGAGTCCAAGGACAGAGAAGGGATGAGGCTGGAGCACGGTACAAGGGGCGTGGCTGTGTGGTGGGCAAGGAGGGTGGGTCAGGCCAGAGCAGGAAAGATCCTTAGGAATTGGAGGGGCTTGGGTGTAGAACAAATAGCTGTGAGGAGTCACTGAAGTGTTTGAAGTCAAAGGGTGACATGCCTGACCTGAAGGAGAAGGACCCCTCTGAGTGCTTGAGGAAATGATGTCTGAGGGAAGTGGGTGATCTTTGTCATAGACCTTTTACTTATGGTCCCTGTGAGTTTAGAGAATTGGTGACTTTTTGTACATATAGGTGGCTTGTTTTGGGGGTCCAGTAAGAATATGATTTCTGCACCCCTTCTCCCAGGCATGTGGAAACAGTAAAACATCACACTCATCTTCCTACTGAAGGAAAGCAATGGGTATAAAACTGCAAGTGGAAAATAAATATAGCCACAATACAAACAGTTTGTGAGGCAATAAAGATAGAATCATGACAAGAATTTGAAAATAGAAATACTCAGAAACCAATGAATTCAGGAGATACATCTCACTCCCAAACATAAAGAGATATGTTTATATTCACCTGTAAATGTTCATTCAGGCAAAGTCATTAGCTTTTCACAAATCATTCAGACATATCTGACCTGGTGAAATTGTAACAACATCATATGACTTTGAAATATTTTCTGAATGCTGTTTTGGGAATTTCTCACTGAGCTTGCTTCCTGGAAAATGTCCACTCTCTACAATTCTCTGAAGATCCCCTACAAGTCCCTCTAATGAGCTCCACTCTCCTCTGATCAGTGATGTTTGACATGATACATTCACGTTTTATAGTAACTTCTCCAGGGATTGTGACTCATTGATTGGTTATTTATGTACATTTTTGCCCTTTTCATAAAGAGGTGTCCCTCCAGAGAGTGAGAAACCATAGTAATAATACACAGTGTAGACCAATCATCTAGAGTTCAGACATAGGAGTGAGGACAGGGACCTGGTGAGATGCTGAAAGCCACTACGCTCTCAGGACTTTGGTCCAAGGGGATGTGGGTGCCTTGAGACCAGTAGGGGGTGCTGTGGGATTACTCTTTTGTTCCCACATAGCTCCTTGGTGAGGACCTTTCACTGAAGGGAGCCTGAGCCTGTGTGCTGGGCCCTGTGTTCCCTGATGAAGACTCAGCAGCTGTGTTCTCTCTTGTTTGTCAGAGTCCATTGAGCAGTGGACCACTGACATGTGTGGTCTCAGCAGGTGATTCCCCCCAGGGCTGAGGCCAACCACCAGCTTCCTCAGTGTATGATATGAGATGTGATCTAGCACCAGGTTTAAGGGAGGGACTAGAAATCACTGGATGGCCCCCATTTGCATGGACAGCACCTCTAATGGTAGAAGGGGGGGATGAGGAGGCCCAAAGCAGCCAAGCCCTTTGTGAGGACCAGGGGCTGGGTCAAAGATTCCTATTCTCTTCATGCTACTCTCTCAATGCACACATAGGGACAGGCCTTGGGTATGTGGTCCCAGTTCCTAGGCTCCATCAGACCCTCTGGCACAGATATGGAGAAGTGTGGGTCTTGCCCCTGTCCCATTACTCATGATCATCTCTGTTTGCAGGGTCCCCGTCCCAACCTGTGTTGACCCAGCCACACTCCCGCTCTGCATCTCTGGGAGCAACAACCATACTCACTTCCACCCTGACCAGTGGCTTTAGTGTTGGCAGCTACTACATAAACTGGTACAAACAGAAGCCAGGGAGCCCTCCTCAGTGTCTCCTGTACTACATCTTAGACTCAGATAAGCACCAGGGTTCTCTGGTCTCAGTCAGTTCTTTGGATCCAAAGATGTCTCAGCCAATGCAGGGGTCCTGCTCATTTCTGGGATGCAATCTGCGAATAAGCCTGACTATTATAGTGCTACAGCTCATGGCCATGGGAGCAGCTACAATACTCACAGTGTCTCAGATAACGAGGAAGTGAGACAAAAAATTCCTGAAACCAGAGACCTCACCTCTGAGCCTCATTTATTGGAAGCTTCTACAAAGGTTCCTGTAGGAGAGACTGCTCTGTGAGAAGACCTGTTCTTGAGGAGGGAGGACTGATACACAGACTGTGTTGTTGCCTAAGACAGCATGGGTGTCCCAGGAGCACACCCAGGTGAGGGAATAAAACCGAACTGCACATGTCACAAGGTCTAGGTAAAATTTAAAAGAATAAGCAGGAGAGACAAGATGGCAGGGAACTAGGAGGAGGCGTCATTTCAACCTGTACCCTAAAGTGAGCTGATCACCTACCAAATAACTCTGATCACCCATGAAATCAGCCTGAGCTTAGAATGATAGACTTCTAGATCTCTACAGGGTCAGAAGACGCCAGTGGGCAGGTAAAGCAGAGTGGGAACATTGGACTGATATTGGAAGATAAACAAAAGGGGGAGGGAGCCCCAAGAAGTAACACATTGGAGAGTAATACCCCAATACGAGAGTGTCGTGCGACTGGGGACCAGCATTAACTTGGAGTCTGGTTGAAAGAACTCAAAAAGAGCAAAGGATTGTGGGGGGAAATTGTGGGAATTGGGGCGGTTGGGGACAGGGGCTTAAGTCCCTGGACCCAGGACAGCCATCCCTGGTGCTGAGCCAGAGAGAGTGCAGCGAAGAAACAAGGTCTTGGTCCCTGAGCCTCGAGCGCGCCTAAGAGCACCTGGGTGCTGGCTCCCTTGAGGGGATAGGAGCCTAGCCAGCAGGAAGAACCACAGCCTTTTGCACTCTCTATGCATGCGCCATGCTGTGCTATCAGAGTCTGAGTCACGCCCCACACCCTCCCCTGAGAGAGGTGTGTGCAGGTGCACCCTGGAGCTCTCGGACCCAGAAAGTCTGAAAACTCCCAGCCCAGGCCAGCGGGAAAATCTCAGTGTGTGATCGCTGCTTGGACACTCTCTGGTGGTCTAGAGCTGCCCAGACAGCCACTGCTGTCCTGGTTTTGGATACAAGCAGGAGTTTTGTGTCCCCAGGGACCGCGACAAGGAAAGTGCTCTGCCAGCAGCCAAGGGGGAACGTATGTGCTCTGGACCACCCAGAGGGGAACGGACTGAGGTTTCTCTCTGAGAGGGAGGTCTGGGTGCAGTTTCCTTTCTTCTAAACCTCCAAAAACCATCAAAATGTCAAGGCAAGAGAAAACAAACAAACAAAAAAACCTCCAGAGAACAAAAGCCTGAAAAACTGGTTTCCTCAGAAGCCACTCTCTTGATGGGGGTGGGAGGACGTAACTCAGGGAACACTGCCTGAAAACACATGCGGCAGGCCCCTTCCCCAGAAAGCCAACTGGGGGAAAAAATATTAAAAAATTGAAAAAAAAAAAAAAACCAAGAGAACAACAACCACAACTTCATAGATACAATTTTTATTTTAATTTTATTTTATTTTAAATTTTTTTAAAGATTTTATTCATTTGCCAGAGAGAGAGAGAGAGAGAGAGAGACAGAGAGAGAGAGAGAGAGTACACACAAGCAGGCAGAGAGGCAGGCAGAGGCAGCGAGAGAAGCAGGCTCCCTGCCAAGCGAGGAGCCCAATGTGGGACTCAATCCCAGGACACCAGGATCATGACCTGAGCCAAAGGCAGCGGCTTAACCAACTGAGCCACCCAGGCGTCCCCAACTTTTATTTTTAATTCGTTCCCACTATTCTGGTTCATTTTTTAATAGATTTTTTTAATTTTTAATTTTTATTTTCAGCATAACAGTATTCATTGTTTTTGTGCCACACCCAGTGCTCCATGCAAAACGTGCCCTCCCTAATACCCACCACTTGGTTGACTAGGAGGAGGAATGCCAAACAGGAGAAAAATTCAGAGGATGGGCCTTCTGCAACAAGCTAATGGCTATCGACATAGACAATATGTTGGAAAGGGAATTCAGGCTAACAGTTATGAAGGCAATAGCGAAGTTGGAGAAAGCCATGGATGACAAAATGGAATTGATTAGGGCAGAACTGAAAGCCACCAGGTATGATGTTCACAATGTTCTAAAGAGTTCCAATTTAATCTAAATTCTCTAAAAGCTAGGGTAACTGAGACAGAAGATAGAATTATTGATCTGGAGGACAAACAGATAGAGAGAAAGGATCAGGTGGAAGCTTGGAACAAACAGCTTAGAGGCCACGAAAACAGAATTAGGGAAATAAATGATGCCATGAAATTACAACGTTAGAATTACAGGAATCCCTGAGGGGGAGGAGAAAGAAAGAAGAGTAGAAAATATAGTGTAACAAATTCTCCATGAAAATTTTCCCAATCTCGCGAATGGAACCAGCATTCATGTACTAGAGGCAGAACGGTCTCCCCCCAAGAATATAGAAACTAGAAAGTCCTCACACACCTGATAGTAAGAATGAGGAATCATAATTGTAGACAGGATCTCTTGAAAGCAAATAGGAAAAAGAAGCTCCTTACATACAGAGGAAAGCCGACCAGAATAACGTCAGACCTGTCCACAGAAACCTGGCAAGAAAGGGCTGGCAAGATGTATTCAGGGCACTAAATGAGAAGAATATGCAGCCATGAATACTTTATCCAGCAAAACTGACATTCAAAATGGATGGAGACATAGAGAGTTTCCAAGACCAGCAAGGCTTAAAAGACTATGCAATCACCAAGCCGACACTGCAGGAAATATTAAGGGGGGTTCTATAAAAGAGGAAAAATCCTAAGAATATCATTGAACAGAAATATAGAGACAATCTACAAAAGAAAGCCTTCAAAGGTAACACGATGTCAATAAAAAGTATCTATCAATAATCACTCTCAATGTGAATGGCCTAAATATGCCCATAAAACAACACAGGGTTGCAGATTGGATAAAACGACAGGACCCATTGATAGGTTGTCTACAAGAGACCCACTTAGAAACTAAGGATACACCCAGGCTGAAAGTGAAGGGATGGAGAAGCATCTTTTCATGCCAAAGGGCCTCAAAAGAAGGCTGGGGTAGCGATTCTCATATCAGATAAATGAGATTTTAAACTAAAGACTGTAGTCAGAGATACAGAAAGACACTACATCATCCTTAAAGGGACTATCCACCAAGATGATCTAACAATTGTAAATATCTATGTCCCCAATATGGGAGCAGCCAATTACATAAGAAAACTATTAATCAAGACAAATAGTCATATTGTTATCTATACATTAATAGAAGGAGATCTTAACAGATCATCCAAGTAATACACAGATCATCCAAGTAGAAAATCAAAAAAGAAACAAGAGGATTGAATGACATATTGGACCAGATGGACCTCATAGATATATACAGAACATTCCATCCTAAAACAGCAGAATACTCATTCTTCTCAAGTGCACATGGAACCTCCTCCACAACAGACCACATACTGGTCACAAAACAGTACTCAAGCGATACCAAAGGAATGAGATTATTTCCTGCATATTCTCAGATCACAAGGAAAATAAACTGTAGCTATATCACAAAAAAAGTTCAGAAGGAACGCAAACACCTGGAAGCTAAAGTCCACCTTGCTTAAGAATGCTTGGATCAACCAGGAGATCAAAGAAGAACTTAAACAATTCATGGAAACCAATGAGAATGAAGACACTTCAGTCCAAAACTTATGGGATACAGCAAAGGTGGTCCTAAGGGGGAAATACATAGCCATCCAAGCCTCCCTCAAAAAAATACTGAAAAATCCAGAATACACCAGCTGTCTCTACACCTGAAGGAACTGGAATATCAACAACAAATCAAACCAACTCCACACCTAAGAAGGGAAATAATCAAGATCAGAGAAGAGATCAATGAGGTAGAAACCAGAGATACAGTAGAACGTATCAATGAAACTAGAAGCAGTTTTTCTTGAAAGAATCAATAAGATCAATAAATAAGGTTGATCACACTAATCCAAAAGAAAAGAGAGAAAGCCCAAATTCATAAAATTATGAATGAAAAGGAAAAGATCACAACTAACACCAAGGAAGTAGAAACAATCATCAGAAGTTTTATCAACAGTTATATGCCAATAAGCTAAGCAACCTAGATGAAATGGATGCATTCCTGGAAAACTACAAACTCCCAAAATTGAACCAGGAAGAAATTGACAACCTGATTAGACCGATATCTAGTAACGAGATTGAAGCAGTGATCAAAAGCCTCCCAAAAAACAAGAGCCCAGGACCTGACGGATTCCCTGGGGAATTCTACCAAACGTTCAAAGAAGAAAAAATACCTATTCTCCTGAAGCTGTTTCAAAAAACTGAAGCAGAAGGAAAACATACAAACTCTTTTTAGGAAGCCAGCATTACCCTGATCGCCAAACCAGGCAAAGACCACACCAAAAGAGAGAATTTCAGACCAATATCACTGATGAATATGGATGCCAAGATTCTCAACAAGATCCTAGCAAACAGGGATCCAACAGCACATTAAAAAGATTATCCCTCATGACCAGGTGGGATTCATCCCTGGGTTACAAGGATGGTTCAACATTCACAAATCAATCAATGTGATAGAACAAATCAATAAGAGAAGAGAGAAGAACCACACGGTCCTCTCAATTGATGCAGAAAAAATATTTGACAAAATCCAGCATCCGTTCCTGATTAAAATGCTTCAAAGTATAGGAATAGAGGGAACATTCCTGAACTTCATCAAATCTATCTATGAAAGACCCACAGCACATATCATCCTCAATGGGAAAAAGATTACAGCCTTCCTGTTGTGATCAGGAACACGACAAGGATGCCCACTCTCACTACTCTTGTTCAACATAGTATTAGAAGTCCTAGCAACAGCAATCAGACAACAAAGAGAAATAAAAGGTATCCAAATTGGCAAGAAAGAAGTCAAACTCTCTCTCTTTGCAGATGACATGATACTTTATATGGAAAACCCAAAAGACTCCACCCCCAAACTACTAGAACTCGTACAGCAATTCAGTAATGTGGCAGTTTACATAGTCAATGTACAGAAATCAGTTGCTTTCTTATACACTAACAATGAAAATACAGAAAAGGAAATTAGAGAATTGATTCCATTTACTATAGCACCAAGAACCATAAGATACCTCGGAATAAACCTAACCAAAGAGGTAAAGGATCTGCACTCGAGGAACTACAGAACATTCATGAAAGAAATTGAAGAAGACACAAAAAGATGGAAGACCATTCCATGCTCTTGGATAGGAAGAATAAACATTGCTAAAATGTCTATACTTACTAGAGCAATCTATACTTTTAATGCCATTCCAATCAAAATTCCACCGGTATTTTTCAAAGAGTTGGAGCAAATAATCCTAAAATTTGTATGGAATCAGAAGAGCCCCGAATGGCTAAGGAAATGTTGAAAAAGAAAAACAAAACTGGCGGCATCACGTTACCTGATTTCAAGCTTTGCTACAAAGCTGGGATCACCAAGACAGCACAGCACTGGAATAAAAACAGACACATAGACCACTGGAATAGAGTAGAGAGCCCAGATATGGACCCTCAACTCTATGGTCAAATAATCTTCAACAAAGCAGGAAAAAATATCCAGTGGAAAAAAGACAGTCTCTTCAATAAATAGTGCTGAGAAAATTGGACAGCTATATGTAGAAGAATGAAACTTGACCATTCTCATACACCATACACAATGATAAACTCGAAATGGATAAACGACCTCAATGTGAGACAGGAATGCATCAGAATCTTAGAGAAGAACATAGAAAGTAACCTCTTTGAAATCAGCCACAGCAACTTCTTTCAAGATATGTCTCCAAAAGCAAAGGAAACAAAAGCGAAAATGAACTTTTGGGACTTCATCAAGATCAAAAGCTTCTGCACAGCAAAGGAAACAGTCAACTAAACAAAGAGGCAACCCACAGAATGGGAGAATATATTTGCTAATGACAGTACAGACAAAAGGCTGATATCCAGGATCTATAAATAATTTCTCAAACTCAACACACACAAAACAGATAATCAAGTCAAAAAATGGGCAGAAGACATTAACAGACACGTCTCCAATGAAGACATACAAATGACTGTCAGACACATGAAAAAATGTTCATCATCACTAGCCATCAGGGAGATTCAAATTAAAAACACATTGAGATATCACCTTACACCAGTTAGAATGGCCAAAATTAGCAAGACAGGAAACAACGTGTGTTGGAGAGGATGTGGAGAAAGGGGAACCCTCTTACACTGTTGGTGGGAATGCATGCTGGTGCAGCCACTTTGGAGACCACTGTGGAGATTCCTCAAGAAATTAAAAATAGAGCTTCCCTATGACCCTGAAATTGCACTACTGGGGATTTACCCCAAAGATACAGATGTAGTGAAAAGAAGGGCCATCTGTACCCCAATGTTTATAGAAGCAATGACCACGGTCACCAGACTGTGCAAAGAACCAAGATGCCCTTCAACGGATGAATGGACAAGGAAGATGTGGCCCATATACCCTATGGAGTATTATGCCTCCATCAGAAAGGATGAATACCCAACTATGGTATCAACATGGACGTGAGTGGAAGAGATTATGCTGAGTGAAATAAGTCAAGCAGAGAGAGTCAAGTATCATATCGTTTTATGTATTTGTGGAGCATAACAAATAACATGGAGGACAGAGGGAGATGGAGGGAATGGATTTGAGGAAAATTGGAAGGGGAGATGAACCATGCGAGACTATGGACTCTGAAAAACAACCTGAGGGTTTTGAAGGGGCCGGGGGTCCATATCTGGGCTCTCTACTCTGTTCCACTGGTCTATGTGTCTGTTTTTATGCCAGTACCATGCTGTCTTGGTGATCACAGCTTTGTAGGAAAGCTTGAAATCAGGTAACATGATGCCGCCAGTTTTATTTTTGTTTTCAACATTTCCTTAGCAATTCGGGGTCTCTTCTGATTCCATACAAATTTTAGGATTATTTGCACCAACTCTTTGAAAAATACTGGTGGAATTTTGATTGCAATGGCATTAACAGTATAGATTGCTCTGGGCAGTGTAGACATTTTAACGATGTTTATTCTTCCGATCCAAGAGCATGGAATGGTCTTCCATCTTTTTGTGTCTTCTTCAATTTCTTTTAGGAGTGTTCTGTAGTTCCTCGAGTACAGATCTTTAACCTCTTTGGTTAGGTTTATTCCGAGGTATCTTATGGTTCTTGGTGCTATAGTAAATGGAATCGATTCTCTAATTTGCCTTTCTGTATTTTCATTGTTAGTGTATAAGAAAGCCACTGATTTCTGGACATTGACTTTGTATCCTGCCACATTACTGAATTGCTGTATGAGTTCTAGTAGTTTGGGGGTGGAGTCTTTCGGGTTTTCCATATAAAGAATCACGTCATCTGCGAAAAGAGAGAGTTTGACTTCTTCCTTGCCAATTTGGATACCTTTTATTTCTCTTTGTTGTCTGATTGCTGTTGCTAGGACTTCTAATACAATGTTGAACAAGAGTGGTGAGAGTGGGCATCCTTGTCGTGTTCCTGATCTCAATGGGAAGGCTGCAAGCTTTTTCCCATTGAGGATGATATGTGCTGTGGGTCTTTCATAGATAGATTTGATGAAGTTCAGGAATGTTCCCTCTATCCCTATACTTTGAAGAGTTTTAATCAGGAACGGATGTTGGATTTTGTCAAAAGCTTTTTCTGCATCAATTGAGAGGATCATGTGGTTCTTTTCTCTTCTCTTATTGATTTGTTCTATCACATTGATTGATTTGTGAATGTTGAACCATCCTTGTAACCCAGGGATGAATCCCACCTGGTCATGGTGGATAATCTTTTTAATGTGCTGTTGGATCCTGTTTGCTAGGATCTTGTTGAGAATCTTGGCATCCATATTCATCAGTGATATTGGTCTGAAATTCTCCTTTTTGGTAGGGTCTTTGCCTGATTTGGGGATCAGGGTAATGCTGGCTTCCTAAAAAGAGTTTGGAAGTTTTCCTTCTGCTTCAATTTTTGAAACAGCTTCAGGAGAAAGGTGTTATTTCTTCTTTGAAAGTTTGATAGAATTCCCCATGGAATCCGTCGGGTCCTGGGCTCTTGTTTTTTGGGAGGTTTTTGATCACTGCTTCAATCTCGTTACTAGATATCGGTCTATTCAGGTTGTCAATTTCTTCCTGGTTCAATTTTGGGAGTTTGTAGTTTTCCAGGAATGCATCCATTTCATCTAGGTTCCTTAGCTTATTGGCATATAACTGTTGATAATAACTTCTGATGATTGTTTCTACTTCCTTGGTGTTGTGATCTCTCCCTTTTCATTCATAATTTTATGAATTTGGGCTTTCTCTCTCTTCTTTTGGATTATTGTGGCCAATGGTTTATCGATCTTATTGATTCTTTCAAAAAAACAGCTTCTAGTTTCATTGATACGTTCTACTGTATCTCTGGTTTCTACCTCATTGATCTCTGCTCTAATCTTGATTATTTCCCTTCTTAGGTGTGGAGTTGGTTTGATTTGTTGTTGATTCTCCAGTTCTTTAAGGTGTAGAGACAGCTGGTGTATTCTGGATTTTTCCATTTTTTTTGAGGGAGGCTTGGATGGCTATGTATTTCCCCCTTAGGACCGCCTTTGCTGTATCCCATAGGTTTTGGAGTGAAGTGTCTTCATTCTCATTGGTTTCCTTAAATTTTTGAAGGGGCCGGGGGTTGAGGTTGGGAGAGCCAGGTGGTGGGTATTATGGAGTGCACGTATTTCATGGAGCACTGGGTGTGGTGCTTAAACTATGAATTCTGTTATGCTGAAAAGAAATAAAAAAATAAATAAATACTTTGAAAATAGTAACCCTTGTCTCTCCCTCCTGTTGTGTCTCCTTTACTACTCACAGAGAATGTTTGAATATCAGTCGTAGACTTAAATTGTATGTGTAGAGCCTACATGTTAACATCTACCTTGATCTCAGACACAGTTTTTCTCTGTATATGAACCAGCTGACAAATAGTCACAACTCCTTCTGACTCACTGTCATCAGCCCGCACACCCACTCTCTTCCTATCTCTGTTCCCACCTCCTTCAGTTCTTCAATCTCTCTCTGGCTCTTCAGGTATGAACACTGTTTCCACATTAGGAGTTTAGACAAATTGCACCAGCGTGAAATCCCTTATTCATCTGATTTCAGTTCTCATATGCAGACTGTAGTTCCCCCTTCCTACCAGCCTCAATCTCTGTAATATGACAGTATTATTATTATATTTCCAAGAAATTCACATTCATTCAGACTTTGAGGGCTGTCACACAGGGCTAATGGTATATTTAATGTTCATCTTCACAATTACTGAGCCTGAACAGGTCGGTGTTGACATAGTTGACAGAGGAGAGAGTGGCTTCGTATTTTAACATATAATAACTACTTTTATTGTTCATGGGGATATTTGTTTCTATGACCAGCAGGACCCTAACTTAGCCACATGATTTTCCTCCCTCAGTAAAGTCCCATTCATTAGCCCTTTCCCAAATTTATCCCTCATGGGCACCCCAGGGAGGCACCAGGGGAACATGGGGCCCAGTGAGGAATGACTATGATGTGAGGGCATAGGAAAAGAAGACTCTGTGGTCACCCCATCCTGTGCTTCCTAAGACATTAAGAACCCACAGATATGAGATTTGTCTGCAGGGATGAAAATGGACAGATATCTCCCATCTCACAGCACTCAAATTTCTGATTCAGAGAATGTGTTATCAGAGTCCATCTCAACAAACTGTTCATGCTTGTGTCAATCCCACTCTCTTGCAAGGGAAGTGAATTCCTGAACCTGGCCTTCTTCAACTCCATGTTTGAAGACCCTGGAAGTTCTTACAGGGAGTTTGCTCTGGGGATGAGTGTACATGGAAATCAAACCTCAGAGGGTACAGAAAACATAAGAGGGACAGTGGCCACTTGCTTGGTCTCTGAAGGAAAGATGTAATCATGGCACAGGGAGAATATTCTTATTTTGACTGTGTGTGTGTGTGTGTGTGTGTGTGTGTGTGTGTGTGTGTAACAGCCCACTCTCCCTTCTCCTCTCTCTCAGTGTCTTTGATTCCATAGTTTCTGGACTTTTCTTTCCCTCCAGAAGTCAGGGTTTGCCTGAGCTCACCTCGCCATCCTCAGCAGCACAATCTTAAAGAGGCAGAATCCCCATCAATAAGTAACAACAGTGACATTGAGTGTAACAGGGTTCCTGTCACCAGGAGAGCCATGACATTCCCTGAATACTTACTCTCCTGGGATAAGCCTGATGCTCAGGAACCCCAGAGTGAATCTCTGTCCCTGCAGATAGCTTAGTTCTGGACTATCCCTGAGCTTCAGTGTGGACCTGAAGCTAATGACTATATTCCTTCTGGGAAAACAGCCTTGGTGATGCTGTCATGGAGCTCAAGACCCATGGGGACAAAAGAGACACATTCATGGTGCTCTCAACCTCTGGATGTCACTCCCACAGTCACCTTGGTGACACCTTCAATTGGCTGGACTTCAGCTGAAAAGTCTGTCCCAGGCGAGGACCATATGGCTTATAATGTGAGGGACACAATCCCCCTTACCTCCACCTCTCCATCACTCATATATGGGACCTTTAACAGAATCTCCTGGGTCCAGGTGGCCTTGGGTAATAGAAACTCTTTGCTCTACTCATGGGTGGCTGAATGAGCACTTGCTCTAGCCTGGACATGCTGGACACAAGGCACAGAGACGTAGATGTGCACAACCCAGAGTGTGGTCTGACCCCAAATCACACTGTCCTGGAAGCTTTGTCTATGTTTGGTAATTCCATCACTGAGATGGCTCTGAGGTTCATAAGAACAGGCCCTTCAAGTGGTTTCAAAGTGCCCCAGGCCAGGTTTCCTAGCTGCAGGTCCAGACCCAGGAAACAAAATTTAATATTTAAAAGAAAATTGACTTTTTTTTTCCTTAACATCTTAATTTAATTGTATTTTTTCATGTTCCAAGATTCATTGTTTATGCACCACACCCAGTGCTCCATGAAATATGTGCCCTTCTTAATACCCACCACCCACCCCAGGCTCACCCATCCCCCCATCTCCCTTCCCTCTGTAACACTCAGTTTGTTTCCAGAATCCACAGTCTCTCACCTTTTGTCTCCCCCTCTAACTTACCCAATTCACTTTTCCTCTCCTTTTCCTAATGTCCTCCATGTCATTCCTTATGCTCCACAAGTAAGTTAAACCATATGATAATTGACTTTCTCTGCTTGACTTATCTCACTCTTCCATAATCTCCTTCAGTCCCATCAATGTTGATACAAAATTTGGGTATCCATCTGATATTCTGTTGTATATATGGACTACATCTTCTTTATCCATTCTTCTGTTGAAGGACATCTTCGCTCTTTCCACAGTTTGGTGATTGTGGTCATTGTTGTTATGAACGTTGGGGCACATATAGGCCTTCTTTTCACTACATCTGTATTTGACTTTGGAAAAAGTTTACAGATTTCTCTATTCAACAAAGAACAGAGAAATCCCTTCCCTATTGTTGCATCCATGTTTTTAGCCACAGTTTCTACCCATACTCTCTGTAATAAGGCCAAATCTGGGGAAAGTACCCTTATGATTGTACCTGATCTTCACATGACTTTACACTTCAGTTTAAATCAATCTTACTAAGGAGGATTTTGGAAAAAAAAAAAAAAAGGAAGAAAAAAAAACACACAAATCTATTGAACTGCACATTTTTCTCAGTGGTGACTAATACATGATCTCTCTCACTGGATCCCTGTCAGAGCATCTGCAATTCCTACTCATTTTCTCCTAAGACCACCTGTTAGTTTTGTCCTTTGCACTCTGAGGTCAATGCCACACAGCCTCACTTGGCAGGGATCCTGCAGATTAGTGTCTGCATGCTGGGACAACAGAATCTAGGGAAGAATCACTGTCAACAGTATGTGGAGAACTGTTACTTCAAGCAGGTGGTTATAGTGACAGATGATAAAGATGTTCAGTGTGTTACCCCTCTGGGAATGTACATGAAATCTTCTACCCACAACCTGCAGGGAAGCATTTCCTTTCTCCTCCATGGTGTGGGAATCTCAGAGAAAGGAGAGCTCTGGGACCAGGGAGGAGTCATATAAGAAGAAAGTATACAGTGTCCTTCACAGAAGGGCCATGTGTCCAGGGGGAATCATCACTGTTCTGAACTTGATTTTGATCTAAAAAGGGGTTTGTGTAGAAAACACCACCTCAGCCCTGACTCATGAACAGCCAAAAATGCCATGGACACACTCACCTGGGGAGTCTGAGCAGAGCATATATTGTGCACTGAGGTGATGGGAGGACACATAGGGGACAGGTGGCCTGTTTCCAATGCAGAAAACAGTGGACAGAGCTGTGAGGATGCAGGGGATGTCTCTGATGGGCTCTGTTTGCTCTGTCACACAATGTTGTGTCTGGTACTGTACACCAAGGGACACTGAGGTCCATTTCTGAGGAGTCAGGGGTGATCAGAGCTCCAACCGGTCACCTGGGACTCCTTATGCACACTCCACATGGCCCCATCCCTTCCCACCTCCCTTACATCCTCAGACAAAGAGACCTGACCAGGGCCAGTGAGGGTTCAGAAAGCTGGGGATCTCATTTCCATGGATGAGCGCTCCCTTTCTCAAAAGTTGAAAGGAAAAGAGAGATTAGGGGTGGTAGGCTCAGCTGTGGGGCTACAGAATATAGAATTGGTAATGACCTCCACCATGGCCTGGTCCCTTCTCCTTCTCACACTCCTCATTCACTTCACAAATGACTGGATATGGGGATGGGGAAGGGGTCCTGGAAGGACGAGTGGGATCCTGCTTCCTCCTCTTGTCTCTAGATGCCAGTATCACTGTCTCTGTGTTTCTCCCCCTTCAGGATCATGGCCCAGACTGTGCTGACTCAGCCACCCTCAGTGTCTGGGTCCCTGGGCCAGAAGACCACCATCCCCTGCACTGGAAGCAGCTCCAACATTGGTGGTTATTATGTGTACTGGTATCAATTCCTGGAAACAGCCCCCAGAAACCTCATCCATGATAATAGCAATTGATCCACAGTGATTCCCTGATCACTTCTCTGGTTCCAACTGTGGCAGCTCAGCCTCTCTGACCATCACTGGGATCCAGGCTGACGATGAAGCTGAGTAATACTGCTCAACATGAGACAACAGTCTTAGTACTGACACAGTGCTCCAGTGTGGAGAAGTGAGACAAAAACCCACTTACTCATTTGTAAAGAGAGGGACACACAACAGCAGCTTCCTGTTTAGCCTAGCCTGTGACTCTGCTTATCCTTTTGCTGATGCCCTGGGCCCAGGTGCATCTAATACACTACCTGGGAGTGAGGCTCTTTTGTCACTTTTGTCCTCAGAGTCACCCAGAGCAGCCCATTCCTAGACAAAGAGTGTAGAAGTGAAAAAAAATGTCTTGTTCCATAAGTTTTTTTTTTTAAATAGGCTGGATCATATTATTTTCTCCTTCTGATTTTATAATAAAGCAAACATTTTATTTTGTCTCTGAACATATCATAGGACCTCAGCACTCCACATGCAGTATTTGAAGAATTACTCAGTCCTGTTTCACCTGAAATTATTATCTACTTGGTTATAAATTGTGCAACTAGTTTTATCTTATTTTAAGATTTTTTTAGAAATAGATGCTCACTTAAAATCATAAGATTATCTTAAAAATCCAAAATCTTGGGGGAGGAGCCAAGACAGTGGAGGATTAGGGGACCTCATTTCAACTAGTCCCCTAAATTTAGCTGCATATCTATCAAACCATTTTGAACACCCAAAAAATCAGCGTGAGATATAAGAATGAATACACACACACACACACACACACACACAGGTATGTGTATATATACATATGTGTATGTATATATACACATATATATGATTGTAGAAATCCATATTTCTACAATCAGAAAAGCAACTGCTTTTTGCATGGTAGGTTGTGTGGAGTTGTGAATCTGTGGGGAGATATCAGAAGATAAACAAAAGGGGGAGGGAGCCTCCATAAGCTGGTAGCGATATAACACAAGAGTGAAAAATAAGAACCCTTATAAATCTGCTCTAGTGAGAGACATCCCTTTTTGATGGGGCTCTGGAAATGAAAAGTCAGAATCCTAAGTAGGGCATTGTGGTATTGGGTTAGAAAGAACCACAGAACAAAAGGGAGTTCCCGAACTGGTAGTATGCCAGAGCAGTGTATCAGGAGGCAGTTTATGGTCAGAGAGCCCGGGAAGGGACTCTCAGCTCAAATACCCATAAACCCTGAGCTGGGCTATCTGTAACTACTCTTTTCTTGAGCAGCCTGAAAATATCTGGACCTGCACCTGCAACGGGGCAAAAATTTGCAGGGATGTAGCAGCCCAAAAAGGACATTATAGTGGCACGTAGACACAATCCAGGAGATTTGGGTGTGTATGTGAGCCCATGGTCGCTCTCTGTTTGAGGATCACAAAGGGCAGTGACACTCCAGGGATTCTTGGACTACCTCTGAGAGTTGCAATGGGTGCACACTGCAGGAGGCTGTGGCTTTGGGTGCATACAGAAATGGAGACTGTCCTGGAAGGTTTATTAAAGAGCACAGACTGCAATCTTTCTTCTTTGGGCAAGGGGTTTGTCCACAACCATTTTTGCTCTGATCCTCGTAAGAGGAATGGAAAGCCCCCAGGCAACAAAAGCCACACAGAGGACTGGTTTCCACTGAGCCTATCCCCTGACAGGGGGTGGAGCAAATATGTCAGGCAGGGTTATGTGATTAACAGTGTGGCAGGGCCCTCCCCCAGAAGAAAGGCTGGAAGAACAGGTGGACAACAATCCTATGGATCCCAAAAGATGGTAGAATCCCAACAGCAGGGAAAATTGTATATTGAGCTCCAAGCATTGCTTCATGACTTGATTATTTTTCAGATAAAATTATCCTTTTCTTTATTTTCTTCTTCTTCTTTTTTTTATTAATTTTTTTATTTATTTTCAGCGTAACAGTATTCATTGTTTTTTCACCACACCCAGTGCTCCATGCAATCCGTGCCCTCCCTAATACCCACCACCTGGTTCCCCCAACCTCCCACCCCCCGCCCCTTCAAAACCCTCAGGTTGTTTTTCAGAGTCCATAGTCTCTCATGGTTCACCTCCCCTTCCAATTTCCCTCAACTCCCTTCTCCTCTCCATCTCCCCTTGTCCTCTATATTATTTGTTATGCTCCACAAATAAGTGAAACCATATGATACTTGACTCTCTCTGTTTGATTTATTTCACTCAGCATAATCTGTTCCAGTCCTTATGCTTTTCCTCTATTTTTTTCATATTACCTTCTATTCATTTTGACTAGATGTTTATTGTATCTACATGTATCTCATAGTTGCTTTTTAACTTGTATTTTTTCACACCTATATTTTTATAGATATGTGTCTTATTTTAGTACTTTCTTCACTCTATTTAACTTTACATTTTTATATATACAAGTTTTAATTTCCTTATACTTTTGGGACATAGTGTCCTCTAACATACAGAAAAAAATATACCCAGGAACAACTGAAATGCCCTCCTTTGTCCACACTGAGAGGTTATACTGCCCATTCCCTTCCCACCTTTTTTTTTTTTAATTCATTTTTATTTTTATTCTTGTGTTTCATTTTGGTTTTGTTTTTTGGTGCTGGTTTCTGACCAATCCAGATTTTCCTAAGGTGAATTTTGCTTGGGCTGTGCTGATATTTTGGACTCAGTTCATTCACTCAGCATCTGTTTTCAGAACGACTAAGAGGAGGAAGTCTCAACAAATTAAGGAAACACAGACAGTGCCCTCTGCCACAGAAATAATGGATATGGATATATGCAAAATGCTAAAGATAGATTTCATGATAGCAATCATAAAGTCAATAGCTAGGCTGGAAAAAAATAAAAAATAAATAAAAAACAAAGAAACAAACAAAAAACCACATTGCTGACAATATAGAATGTCTAAGAGCAGAATTGAGATCTAATCAGTCAAACTTAAAATTGCTAGAATGAGATGCAGTCTAAACTAAAAACTCTAACAGTCAAGGTAAATGAGGCAGAAGAGGGAATTAATGATCTAGAAGATAAGCTAATGGAAAGGAAGGAGGTTGAGTAAAACAGAGATAAGCTGATACTAACACATGAAAAAAAAAATGATTGGAGAGATTACTGATACCATGAATGTTCCAATGTCAAAAATATTGGTATCTCTGAGGGGGTGGAGAAAGAAAGAGAGGGAGTTAGAGAGAGAGAGAGAGAGAAAGAAAGGACCAGAAGGTATATTAGAGAAAACCATAGCTGAGAACTCCCCAAAGCTGGGGAAGGAAACAAGAATTTGAGTCCAAGAGACAGAGAGGACCACTCTCAAAATCAATAAAAACAGACCAACACCCCAACATGTAATTGAGAAGTTTGCAAATATTACAACCAAGGAAACTAGACTGAGAATAGCCAGGGAGAGGAGGTTCCATACATATGGAAGGAGGAACATCAGGATAACATCAAACATGTCCACAGAAACCTGGCAAGCCAGAAAGGGATGACAAGACATATTCAGGGTACTATATGCAAAGAACATGCAGTCAAGAATACTTTATCCAGCAAGGATATCATTCAGAACTGATGGAGAGATAAAGATTTCAGGAAGGGCAGAAATTGAAAGAAATATTAAGGGAAATTCTATAAGTGAAGAGAGACCTCAACAGTCATATAGCTCAGAAAGAAACAGAAAATCTACAGAAACAGGTAACTTAAGGGCAATACAATGACACTAAATTCATGTTTTTCATTATTACTCTGAATGTAAATGGGCTGAATGCAAAAAAGAAAAGGCATAAGTTTCATATTGGATGAAAAAGCAAGACCCATCCATATGCCATCTACAAGGTTCAAAGGTTGAAAGTGAGGGGATGAGGAATCATTTGCTATTTTAATGGACTTCATAAAAAGCTGTGGTAGCAATCCTCATATCAGATTTCAAATCAAACATGATAGTAAGTGATGTAGAGGGACATTACATCATACTTAAAGGGTCTCTCCAACAAGAGGATCTAACAATTGTAAATATATATGCCCTGATATGGGAGCAGCCGGTTTTATAAACAAATTAATAAATAAAACAAACATATTGGTAATAATATTAATAGTAGGAGACCTCAACATTCCACTCACATCAATGGTCAGATCATCTAAGAAGATCAACAAAGAAACAAGAGCTTTGAATGACACATTGGACCAGATGGACTTCATAGATATATTCAGAACATTCTACCCTAAAACAACAGAATACTCATTCTTCTTAAGCACACATTGACCTTTCTCCATAAAACATCAAATGCTGGGTCACAAATCAGGTCTCAACAAATATGAAAAGATTGAGATTATTCCATGCATATTTTCATATCACAATGATTTGAAACTGGAAGACAACCACAAGAAGAAATTAGGAAGGAGGGGCACCTGGGTGGCTCAGTGGGTTAAGCCTCTGCCTTCAGCTCAGGACATGATCCCAGGGTCCTGTATCAAGCCCCACATTGGGCTCTCTGCTCAGCAGGGAACCTGCTTTCCCCCTCTCTCTGCCTGTCTCTCTGCCTACTTATGATATTTGTCTGTCAAATAAATAAGTAAAATCTTTAAAAAAAAGAAAAGTAAGTAAATAAATGTGGAAGGAACTTGAGCACTTGGAAGTTAAAGTGCGTCCTGCTAAAGAATGATTGGGTCAACCAAGAAATTAAAGAAGCTAAAGATTTCATGGAAACCAATGAGGACAAAAACACATCAGCCCCAAACCTATGGGATACTACTAAGGCGGTCCTAAAGGGGAAATGCAAAGTCCCCCAAGCCTCTTTCAAATAAGTAGAAAAATTCCAAATGCACAAGCTAACCTAACAACTAAAGGAGGTGGAAAAAGAACAAATAAGACCTAAACCAAACAGGAGAAGATAAATAATAAAGATGGAGCAGAAAATAATGAACTAGAAACCAGGAAAACAGTAGAACAAATCAATGAAACTGGAAGCTGGTTCACTGAAGGAATTAATACGATCAGTAAGTCTCTGACCAGGCATACCCAAAAGAAAAGAGAAAGGACCCAAATTAATAAAATCATGAATGAAAGGTAGGAGATCATGACTAATACCAAGGAAATAGAAACAATTATTAGAAATTATTACTAGCGACTACATGCCAACATATTAAGTTATCTGGAAAAAAAAAAAAAAGGATGCATTCCTGGAAACTTGTAAACTACCAAGGCTGATAGAGGAAGAAATACACAATCTAAATAGAACAATAACAAGTAACAAAATTGAAACAGCCATCAAAAACCTCCCAACAAATAAGACTCCAGGTCCAGATGGCTTCCCAGGAGAATTCTACCAAATATTTAAAGAAGAAGTCATATCTATTCTACTGAAGTTGTTTCAAAAAATACAAACATAAGGAAAACATCTGAACTTATTCTATGAGGCCAGCATTACACTGATCCCAATACCAGACAAAGACCCCATCAAAAAGGAGATATACAGACCAATATCTCTAATGAACATGGATGCAGAAACATATAACAAGATCCTCACCAAAAGGATCCAGCTGTACAGTGAAAGGATTAACCATCACGACCAGGTGGGATTTATTCCTGGGATGTAAGGTTGGTTCAACATTTACAAAGCAATCAACATGATAGAGCACATCAATAAAAGATAAAGAAAGAACCATGTGATCCTCTCAATTGACCCAGAAAAAAAAATTGACAAAATACAGCATCCTTTACTGATTAAAATTCTTCAAAGTATAGAGATAGAGAAAATATACCTCAGTATCATAAAAAACCATCTATGAGAAGCCCAAAGAGAATATCATTCTTAATGGGAAAAAACTGGGACCTTTTCCCTTAAGGTCAGGTACATGACAAGAATGCCTACTCTCACCAATTTTGTTCAACATTGTACTAGAAGTTCTAGAATCAGCAATCAGACAACAAAAAGAAATAGAAGGCATTCAAATGTGCAAAGAAGAAGTCAAACACTCTCTCTTTGCAGATGACATGAAACTTTATGTGGAAAAACCAAAAGACTCCATCCCTGATTTACTAGAAGTCATACAAAAATTCAGCAACATGGCAGGATACAAAGTCAATGAACAGAAATCAGTTGCTTTTCTAAAGACTAACAATACTACTGTAGAATGAGAAACTAGGGAATCTATTCATTTTACAATAGCACCAAAAAACATAAAATATGTAGGAGTAAACCTCACCAAAGATGTAAAGGATCTATATTCTGGAAACTACAGAACACTTATGAAAGAAATTGAGGAAGACACAATGAAATGGGAAAAAAAATATTCCATGTTCATGAATTGGAAGAATATACACTGTGAAAGTGTCTATGTTGCCTACAGCAATATATATGTTTAAAGCAATCTCTATCAAAATACTATTGACATTTTTATATTTTACATTTGACATTTACATTTGACATTTGACATTTTTAGAGCTGGAACAAAGAATCCTGAAATTGGTATAGAACCAGAAACGATCCAAATTGCCAGGGGAATGTTGAAAAAGAAAACAATCGCACAGGCATCACAATGCCTGACTTCAAGCTGTATTACAAAACCGTGATCATCAAGGGAGCATGTTATTGGCACAAAATCGGATACATAGATCACTGGAACCATAGAGAGAGCCCAGAAATGGACCCTCAACTCTATGGCTATCTAGTTTTCGACAAATCAGGAAAGGATATCTAATGGAGAAAAGACAATCTCTTCAATAAATGATGCTAGGAAAATTGAACAGCTGTATACAAAAGAATGAAACTGGATCAATCTCTTACACCATACACAAAGATAATCTCAAAATGGATGAAAGACCTAAATGTGAGACACGAATCCATCAACATCTTAGAAGAGAACATAGGCAGTAACCTCTTCAACATCTGCCACAGCCACTTTTCAAGGGATGTATCTAAGAGCAAGAGAAAAAAAGCAAGAATAAACTTTTGGAACTTCATCAAGATAAAAGCTTCTGCACAAAAAAAGGAAACAGTCAGAAAAACTAAAAGGAAACCCACAGAATGGGAGAAGATACTTGCAAATGACATTACAGATAAAAGGCTGATATCCAAGATCTATGAAGAACTTCTCAAACTCAACACCCAGAGAACAAATAATTCAGTCAAGAAATGGGCAGAAGACATGAACAAACACTTCTCTAAAGAAGACATACAAATGGCTAACAGACACATTTAAAAATGTTCAATATCACTAGACATACAGTGACATACACTAGACATATCAGTGACATACAAATCAAAACCACAATGAGATACCACTTAACACCAGTTAGAATGGCAATAATTAACAAGGCTGGAAACAACAAATACTGGCATGTGTGTGGAGAATAATGAACCTTTTAACAGTGTTGGTGGGAATGCAACTTGGAAGAGACACCCTGGAAAACAGTATGGAGTTTCCTCAAGTCATTAAAAATAGAGATATCCTACAATACAGCAATTGCACTACTAGGTATTTACCTCAAAGATACAGATGTAGTGAAAAGAAGGGGCACATGCACCCCGATGTGCATAGCAGCAATGTCCACAATTACCAGAAGGTGGAAGGAGCCAAGATGCCCTTCAACAAACGAATGGATAAAGAAGATGTGGTACATATATAAAATACAATATTACTCATCCATCAGAAAGGATGAATACCCACCATTTGCACGGGCATGAATGGAACTGGAGGGGATTGTGCTAAGTGACTTAAGTCAAGCAGAGGAAGACAATCATCATATAGTTTCACTTTTTTGTGGAAGACAAGGAATAGCACAAAGGACCACAGGGCAAGGGAGGGTAACCTGCACAAGAAGAAATCAGAATGGGAGAAAAACCATGACAGATTCTGGACTCTCGGATACTAACTGAGGGTTACAGAAGGGTGAGGGTGTGGCAATGGGGTCAGTGGGTGATGGGTATTAAGGAGGGCACATGTCGTGATGAGCACTGGGTTTTATAGACAACTAATGAATCATTGAACATTACATCAAAAACTAATGAAGTACTATATGTTGGATGACTGAACAAAATAAATAAACAATAATAATAAATTTTAAAAAATCAGAACTCTTTTGTCCATGGAAAATACCTGCATATGAATGTATATTCCAGCTTCTTTTACAATCACTAAAAAACTTAAAGCAATCAGAAATCTGCTCATGGATGTTTATTCAGGTTTATATACAACCACTCAAACCTGGAACAAAACTGAGATGCCACCCAATAGGAAGCACATTTCTAAAATGGGACATAATATAGACAATTTAACGATGTTTATTCTTCTGATCCAAGAGCATGGAATGGTCTTCCATCTTTTTGTGTCTTCTTCAATTTCTTTTAGGAGTGTTCTGTAGTTCCTCGAGTACAGATCTTTAACCTCTTTGGTTAGGTTTATTCCGAGGTATCTTATGGTTCTTGGTGCTATACTAAATGGAATCGATTCTCTAATTTGCCTTTCTGTATTTTCATTATTAGTGTGTAAGAAAGCCACTGATTTCTGGACATTGACTTTGTATCCTGCCACGTTACTGAATTGCTGTATGAGTTCTAGTAGTTTGGGGGTGGAGTCTTTCCGGTTTTCCATATAAAGAATCATGTCATCTGCGAAGAGAGAGAGTTTGACTTCTTCCTTGCCAATTTGGATACCTTTTATTTCTCTTTGTTGTCTGATTGCTGTTGCTAGGACTTCTAATACAATGTTGAACAAGAGTGGTGAGAGTGGGCATCCTTGTCGTGTTCCTGATCTCAACGGGAAGGCTGCAAGCTTTTTCCCATTGAGGATGATATTTGCTGTGGGTCTTTCATAGATAGATTTGAGAAGTTCAGGAATGTTCCCTCTATCCCTATACTTTGAAGCGTTTTAATCAGGAACGGATGCTGGATTTTGTCAAAAGCTTTTTCTGCATCAATTGAGAGGATCATGTGGTTCTTTTCTCTTCTCTTATTGATTTGTTCTATCACGTTGATTGATTTGCGAATGTTGAACCATCCTTGTAACCCAGGGATGAATCCCACCTGGTCATGGTGGATAATCTTTTTAATATGCTGTTGGATCCTGTTTGCTAGGATCTTGTTGAGAATCTTGGCATCCATATTCATCAGTGATATTGGTCTGAAATTCTCCTTTTGGTAGGGTCTTTGCCTGGTTTGGGGATCAGGGTAATGCTGGCTTCATAAAAAGAGTCTGGAAGTTTTCCTTCTGCTTCAATTTTTTGAAACAGCTTCAGGAGAATAGGTGTTATTTCTTCTTTGGAAGTTTGATAGACTTCCCCAGGGAATCCGTCGGGTCCTGGGCTCTTGTTTTTTGGGAGGTTTTTGATTACTGCTTCAATCTCGTTACTAGATATCGGTCTATTCAGGTTGTCAATTTCTTCCTGGTTCAATATTGGGAGTTTGTAGTTTTCCAGGAATGCATCCATTTCATCTAGGTTGCTTAGCTTATTGGCATATAACTGTTGATAATAACTTCTGATGATTGTTTCTACTTCCTTGGTGTTAGTTGTGATCTCTCCCTTTTCATTCATAATTTTATGAATTTGGGCTTTCTCTCTTTTCTTTTGGATTAGTGTGGCCAATGGTTTATCGATCTTATTGATTCTTTCAAAAAACCAGCTTCTAGTTTCATTGATTCGTTCTACTGTATCTCTGGTTTCTACCTCATTGATCTCTGCTCTAATCTTGATTATTTCCCTTCTTACGTGTGGGGTTGGTTTGATTTGTTGTTGATTCTCCAGTTCTTTAAGGTGTAGAGACAGCTGGTGTATTCTGGATTTTTCCATTTTTTTGAGGGAGGCTTGGATGGCTATGTATTTCCCCCTTAGGACCACCTTTGCTGTATCCCATAGGTTTTGGAGTGAAGTGTCTTCATTCTCATTGGTTTCCATAAATTGTTGAAGTTCTTCTTTGATCTCCTGGTTGATCCAAGCATTCTTAAGCAAGGTGATCTTTAGCTTCCAGGTGTTTGAGTTCCTTCTGAACTTTTCCTTGTGGTTAGAGCTATATCACATATTGAAAGAGGCAAATTCATGAGAGAGTGCAAACATCTGCAGATTCTCAGGGGATATAAGAGACAAAAGAACTGATCATATAAACAAAGAAAAAATTTTGAAGAACAGAATGATTCTATATGATGCTGTAAAGGCACTGAACTGACACTATGGTGCTGCCAGAACATAGACAGAATGTAAAGTGTGCATATAAAAAATCATTTAGGAGGTTTGGCATCCCAGGATGAAATGAAAACTGTAACAAACCCATGCACCTGCAGTCCAAAACTGTGAGCCCAGCTCAGTGCAGGGCTTAGGAGAAAGCTGCTGAGCTGAGTGACTTTTAAAATGAGCAGAGCCTGTAAGTGTAAAGTCATAAAAGATTGACCATAAGATCCGTAGTCTGATGAGGCTGTGTCCAATGGGGTAAAGGTGGATAACATTGACGGGCCAGCACCGTGCATAGGAAGTGAACAATCAAGTAAATATATGGCAGTGATGAATCCCGATTTCTCATGTTAGGAATGGAAATTCACAGATACATCCAAGGGTAAGGATTGAGAGAAGTGTGAGGTCATGGATTAGAGCTGGAGATGGCAGCTTGGAATAGTGGTTAGTTTGATGAAAACAGATAATTGCATGTGGAAAACTTACCAATATGTGCATATTCCTACATTAGTTTACTAAAATATATGTCCTTTTTTAGCTAAGCAGGATTGGAAATGATGGTGCCCAGTAGCCATGATATGCATTTTCCCAGACTTTGCTTTCTAATTCCATTCACTTGGGAAGAGATGCAAGCTTCTTTGGAGAAGTGCTCAACCAGTTCAAGAATCACATAGGAGTTCTTTACAGATCCTGGATATCAACCTTTTGTCTGTACTGTCATTTGCAAATATCTTCTCCCATTCCGTGGGTTGCCTCTTTGTTTTGTTGACTGTTTCTTTTGCTGTGCAGAAGCTTTTGATCTTGATGAAGTCCCAAAAGTTCATTTTCACTTTTGTTTCCTTCACCTTTGGAGACATATCTTGAAAGAAGTTGCTGTGGCTGATATCAAAGAGGTTACTGCCTATGTTCTCCTCGAGGATTCTGATGGATTCCTGTCTCACGTTGAGGTCTTTTATCCATTTTGAGTTTATCTTTGTGTACGGTGTAAGAGAATGGTCGAGTTTCATTCTTCTACATATGGCTGTCCAGTTTTCCCAGCACCACTTATTGAAGAGACTGCCTTTTTTCCACTGGATATTTTTTCCTGCTTTGTCAAAGATTATTTGACCATAGAGTTGAGGGTCCATATCTGGGCTCTCTACTCTGTTCCACTGGTCCATGTATCTGTTTTTATGCCAGTACCATGCTGTCTTGGTGATCACAGTTTTGTAGTAAAGCTTGAAATCAGGTAACATGATGCCGCCAGTTTTATTTTTGTTTTTCAACATTTCCAAACTCAGCACACACAAAACAGACAATCATATTAAAAAATGGGCAGAAGATATGAACAGACACTTCTCCAATGAAGACATACAAATGGCTACCAGACACATGAAAAAATGTTCATCATCACTAGCCATCAGGGAGATTCAAATCAAAACCACATTGAGATACCACCTTACACCAGTTAGAATAGCCAAAATTAGCAAGACAGGAAACAACGTGTGTTGGAGAGGATGTGGAGAAAGGGGAACCCTCTTACACTGTTGGTGGGAATGCAAACTGGTACAGCCACTTTGGAGAACAGTGTGGAGATTCCTCAGGAAATTAAAAATAGAGCTTCCCTATGACCCTGAAATTGCACTACTGGGTATTTACCCTAAGGATACAGATGGAGTGAAAAGAAGGGCCATCTGTACCCCAATGTTTATAGCAGCAATGGCCACGGTCGCCAAACTGTGGAAAGAACCAAGATGCCCTTCAACAGATGAATGGATAAGGAAGATGTGGTCCATATACACTATGGAGTATTATGCCTCCATCAGAAAGGACGAATACCCAACTTTTGTATTGACATGGACAGGACTGGAAGAGATTATGCTGAGTGAAATAAGTCAAACAGAGAGAGTCAAGTATCATATGGTTTCACTTATTTGTGGAGCATAACAAATAATATAGAGGACAAGGGTAGATGGAGAGGAGAAGGGAGTTGAGGGAAATTGGAAGGGGAGGTGAACCATGAGAGACTACGGACTCTGAAAAACAACCTGAGGGTTTTGAAGGGGCGGGGGGTGGGAGGTTGGGGGAACCAGGTGGTGGGTATTAGGGAGGGCACAGATTGCATGGAGCACTGGGTGTGGTGAAAAACAATGAATACTGTTATGCTGAAAATAAATATTAAAAAATAAATAAATAAATATATAAATAAATAATTAAAAATAAAAAAATGACAGTACAGACAAAAGGTTGATATCCAGGATCTATAAAGAACTCCTCAAACTCAACACACACAAAACAGATAATCATATTAAAAAATGGGCAGAAGATATGAACAGACACTTCTCCAATGAAGACATACAAATGGCTACCAGACACATGAAAAAATGTTCATCATCACTAGCCATCAGGGAGATTCAAATCAAAACCACATTGAGATACCACCTTACACCAGTTAGAATGGCCAAAATTAGCAAGACAGGAAACAGCGTGTGTTGGAGAGGATGTGGAGAAAGGGGAACCCTCTTACACTGTTGGTGGGAATGCAAACTGGTGCAGCCACTTTGGAGAACAGTGTGGAGATTCCTCAGGAAATTAAAAATAGAGCTTCCCTATGACCCTGTAATTGCACTACTGGGTATTTACCCCAAAGATACAGACGTAGTGAAAAGAAGGGCCATCTGTACCTCAATGTTTATAGCAGCAATGGCCATGGTCGCCAAAATGTGGAAAGAACCAAGATGCCCTTCAACGGATGAATGGATAAAGAAGATGTGGTCCATATACACTATGGAGTATTATGCCTCCATCAGAAAGGATGAATACCCAACTTTTGTAGCAACATGGACAGGACTGGAAGAGATTATGCTGAGTGAAATAAGTCAAACAGAGAGAGTCAAGTATCATATGGTTTCACTTATTTGTGGAGCATAACAAATAATATAGAGGACAAGGGTAGATGGAGAGGAGAAGGGAGTTGAGGGAAATTGGAAGGGGAGGTGAACCATGAGAGACTACAGACTCTGAAAAACAACCTGAGGGTTTTGAAGGGGTGGGGGGTGGGAGGTTGGGGGAACCAGATGGTGGGTATTAGGGAGGGCACGGATTGCATGGAGCACTGGGTGTGGTGAAAAAACAATGAATACTTTTATGCTGAAAATAAATATTAAAAAAATAAATTAAAAAAAAGGAAAAAAAATAATATAAGTAAAAATATATATGGACCTTGAAAAAAAAAAAAAAAAGAATTGCCATGCTAACAAAGGAGGACAATCAGAAACCAAGGGAGGTAAAAAAAAAAAAGAGCAGAAGACAGTTTCTGCAACAACGTTATAGTCTCATGACCATTTCAGACACCAAATATTAAAGCCTGCTTGATAAGGTCTGGGGTAACCTAACAGGAGACCCTTGCAGCAACAAGAATGACAGTACAATGAGTCATTCTATAAGGGGAGGCCATATAGATTTTGTACCACATATGAACATGGGGGAACTCATAACACTTTAAGCCTTAACCTTAGTTCAATCTGGTCATTATTGGTAATGGGCCCAGGACATGACTGAAGAAAACTTAAATGCTGGGTAATCCTGACTGTCTGCTAACAGAATCACCATGCAATGCATCCTATGTTGGTTTTCTGGAATTCATTAGTGACCTGGAAAAAAAAATAATGTTTCAGTCCCAAACATGGTGTAGGGGCCCTACCCTACCGTCCTGCGTGGTAACACAAGAAATACCCTTCTGAAAATCAGGATTCTGTAGTACTGTTGGGTGGTGTCATAGGGGTTCTGAGTCAGCTTGAAGCTATTCTGTGCTGGTCCTGAAAGGACAGTGTTCTGGTTATGTCAACTGGGAAGACATTATATTAAATGGTGCACATTTGGACATTGTTGTCCACAGTGAAATGCCATTTTCTGTATTTGGGGTCTCTGGAAGCCACATAAGCACTAAGCACTGACTCACATCCTTGCATCAAGTTTCATCCTCCATTACCATGAGTTATTATCAAGATCTGAGCTCTAGGCAAAGATAAATGGACAGTCATGCACAAGGACAAGTTTGCATGAAGAAACTTGACTTACAAGGGCATATGGCCATAGAATCAGTGACACCTGGGTATAGAAGTGTCACATTTCCAATCACCTCTCCTCAGCAAATGGTGTCTGTGAGGTTCATCATGCCCAGGATTTCTCTGAACTTCACAAACCTTAATTATCAGATAAGGGTTCTATAGAGATACAAGTAAAAAGATCAGAGCATATCAATTTCCCCTGCCTTTTGGTCCTGTCAGTTGTGGACAGGCGCCAGTCATCCCAGTCCTTCTCTCACCTTCTAACCCCTATTCCAGGGCCAGGTGTTGTTGAGTATGCCATCCACAGAGTCTGGAATGTTTTTGTGCAGATTTTTAAAATGTATTTGTGAGACAGAGAGTGTATGATTGATGGACTGGGGAGAGAGTCAGAGGGAGAGGGAGAAGTAGAATTCTGGCTGAGCAGGGAGCCCAACATGCAGCTCAATCTGAGGACCCTAACGTGCCTCTCGATCTGAGAACCCTGGGATCATGACCTGAGCCAAACACAGACAATTAACTGAGCCACTCAGACATCCATGAATATTTTTGAAACAAATATATATAAATATATCATGTATTCAATCTTATTCTGTTGTTCTAGGAACCAAAGTATAAAAACAACAGGTTTGATTATTACAGGGCAACCTCATTAGTGCACATAGAAGCAACATGTCCTCAAAATATTAGTAAGTACAATTTATGATATATTGAGAATTATTCAGTTTTATTATAGTGGAAGATGTGGATTGGGACATGTGCAAAGTCTCTGGAGGATGATGTAAATGAATGTTACAGGGACACTCATGTGAGGTAAGTAATATGCCCCCTATGTCCACTGCCCCATTTAGGGAGGGAACCCCTGAACTTTCAGCTCTAGTTTCCTGTTAAAGTTTGGGAGAAAAATATGGTGTCACTGCACACATTGTCTTGGGACTTACAGATATTCTAGCCCATGCCAAGAGGAATGCATGGGCAGGGTTCTTCAAGGATAAAAAGCACAGTCCAAAGAAAGCTCTTGGCTGTGCAAGCAGCAGTGTCTTGGGACACCTGGTGAGCTGATGTCTGTCCTTGTTGTAAGGGGCTCCTGGTGCCATGGTGCTTCTCACACAACCAGCTTCTTACTTCTCCCATTCACAGCTGGCTTCTACTTGCTATTTAGACACTCCTCAGGAGCAGTAATTCAATAATGCTGACCCATGGGAATGATCAGATGATTGGCAAGGTTGTCTCAGGGCTCCCTCTACTGGTCAGGGATCCTCCTGGAAACTATGGAGACTAGATTTATTCCTGATGAAATACACAATGCTTGCAGCATCCTTTATCAGCAATATCCATAGATAGCTGTCAGTCTAGTGTGTTACATCTCAAAATGTTTCAGCATTTCATAGTGGCTCATGAGAACTGACATATATGCCTTCAGATATTACAATTATCCTTTCCAATGCTTCCCTTTTCTCTTAAGTTTTAGGTCTTCCTCTTCATCTCAAAATTTGATACACACAATTACACATTTTCACGATGTTCTCAAAAATAACTTTATTTAATAGACAGAATTGAATTTAATATGAATATTTATGTCTGGTGTCAATTAAGTTCCTGAACAGAGGTGATGAGAAAAAAAAATATGGTCATGCAAATTTCATTATACAGTTTACAAATAATTCAGAAATGAGTATTGAATCACATTTTTAGCATAATGGGATCAATCCCAATTTTGCTGTTTCTCTTTCACCTGTCACTGAATAAATTGTATGTTCCTCCCAAATTCACACCCACATCCCTAGTCACACTTCTAGTTCTTTCTACTCCATAGCAATTTACGAGGAAAGGGTATTTTATAATGCTCCAGAATTTTCACACAAATGTCTTCAGACAGTGTCGTTTTAGTTCAGATTATAGGCACACGTTTTTTTATTTTGTTTTTTTCCCTGATGTTGGGATAAATCACATAACTTAGTGGTGGTATGGTCATCTTTCTCCTCAAAACCAGAGGTTACATCCATGCTTTTTAATATAATAGATAACTTCCAAGAACAAAGGAAGGTGGCCTCCTCGGCCTGGAGTGTAGCTCAGTGTTGGCTCTCCCAGCCCTTTTCTGCTTCCTCATGGCCACTCAAGAAGTGGTCCAGGACTAAGTCTGAGGGGAACATGTTCCTACACCCCTAGATGGGTGCTGAGATTCTTACTGGATTCCTATCTTCAGGGGTGACCACTGAGATCCTTCAAAGAGACAAGAAGAGATTTCACTGGGGGGCAAAGAAAATGTTCCCAGGAATGAGTCAGATTTGGGATGAACTAGAAACCAGAAGGTACAGAACACACCCATGTCCTCATTCATTCTTAGGCTTTCTGGAGAAGAGACTTGGGACTGAGGTCACTAATGACATGGGGAACTGATTTGGCAAAAATGACCCCTATCACTGTGTCACAGTCACCATGCAGATATTGGCCTATGTGAGGTCCCAGTATTTGTCTCTTTTGAGATTTCCCCCAGGGGACATAAGGGTGACCCTGAGGCAGGGAGAGACAGGAAGGTGATTTACATGCCTTCTACTTCTAATGGGTCTCAAGTGATGAAAATATGCCAAGGATACCCTATTCCAGCACAGGAGACTGAGGAGACCTCATCTTATGAGGGTCCCCACAATGGGCTGGATGGTGTTTCTCAGGCTCCTTGCTTACAGATCATGTCAAAGGAAGGGACTCTGCATTTATGGGGGCCACATAAAAGCAGGATCTCAGCATGACCCTTGTCTCCCGTAACAACATCTTTCTCGCCTCTTAGATTTAGGAGCATGTTCTCAGACTGCAGAGATCTAAGACCCATCACTGTCAGTGTCTCCAAGAGGGACAGTCAAAATCATCTCTGCCCTGAGCATTGGGTCCATATCTACCAGCAAACTCCTTGGCTGGTACCAGCAGACCCCAGACCAGGCTTCCATGCTCCCTTGTCTACTAGACAAACAGCTACCACTTTGGGGATCCTGATCACTTTTCCAGGTCCATCTCTAGGAAGAAAGCAATCCTCACCATCACAGGGGCTTAGCCTAAGGACTGTCATTATGCTCTGAGTATAAGTACTTATATTTGCACAGTGATTTAAAAATTCACTGGGAAGTGCAACCACAACCTCCTCCTGTTTTCAGAATGGCTCCATCCTTAGATGCAGGAGATAAAGTGAGAAGGGAAAATGGTCAGCACCACCATGGGAAGGGAGGGTCCCTGGTTCCATTCCCCTGTCCAGTGGTTCATCCCCATATGTCCCATCTCATCTCTCCCAGTGTGTGTCCATTTCCCAGTGTGACTTTCCAGGACTGGGCTTCCTCTCTCCCACTCTGCCTAGAATGTTTAGGAATATATGTTCAGCCCTACATATATCAACTGAAAGTGAGACTCAGAGATTCCATTCCTCCCTGAGAGATGCTTCTTACTCAAATAACGTTAATAGACATGCACTCATTTTTTAAAAATTTTGTAACAGTGACCAAATTAATAATTGTCTTTTCTTTATCTAGACAGACATGAGCTGAACCCATAGCCCATCTGATGTTCTTCTCCACCTGCCAGATGCTTCTATTCAGTGTGCAGTGAAGATCATGAAAGAGAAGAATCATTTGAAACAGCTCATGTGTGAATGCTGTCCGAGATAGTTAAAGCCCTCTTGATATCCATGTCCCACACTTTTCACCTCTATTGACAGGGCATCACTTAAATAACTGATGGTGTTTTTACTTTTTAGTAGTATAATTTGTAAACCGTTCAAAACTTTAATATTAATCATGTGGTAGATTTTTAAATTATGTCAACCTTGGAATGCATTTTCTCTTGGAGATATCACACAATCAATTCATATCAAAACTGGGGTCACAGTAGGGCCACATATCCCATCGGTGTTTGTGGGCTGTCAGTGACCAAATGTCAAGTCTTGACCCCAACATCATTTTCACACAGAACTGCAGTTTGGCCTGTGGACAGTAGGGGACACTGCGGGCCTACCCCTGGGTATGCACAGTGGGGAACCCCTACTTTGTAATTCTTCCAACACCCAAGAATGGGGCTTTGTTGCCTATGTGTGGTGGTGGGGACTCAGCAGCTGTGCCCCCTCCACCTGGGCTGAGTGCCCAGGGTGTCACTGGTCTGTGAATGTTCTCAGCAGCTGCTTCCTCCCTGGTCCCTCCCTGGGGACAAACTATGAGACTCACGATCAGACTCTAGTCTGTCAAAAAAACAAGCTCACACTTAAGCTCATGCTCAGGATGAAGCAAATTGTCTAGTAGAGAAAAAGTTCATGTGAACTGCCCTCGTCTTTCAAGCCACTGGAGAAAACTAGAGGATTGGTCACCCAGCCCCAGCTTGGCACTCAGGACAACTGTGACCCCACAGCCTGGGATCTCATCCTGCTTAATTCTACTCTCACTGCTCAGGCAAGGATGGAGACCTGAATGTGACACCTATGACAATCAGATGATGTGTGTCCTCTTCTGTGAATGTATGTGTCCCCTCGCTGAACTCCTGTTTTCACTTATCACCCAGAGCCAGCCAGTGTCCCCTGAGCCTCCTGTAGATGCATATCCCCTGTGATCTCTGTTCCCTGTATCTTTTTCTCTGCTCCACAGTGGTTCACAGGCTCTCTTGGGTCAGGATAGCACATGTCCCTTTCTCTAGACCCCCACCCACGGAGGATGCTCCATCAGGGAAAGCACACCAGGACCACACTTACAACCTTCCCTGGAAGGTCACTCTCACATGGTGAGAATACAGTCATCAGAGAAACAAGGGAAGGAAAGGCTTGGTGGCTGTAGGGGGAAAAGCAGGTTTGCTCAGGGACCAGTAGGGGCACTGTGAGACTGTGTCTGGAGGTTTCTGCAGGACAGGGGCTGCCAACTAGGCAGCCACCACAGAAAGAAGGCCCTGGGTCTGGGCCCCTTGCTTCCAATACAGACAGGACAGGTGTGTCCTCTTTGGACCTGACTTTCATGCACCTGGACCGGGTGTGGTCCCAGTAGTGGTTTCTGCAGGCCTACCCATGGTAGAAATTAACATATCAGATATGCTCCCTGTCCCAAGGGTCCTAGACTCTGAGTGCACATAGGGGAACAGCAGGGGAGGCTCCCATTTGCATGAGCAGCTCCTCCTCTTTGAACCCTGTAGGGAGAGGATAAGAGAGGCCTGGGGAAGCATAGCTCTATGTCACTGGACTAAGAAAGGGCTGTGTCACCATGGCCTGGAGCCCTGTCATCCTCTTGCTCCTCTGTCATTGCACAGGTAGGGACAGGTCCCAGTGCAAGAGGGTGACCTCCAGCCTGAGTCAGATCCCTCTGGCTCGGCTTCTCAACCATACATACCCTATCCCTTCTCTTCATTCTGATGTGTCTGTCTTTGCAGGTTCCCTGTCCCAGACTGTGCTGACCCAGCCAACCTCCCTCTCTGCATCTGTGGGAGCAACAGCCAGACTCACCTGCACCCTGAGCAGGGACTTAAGTGTCAGTGGGAAAAGCATGTACTGGTATCAGCAGAAGACTGGAAGCCCTCCCCGGTTTTTCCTGTACTACTACTCAGACTCAAACAAGCAGCTGGGACCTGGGGTCCCCAGTCGAGTCTCTGGATCCAAAGATACCTCCACAAATGCAGCAACTTTGCTCATCTCTGGGCTCCAGCCTGAGGACGAGGCCGATTATTACTGTCAGGTGTATAACAGTGATGCTCAGCACAGTGATAGACACAGATGAGAAAGTGAGACAAAAACTCCTCAGGACCATAGATCCTAAGCTGTTACACTTTTACTGAGGAAGTTAGTGGTTTAACTGATAAAAATAGAACAAAAGCCTTGGGATTCTGGTTCAAAATAGTCCCATACCATAGCTGTCTCTCAACATTCTGTAAAATGTTCATGATGACTCTAAAAACAAAAATTGATACCAATATTAGTAATTTATAAAATGGCATACAAATATAGCCAGAATGGACAACACACACCATTCCAAACAGTAAAAGAGGGAAGGAGGTAAAGGTGAAATCCTTGTAGATGCCATCCAGAATACCAGAACACTGCCTAGGAAGGGTGTGTGTGTGTGTGTGTGTGCATGTACGTGTGATGTGGGGAAACCTAATGGTTATCATGACCCATGGCTGTGCCTTGTGCCTCTAACTGAGAAGCCTAGTTACAAACATAAACATATCTCCACTGCAAGGTTATGATTTTATCAGAGAGCAGTGCCAGCCCACCAGGAACCAGCAGTAAGCCCCATTGGGAGAGACTGATTTTCTTAAACACATTGCTCTTAAAATAAAATGGCATTGTTGAATCAACCATGTCAGTAGTGCTTACAGCTCTGCAGACTGACACATATTTTTTCGACCTTGTATTCCTTCATGATCAGAGCACTGTAAAGTATCCATGTTGGTAATACAATTTTGATAGGGCCACCCTCTTAGAAATTGCTTGATTTTTATAAAAAAAATATTAGAAAATGTTTGCATTTTGTTTTTGACTGACTGTTCCAACACTTTGGATCATGGAATCACTGTTCCTTAGGAGATCTTTCTGAATCATAAACTAAATTTCAAAATAATGTATGCCAAAACCTTAGAATGTGAGGTGAATATATACAGATTATTTTCAAGTTATGGTAAAAAAAATCTGTTTGAAAGTTTATTCTCCTTTTAAAAGTTTTCCAGCTTTAAGATCATAGAATTTGCATTTGTTTTAATTGAAAGATGCGAGTTTGCAATCCTCAATATTCTTTTAGGTGGTTTCTCCCTGACCCTCAAAATGAGAAAATAACGAAGTATAGGTGTCTTTCTCTTCCTTCACTGTTTCAATCAGTACAATAGTTCAATCAGCTCACCATACAATGTGAGATTACAGCACACATACATTTATGTGCAAGTAGTTGGGATCCATTGCTTTAATGCATAAGGGTTTGGAATATTAAACATATAGATAATGTGCTCAAGGTTATACCAGTGAAGTTCATATACCAGTGACCCCTATACACCAATGATGGAGTGGTTGGATATTTTTGATATTCAGCAAGGGCACAGGAGTAGGAACAAAGAAGAGTGGGAGAGTCCACAAGATGAGTCCTATTGATAGTTGAGGCTGGATGATGGGTGTAGGTGGTTCTTTGCATGCATCCCTACGGTTTCTGTAACTTCAAAATTGTCCACAATACGCAGATTTAAAATTCTCTATTCCCATCTTTGATGATGTGTTTCCTGTTATTAAGAGAACTCAGAGTTGCCAAAATGGGTGTTTTCTCCATTATCTCAAGTTGAGATCTCCTCCCGACAGACAGAATAGGAGACCATGGTAGGGATGAGAATCAGTGTTGTGAAGTGACAGGAAAGGAGGGAAGCTTAAGGTCAGAGAGCAAGGAGCATGGCTACTCAGCTGGTTGCAGTGCATACAGAGCAAGACCATGAAGATCCCTTAGGGGAGGAAGGAGTTTGGGTTTTATGTCACAGCATTAAGGTCCTGCCTAAGCTCAATGACTTCCTCATTGAGGGATCTTCCATCTCTCCAAGGGACTTGAGGACTGAGTGCTTGAAGGGAATTGGTAATACCAGTTACAGGAATTTAATAAAAGGCCTTTAAGTCTAGATGTTTGGGTATCACATGCACAGTGAAAGCTGAGTTCCATCCCTGATACAGTGAGGAAGTGAAGATTTATGGATGTAACTGTACACACACTAAACATTAAAATCTTCACATTAAGCTTCAAAACATTAAAATCTCACATTTATCTTCTACTGAACTAAGACAGTGAATAAGAAACTAAGAACTAAAACAATGAGTAAGAAAATACAGGTAGGGGATATTTTTTAATATAAAAAAATTTTATGATATTGAAAATATAATCTTGGTAAGAAGTATGTGACACAGGAGAGAGACAAGATGGCGGGGAAGTAGGAGGAGGCGCCTTTTCAACCTGTACCCTAAAGTGAGCTGATTACCTACCAAAGAACTCCGATCACCCATGAAATCAGCCTGAGATCAGAATTACACACGTCTGGGAGGGAGGAGTCAAGATGGCGGAGAAGTAGCAGGCTGAGACGACATCGGGTAGCAGGAGATCAGCTAGATAGCTTATCTAACCATTGTGAACACCTACAAATCCAACGGGAAATCGAAGAGAAGAAGATCAACAATTCTAGAAACAGAAAATCGATCACCTTCTCAAAGGTAGGACCTGCGGAGAAGTGAATCCAAAGCGACGGGAAGATAGACCCCAGGGGGAGGGGCCGGCTCCCGGCAAGCGGAGCACAAAATCGGGACTTTTAAAAGTCGGCTCCACTGGGAGACATCGCTCCAGAGGCTAAACCGGGGGGAAACCCAAGTGGGGTCAGCATAACCCCAGGTCCTGCGGGGTCACAGAAGGACTGGGGGTGTCTGAGGGCCGCAGAGCTCGCAGCTATTAGAGCGGGGAAGCCGGCTACAGCGACAAAGCCGAGGAGTGAGCTCTAAGCCCGGGGTTACCTTGTGCCGGTCGCAGGCTGGGTGGGCTCAGAGCGCGGCTGGAGGCCACGGAGACGGAAGCAACCGGGTGCTTTTCGCCAGGTTCCAGCAACTGACTGCTTTCCTACCGGCGCGACCGCAGGCCAGGGAGGCAGGGCGGTTGGGCGCTTTGCTCTGAGGGCGCGCTGAGGAGCGGAACCCCAAGCTCTCGGCTCCTCCGGGCCGAGAGATTGGGAGGCCGCCATCTTCATCCCCGTCCTCCGGAACTCTACGGAAAGCGCTCAGGGAACAAAAGCTCCGGAAGCAAACCCGAGCGGATTACTTAGCCCGGCCCCTGGCAAGGGCGGTGCAATTCCACCTGCGGCAAAGACACTTGAGAATCACTACAACAGGCCCCTCCCCCAGAAGGTCAACAAGAAACCCAGCCAAGACCAATTTCGCTCACCAAGAACAGCGGAATTCCACAGCAGGAGAAAACAAATCTTATCTGGACAAAATGACAAGGCGGAAAAACTCACCTCAAAAAAAAGAACAAGAGGCCATACCGAAGGCTGGAGACCTAATCAATACAGACATTGGAAACATGACAGATCTAGAGTTCAGAATGACAATTCTCAAGGTTCTAGCCGGGCTCGAAAAAGGCATAGAAGATATTAGAGAAACCCTCTCCGGAGAGATAAAAGCCCTTTCTGGAGAAATAAAAGAACTAAAATCTAACCAAGTGGAAATAAAAAAAGCTATTAATGAGGTGCAATCAAAAATGGAAGCTCTCACTGCTAGGATAAATGAGGCAGAAGAAAGAATTAGTGACATAGAAGACCAAATGACAGAGAATAAAGAAGCTGAGCAAAAGAGAGACAAACAAATACTGGACCACGAGGAGAGAATTCGAGAGATAAGCGACACCATAAGACGACACAACATTAGAATAATTGGGATTCCAGAAGAAGAAGAAAGAGAGAGGGGAGCAGAAGGTATATTGGAGACAAGTATTGGAGAGAATTTCCCTAATATGGCAAAGGGAACAAACATCAAAATCCAGGAGATGCTAAGAACGCCCCTCAAAATCAACAGAAATAGGTCCACACCTCGTCACCTGATAGTAAAATTTACAAGTCTTAGCGACAAAGAGAAAATCCTGAAAGAAGCCCGGGAAAAGAAGTCTGTAACATACAAGGGTAAAAACATTAGATTGGCAGCGGACCTATCCACAGAGACCTGGCAGGCCAGAAAGAACTGGCATGATGTATTCAGAGCACTAAACGAGAAAAACATGCAGCCAAGAATACTATATCCGGCCAGGCTATCACTGAAAATAGAAGGAGAGATAAAGAGCTTCCAGGACAAACAAAAGCTGAAAGAATTTGCAAACACCAAACCAGCTCTACAGGAAATATTGAAAGGGGTCCTCTAAGCAAAGAGAGACCCTAAAAGTAGTAGATCAGAAAGAAACAGAGACAATATACAGTAACAGTCACCTTACAGGCAATACAATGGCACTCAATTCATATCTCTCAATAGTTACCCTGAATGTTAATGGGCTAAATGCCCCAATCAAAAGACACAGGCTATCAGAATGGATAAAAAAACAAAACCCATCAATATGCTGCCTACAAGAAACTCATTTTAGACGCGAAGACACCTCCAGATTTAAAGTGAGGGGGTGGAAAACAATGTACCATGCTAATGGACATCAGAAGAAATCTGGGGTGGCAATCCTTATATCAGATCAATTAGATTTTAAGCCAAAGACTATAATAAGAGATGAGGAAGGACACTATATCATACTCAAAGGGTCTGTTCAACAAGAAGACCTAACAATCTTAAATATCTATGCCCCTAACATGGGAGCAGCCAACTATATAAACCAATTAATAACAAAATCAAAGAAATACATCAACAGTAATACAATAATAGCAGGGGACTTTAACACCCCCCTCACTGAAATGGACAGATCATCTAAGCAGAAGATCAACAAGGAAATAAAGGCCTTAAATGACACACTGGACCAGATGGACATCACAGATATCTTCAGAACATTCCATCCCAAAGCAACAGAATATACATTCTTCTCTAGTGCACATGGAACATTCTCCAGAATAGACCACATCCTGGGTCATAAATCAGGTCTCAATCGGTGCCAAAGGATTGAGATCATTCCCTGTATATTCTCAGACCACAATGCTCTGAAGCTAGAACTCAACCACAACAGGAAATTTGGAAAGAACGTAAATACATGGAGACTAAACAGCATCCTTCTAAAAAATGAATGGGTCAACCAGGAAATTAAAGAAGAATTGAAAAAATTCATGGAAACAAATGATAATGACAACACAACGGTTCAAAATCTGTGGGACACAACAAAGGCAGTCCTGAGAGGAAAATATATAGCGGTGCAAGCCTTTCTCAAGAAACAAGAAAGGTCTCAAATTCACAACCTAACCCTACACCTAAAGGAGCTGGAGAGAGAACAACAAAGAAAGCCTAAACCCAGCAGGAGAAGAGAAATCATAAAGATCAGGGCAGAAATCAATGAAATAGAAACTAAAAAAACAATAGAACAAATCAACAAAACTAGGAGCTGGTTCTTTGAAAGAATTAATAAGATAGACAAACCCCTGGCCAGACTTATCAAAAAGAAAAGAGAAAGGACCCAAATAAATAAAATCATGAATGAAAGAGGAGAGATCACAACCAACACCAAAGAAATACAAACAATTATAAGAACATACTACGAGCAACTCTACGCCAACAAATTTGACAATCTGGAAGAAATGGATACATTTCTAGAGACATATAAACTACCACAACTGAACCAGGAAGAAATAGATAACCTGAACAGACCCATAACCAGTAAGGAGATTGAAACAGTCATCAAAAATCTCCAAACAAACAAAAGTCCAGGACCAGACGGCTTCCCAGGGGAATTCTACCAAACATTTAAAGAAGAATTAATTCCTATTCTCCTGAAACTGTTCCAAAAAATAGAAATGGAAGGAAAACTTCCAAACTCATTCTATGAGGCCAGCATCACCTTGATCCCAAAACCAGACAAGGATCCCACCAAAAAAGAGAATTACAGACCAATATCCTTGATGAACACAGATGCGAAAATTCTCACCAAAATACTGGCCAATAGGATCCAACAATACATTAAAAGGATTATTCACCATGACCAAGTGGGATTTATTCCAGGGCTGCAAGGTTGGTTCAACATCCGCAAATCCATCAATGTGATACAATACATTAATAAAAGAAAGAGTAAGAACCATATGATACTCTCAATAGATGCTGAAAAAGCATTTGACAAAGTGCAGCATCCCTTCCTGATTAAAACTCTTCAAAGTGTAGGGATAAAAGGCACATACCTCAATATTATCAAAGCCATCTATGAAAAACCCACCGCAAATATCATTCTCAATGGAGAAAAACTGAAAGCTTTTCCGCTAAGGTCAGGAACACGGCAGGGATGTCCGTTATCACCACTGCTGTTCAACATAGTACTAGAAGTCCTAGCCTCAGCAATCAGACAACAAAAAGAAATTAAAGGCATCCAAATTGGCAAAGAAGAAGTCAAACTATCACTCTTTGCAGATGATATGATACTATATGTGGAAAACCCAAAAGCCTCCACTCCAAAACTGCTAGAACTTATACAGGAATTCAGTAAAGTGTCAGGATATAAAGTCAATGCACAGAAATCAGTCGCATTTCTTTACACTAACAACAAGACAGAAGAAAGAGAAATTGAGGAGTCAGTCCCATTTACAATTGCACCCAAAACCATAAGATACCTAGGAATAAATCTAACCAAAGAGGCAAAGAATCTATACTCAGAAAACTATAAAGTCCTCATGAAAGAAATTGAGGAAGACACAAAGAAATGGAAAAATATTCCATGCTCATGGATTGGAAGAACAAATATTGTGAAAATGTCTATTCTACCTAAAGCAATCTACACATTTAATGCAATCCCTATCAAAATCCCATCCACTTTTTTTAAAGAAATGGAACAAATAATCCTAAAATTCATATGGAACCAGAAAAGACCTCGAATAGCCAAAGGAATATTGAAAAAGAAAGCCAAAGTCGGTGGCATCACAATTCCAGACTTCAAGCTCTATTACACAGCTGTCATCATCAAGACAGTATGGTACTGGCACAAAAACAGACATATAGATCAATGGAACAGAATAGAGAGCCCAGAAATAGACCCTCAACTCTATGGTCAACTAATCTTTGACAAAGCAGGAAAGAATATCCAATGGAAAAAAGACAGCCTCTTCAACAAATGGTGCTGGGAAAACTGGACAGCCACATGCAGAAAAATGAAACTGGACTATTTCCTTACACCACACACGAAAATAGACTCAAAATGGATGAAGGACCTCAATGTGAGAAAGGAATCTATCAAAATCCTTGAGGAGAATGCAGGCAGCAACCTCTTTGACCTCAACCGCAGCAACTTCTTCCTAGGAACATCGCCAAAGGCAACAGAAGCAAGAGCAAAAATGAACTATTGGGATTTCATCAAGATCAAAAGCTTTTGCACAGCAAAGGAACAGTTAATAAAACCAAAAGACAACTGACAGAATGGGAGAAGATATTTGCAAACGACATATCAGATAAAGGGCTAGTATCCAAAATCTATAAAGAGCTTATCAAACTCAATACCCAAAGAACAAATAATCCAGTCAAGAAATGGGCAGAGGACATGAACAGACATTTCTGCAAAGAAGATATCCAGATGGCCAACAGACACATGAAAAAATGCTCCACATCACTCGGCATCAGGGAAATACAAATCAAAACCACAATGAGATACCAACTCACACCAGTCAGAATGGCTAAAATTAACAAGTCAAGAAATGACAGATGCTGGCGAGGATGCGGAGAGAGGGGAACCCTCCTACACTGCTGGTGGGAATGCAAGCTGGTGCAACCACACTGGAAAACAGTGTGGAGGTTCCTCAAGAAACTGAAAATAGAGCTACCGTATGACCCAGCAATTGCACTACTGGGTATATATCCTAAAGATACAAACGTGGTGCTCCGAAGGGGCACATGCACCCGAATGTTTATAGCAGCAATGTCCACAATAGCCAAACTGTGGAAAGAGCCTAGATGTCCATCAACAGATGAATGGATAAAGAAGATGTGGTATATATACACAATGGAATACTATGCAGCCATCAAAAGACATGAAATCTTGCCATTTGCGACGACGTGGATGGAACTAGAGGGTATCATGCTTAGCGAAATTAGTCAATCAGAGAAAGACAACTATCATATGATCTCTTTGATATGAGGAAGTGGAGATGCAATGCGGGGGTGTGGGGGAGGTAGGAAAAGTAAAGATGGGATTGGGAGGGAGACAAATCATAAAAGACTCAATCTCAAAAAACAGACTGAGGGTTGCTGGGGGGAGGGGGGACGGGAGAGGGTGGTGGGAAAATAAATAAATAAATAAATTTATTTAAAAAAAAAAAAAAGAATTACACACGTCTGGATCTCTACAGGGGGCAGAAGATGCCAGTGGGCAGGTAAAGTGGAGTGGGAACATCGGACTGATATCAGAAGATAAACAAAAGGGGGAGGGAGCCACCAGAGGCGACCAATTGGAAAATAATACCCCAAAACGAGAGTGCCCTGTGTCTGGGGACCAGCATTAACTTGGAGTCTGGTTGAAAGCACTCAAAAGAGCAAAGGATCGTGGGGGGAAATTGTGGGAATTGGTGCGGCTAGGGACAGGGGCTTCAGTCCCCGGACCCAGGACAGCCTCCCCTGGCGCTGAGCCAGAGAGTGCGCGGAGAAACCAGGTTTTGGTCCCTGAGCCGCCAGCGCCCCCGAGAACGAGTGGAGTCCGGCTCCCGAGAGGGGCTGGGAGCCACACCAGACAGCAGAAAGTGCACCTTGCCTGAGATACACGCGCGCGCGCGCCTCACCCTACCCTGAGAGAGGTGCACGAATGCCCAGCCTGGTGCTCTGGGAACCCCGCCGTCCCGCACCCCACAACCTCCCCTGGGAGAGGTGCGCGCAAGCCCTGCACCCTTAGACCTGGAAAGACCAGGCAGTCCCAGCCCCGGCCAGCGGGAAAATCTCCGTGTGCGATCGCTGCTTGGAACCTCTCTGTCGGTCTGGAGCTGCCCAGACAGCCGCCGCCTCTGCTGGGGTTTTGCATACAAGCAGGAGATCCTGCCTCCCCAGGGACCGCGACTCAGAACCTGCTCTGCCAGTGGCCCAGCGGCTGCAGCACCTGCAGAGGAGCAGACTGAGGCTTCTCTCTGAGAGGGAGGTCGGGGCGCAGTTTGTTTTCCTCTAAACCTCCAAAAACCATCAAAAGCTGTCAAGGCGAGAGAAAAGAAGTGAACAAACATAAAAACCTCCAGAGAACAAAAGCCTGAAAAAACTGTTTTCCTCAGAGCCCACCCCCTTGAGGGGGGCCAGAGGACTTAACTCAGGGAACATCATTGACTGAAAACCAACGTGGCAGCCCCCTCCCCCAGAAAACAAATCAGGAAAGAAAAAACAAAAAAAAAAGACTACAAGGGAACAACCACCACTACTTCATAGATACAACTTTTACTTTTAACTCATTCCCACTATTCTGGTTTATTTTTTCTTTCTTTTTTTATATAGATAATTTTTTTTACCTATTTACCATCACAGTGAGATGTCCAGTACATCAAATTCCATAATAAACTTCTAACCTGAATTTTTTGATACATACACGTGTTTTTCTTTTGCTTTTTTATTTTTTTAATTTTTTTAAAAAAAATTTTTTTAGTTTAGTTTAGTCCAATTTATTCCTTTTTTATTTTTATTTTCTAATATTCATATAGAGTTAAACTTCAAGGTAACCCCCTTTCTCCAATCAATGCTACCCCTATAGGTAAACCAATTTTTAATCCCCCTTTTATCTTAGGAAAGTTCAGTCCTTTAACAAAGATATCAAGATAACATACAGGAAGAATCAAAATAACCTTCCTCGCCCACACTGAGAATCTATAACCATGCTCCCAACTTTTTCTTCTGCCAGTGTCTCTGTGTATTTATGTTTGTCCTGTTAGTATATAAATATTATACTTGGGGTTCTTTTTGATGAGGTTCTTACTTTTTTTCCATATATATATTTTTTTTCTCTAGTCATATATTTTATCAGTCTTTTTGTTTGTCTGTTTTTGTTTGTATATGTCATAAATCTTACCCTGGGGCCCATTTGGGCCGAACCTTCTCTTTTATCTTCCCTTTTTTTCCTGTCTCTCTCTCTCTCTCTCTTTTCTTTTTCTTTTCTTTTTTCTCTCATTTGGGTGGGGAATCCTGAGTGCTCAGAAGCGTTCCAGGTGGCACCTTGAATGCACCACGGTCGATACATCCAGCTACATCTGCCCAGTCATCTCTCACCAAAATGACTAGGAGGAGGAATCCCCAACAGAAGAAAAACACAGAGGATGGGCCTTCCACAACAGAGCTAACGGCTATCAACATAGACAATATGTCGGAAAGAGAATTCAGGCTAACAATTATCCAGGCAATAGCTAGGCTGGAGAAAGCTGTGGATGACCAAACGGAATTGATTAAGGCAGAATTGAAAGCGACCAGGGATGATGTTCATAATGTCAGGGCAGAGCTGAAGGCCACCAGGGATGAGGTTCACAATGCTCTCAATGAGTTCCAATCTAATCTAAATTCTCTAAAAGCTAGGGTAACTGAGACAGAAGATAGAATTAGTGATCTGGAGGACAAACAGATAGAGAGAAAGGATCAGGAGGAAGCCTGGAACAAACAATTTGAAGCCACGAAAACAGAATCAGGGAAAGGAACGATGCCATGAAACTTTCCAACGTCAGAATTATTGGAATCCCTGAAGGGGAGGAGAAAGAAAGAAGTCTAGAAGATATAGTGGAACAAGTTCTTCATGAAAATTTTGCTAATCTTGCAAATGGAACAAGTGTTCATGTACTAGAAGCAGAAAGGTCTCCCCCCAAGATTATAAATTCCAAAACATCATCCAGGCACCTCATAGTAAAATTGAGGAATCATAATTGTAGATACAATCTCTTGAAAGCCTCTAGGACAAAGAAGCTCCTTACATACAGAGGAAAGCCCATCAGAATAACGTCAGACCTGTCCACAGAGACCTGGCAAGCCAGAAAGGGCTGGCAAGATATATTCAGGGCACTCAATGAGAAGAACATGCAGCCAAGAATACTTTATCCAGCAAGACTGGCATTCAAAATGGATGGAGAGATAAAGAGTTTCCAAGACCGGCAAGGCTTAAAAGACTATGCAACCACCAAGCCGACACTGCAGGAAATATTAAGGGGGGTTCTATAAAAGAGGAAAAACCCTAAGAATAGCATTGAACAGAAATATAGAGACAATCGACAGAAAGAAAGACGTCAAAGATAACACAATGTCAATAAAAACGTATCTCTCAATAATCACTCTCAATGTGAATGGCCTAAATGCGCCCATAAAACGACACAGGGTTGCAGATTGGATAAAACGACAGGACCCATCCATATGTTGTCTACAAGAGACCCATTTTGAACCTAAAGATACACCCAGACTGAAAGTGAAGGGATGGAGAAGCATCTTTCATGCCAATGGGCCTCAAAAGAAGGCCGGAGTAGCGATTCTCATATCAGATAAATTAGATTTTAAACTAAAGACGGTAGTCAGAGATACAGAAGGACACTACATCATTCTTAAAGGGACTATCCACCAAGATGATCTAACAATTGTAAATATCTATGCCCCCAATATGGGAGCAGCCAATTACATAAGAAAACTATTAATCAAGGTAAAGACTCATATTGATATGAATACATTAATAGTAGGAGATCTTAATATGCCTCTCTCAGAAATAGACAGATCATCGAAGCAGAAAATCCATAAAGAAATAAGAGCATTGAATGACACATCGGACCAGATGGACCTCATAGATATATACAGAACATTCCACCCTAAAACAACAGAATACTCATTCTTCTCAAGTGCACATGGAACCTTCTCCAGAATAGACCACATACTGGGTCACAAATCAGGGCTCAACCGATACCAAAAGACTGAGATTATTCTCTGCATATTCTCAGATCACAATGCTTTGAAACTGGAGCTCAATCACAAGGAAAATTCACAAGGAACTCAAACACCTGGAAGCTAAAGACCACCTTGCTTAAGAATGCTTGGATCAACCAGGAGATCAAAGAAGAACTTCAACAATTTATGGAAACCAATGAGGATGAAGACACTTCACTCCAAAACCTATGGAATACAGCAAAGGCGGTCCTAAGGGGGAAATACATAGCCATCCAAGCCTCCCTCAAAAAAATGGAAAAATCCAGAATACACCAGCTGTCTCTACACCTTAAAGAACTGGAGAATCAACAACAAATCAAACCAACCCCACACGTAAGAAGGGAAATAATCAAGATTAGAGCAGAGATCAATGAGGTAGAAACCAGAGATACAGTAGAACGTATCAATGAAACTAGAAGCTGGTTTTTTGAAAGAATCAATAAGATCGATAAACCATTGGCCACACTAATCCAAAAGAAAAGAGAGAAAGCCCAAATTCATAAAATTATGAATGAAAAGGGAGAGATCACAACTAACACCAAGGAAGTAGAAACAATCATCAGAAGTTATTATCAACAGTTATATGCCAATAAGCTAAGCAACCTAGATGAAATGGATGCATTCCTGGAAAACTACAAACTCCCAATATTGAACCAGGAAGAAATTGACAACCTGAATAGACCGATATCTAGTAACGAGATTGAAGCAGTAATCAAAAACCTCCCAAAAACCAAGAGCCCAGGACCCGACGGATTCCCTGGGGAATTCTATCAAACTTTCAAAGAAGAAATAACACCTATTCTCCTGAAGCTGTTTCAAAAAATTGAAGCAGAAGGAAAACTTCCAGACTCTTTTTATGAAGCCAGCATTACCCTGATCCCCAAACCAGGCAAAGACCCTACCAAAAAGGAGAATTTCAGACCAATATCACTGATGAATATGGATGCCAAGATTCTCAACAAGATCCTAGCAAACAGGATCCAACAGCACATTAAAAAGATTATCCACCATGACCAGGTGGGATTCATCCCTGGGTTACAAGGATGGTTCAACATTCGAAAATCAATCAATGTGATAGAACAAATCATTAAGAGAAGAGAGAAGAACCACATGATCCTCTCAATTGATGCAGAAAAAGCATTTGACAAAATCCAGCATCCGTTCCTGATTAAAACGCTTCAAAGTATAGGGATAGAGGGAACATTCCTGAACCTCATCAAATCTATCTATGAAAGACCCACAGCAAATATCATCCTCAATGGGAAAAAGCTTGCAGCCTTCCCATTGAGATCAGGAACACGACAAGGATGCCCACTCTCACCACTCTTGTTCAACATTGTATTAGAAGTCCTAGCAACAGCAATCAGACAACAAAGAGAAATAAAAGGTATCCAAATTGGCAAGGAAGAAGTCAAACTCTCTCTCTTCGCAGATGACATGATTCTTTATATGGAAAACCCGAAAGATTCCACCCCCAAACTACTAGAACTCATACAGCAATTCAGTAATGTGGCGGGATACAAAGTCAATGTCCAGAAATCAGTGGCTTTCTTATACACTAATAATGAAAATACAGAAAGGCAAATTAGAGAATTGATTCCATTTACTATAGCACCAAGAACCATAAGATACCTCGGAATAAACCTAACCAAAGAGGTTAAAGATCTGTACTCGAGGAACTACAGAACACTCCTAAAAGAAATTGAAGAAGACACAAAAAGATGGAAGACCATTCCATGCTCTTGGATCGGAAGAATAAACATCGTTAAAATGTCTATACTGCCCAGAGCAATCTATACTTTTAATGCCATTCCAATCAAAATTCCACCAGTATTTTTCAAAGATCTGGAGCAAATAATCCTAAAATTTGTATGGAATCAGAAGAGACCCCAAATTGCTAAGGAAATGTTGAAAAAAAAATAATAAAACTGGCGGCATCACGTTACCTGATTTCAAGCTTTCCTACAAAGCTGTGATCACCAAGACAGCATGGTACTGGCCTAAAAACAGACACGTGGACCAGTGGAACAGAGTAGAGAGCCCAGATATGGACCCTCAACTATATGGTCAAATAATCTTTGACAAAACAGGAAAAAATATCCAGTGGAAAAAAGACAGTCTCTTCAATAAATGGTGCTGGGAAAACTGGACAGCCATATGTAGAAGAATGAAACTCGACCATTCTCTTACACCGTACACAAAGATAAACTCAAAATGGATAAAAGACCTCAACGTGAGACAGGAATCCATCAGAATCCTCTAGGAGAACATCGGCAGTAACCTCTTTGATATCAGCCACAGCAACTTCTTTCAAGAAATGTCTCCAAAGGCGAAGGAAACAAAAGCGAAAATGAACTTTTGGGACTTCATCAAGATCAAAAGCTTCTGCACAGCAAAAGAAACAGTCAACAAAACAAAGAGGCAACCCACAGAATGGGAGTAGATATTTGCAAATGACAGTACAGACAAAAGGTTGATATCCAGGATCTATAAAGAACTCCTCAAACTCAACACACACAAAACAGATAATCATATTAAAAAATGGGCAGAAGATATGAACAGACACTTCTCCAATGAAGACATACAAATGGCTACCAGACACATGAAAAAATGTTCATCATCACTAGCCATCAGGGAGATTCAAATCAAAACCACATTGAGATACCACCTTACACCAGTTAGAATGGCCAAAATTAGCAAGACAGGAAACAGCGTGTGTTGTAGAGGATGTGGAGAAAGGGGAACCCTCTTACACTGTTGGTGGGAATGCAAACTGGTGCAGCCACTTTGGAGAACAGTGTGGAGATTCCTCAGGAAATTAAAAATAGAGCTTCCCTATGACCCTGCAATTGCACTACTGGGTATTTACCCTAAAGATACAGATGTAGTGAAAAGAAGGGCCATCTGTACCCCAATGTTTATAGCAGCAATGGCCATGGTCGCCAAACTGTGGAAAGAACCAAGATGCCCTTCAACAGATGAATGGATAAAGAAGATGTTGTCCATATACACTACGGAGTATTATGCTCCCATCAGAAAGGATGAATACCCAACTTTTGTAGCAACATGGACAGGACTGGAAGAGATTATGCTGAGTGAAATAAGTCAAACAGAGAGAGTCAAGTATCATATGGTTTCACTTATTTGTGGAGCATAACAAATAATATAGAGGACAAGGGGAGATGGAGAGGAGAAGGGAGTTGAGGGAAATTGGAAGGGGAGGTGAACCATGAGAGACTACAGACTCTGAAAAACAACCTGAGGGTTTTGAAGGGACGGGGGGTGGGAGGTTGGGGGAACCAGGTGGTGGGTATTAGGGAGGGCACGGATTGCATGGAGCACTGGGTGTGGTGAAAAAACAATGAATACTGTTATGCTGAAAATAAATATTAAAAAAAAAGCAGTATGTGACACAGATATGGAGAACCTAAAAATTAAGAATATAGAGACAATTCCTAAAATAATGAAGTTTGTTACACCCTCCAGTGGTAAAGTTGAAGCCTGACAAACCCATCATCATCATCATCATCATCATCATCATCATCATCATCAGTTATTTTACAAATCATTAAATATATAATTAGTTAATCTAATTAATCTAATCCTTAAATATCTAATATAATCTAAATATCTAAAACCTAATAGCAAAATAGCTAAATACCTAATCTCTATAAAATTCTATTTTTAAGATTTTATTTATTTATTTGACAGAGAAACACGGTGAGAGAGGCAGCACAAGCAGAGAGAGAGGGAGAGGGAGAAGCAGGCTTCCTTCTGAGCAGGGAGCCTGATGGGGGCTCCTTCCCAGGACCCTGGGATCATGACATGAGCCAAAGGCAGAAACTTTCTGACTGAGATACCAGTCGCAGTCTCTCTATAAAATTTGAAATGCATTACTTGATTTTGAAATGTTTGCTGAATTGTTCAGTCTGAATATATACCACTGAGTGTATTCCTGTAAAAGTCTCTTCCAATGCCTTTTCAATAACCAGCACCCAAGTCCTTTCAAAGAACCTCACCTCACCATTTGTTTGTGAACTGATGCACACCTGTTTATTCTACTTCATCTAGAATGTCCTGGACCTAAGTATTACACACGTATGTGTGTGTCCCATGGACCATAGGGCGGTCACCCCTGCCCTGACTGGGACTGTAACTACCTCATGGTGACATCTGTTCTCATGCCTTCTATCAATTTGCTTTCCTGGAACCTGTCAATATGGAAATGTCCTCTCATTTTTCTTAAAGAGTTCGTTTGTTCCTCTTCTAATTTCTTTGTTCCATTCTCATGCAGATCTCATCTCCATAGGCTTTAGTCAGATCTTAGGGCAAAGTACCCCTCCAGGAAGATGATGGAGAAAGACAGAGGTGGGTGACCCCATTAATGCCAGCCCAGGGTCTAGGCTTGACTCAGAAAGTGGGTCGTCTGAGTGCTTGTAGCGGATCACTGGATCTACCATAGCTCAAAACCATGTCCCAGGGACCACTTCTAAGAGGACAACTTCCTTCTGCATCTGCTGATCCTAGTATGTCTTGGGAACTGTTCTTTGGCTCAGGAGTCTCAGGGGAAGCAGGTTTCTGTGGTTCTAAGGATGTTGAACAAGCAAATCATTCTCTAAAGTGAGATGTGACTGTTCTTGTGATATACCTGTATGCATTGGACACCCAGCATCAGATTCCCTCCGCACTGAAGCATGTTATATAGGAGCCATGTCTTTTCTTCATCTAAAGGTTAATAGAGTTTCATAGCACAATGCCAATGAGGCTGTAGATACTCAGGGTTTAGGGACACCCAGATGAAGAAGTCTCACAGCAGCCTCCTCCAGAAGGAGGATCAGAGTTTAATGGGAACTATATTTCCACCCTGGTGTTTGGAAGACAGCTCTGGGGACCCTCAAGCCCTGGCCCAGGGTCCTTCCCTCCTCACCTTTCTCTCTGCACAAGCAAGGGGTGAGAGGATTTTGGAATTAGCTCAATAGGGACACCTTCCCTATTCCTCTTTTCCATCCCCTAGTACGGTATCTGTGCTTTGTTCCAACTTCAAAGACCACTTGGAAAACTGTTGGTGACCCCAAAGGATATCAGGGTTGCCTTTGTTGAGCTAGCCTAGACTCCATCGTACCTCCCTGACTTACCTCACTTGCCTTCGATCTCCAAGGGCCATTTACACTGATCCCATCATGGCCATGCCTCCTCCTGGAGCTGCTGCTGACCTTCCTCCCATCATGTCCCCCTGCTCAACTTTCCCTGATTCAATTTATTAAAATCACAACACTTCAGGACAGGGAACTTCCCCTGGAGTACTGTCCCATATCCATCCCAGTGTCCCTGGCCATTCCTACTCAGCTTCTCCTGAAGCTTATGAGAGGGGAAAGTGCCTTGATCCTAGGTGGTTTGATTCCTGTAACTTCCCTAATAAATACAGAGAGGTGGGGATACCACAGGACATCCTGGTATTTGCATCTGCAGATGATGTCAGGTGAGGAAGATCCCCCACCCATTCACGGTCACCCCCATAATTACCCAATCATGAATCAGTAAAAAATGATCACTTTCCATCCTTATGGATTGACCTTCTATATACATATTGTGCATAATTGAAATTATATACCTGGAACCCATTGAATTGTTTCTTACATTTAGTTATTTCACATACTTATTCAGACATTCATCCATGTCATAGCAGAGAAAAGTTGTTTGTTTATGTATTTAATTAATTAATTAATTTTTAATTGACATATGATGCACAATTGTATGGACATAAGTCTGTCCACCAATCAGTTATATATAAATATATCATACATATGTCACTTGATACATAAACATACCATATATTATAAGTTATACACTTAAGTACTATAAGTTATATAGAGAGGGAGGTAGAAGAAAATGAAGTTACTGCTTGTGGGAACTAATGTGAGTTTTTTCTATCCTGAGTTAAATTTGGAGACAAAGCCATGTATGTAGTCACACAAAGGAATCTGTTATTTGCAGCAAATAGGATATCACAGGGAATAACTTGCAAAGCCTTGACTCTGGGAGCATGATAGAGTAGGTTCTTTTTATTTGGTATTTGGGATGAATATTCAGAAGGGGAGTTTTGTCATCCCATGTCTAGGTGGGCGTAAGGTGGGTCAGGAGGACTGAGAACACTGGCCTCTACAGGCATTCTCTGGTAAGTTACTGCAGGTTGGGCTCCTCCTAGTGCATAGACTTTTGCATTACAATGAAGCAGAGGTGGCTGTCTCACAAGAGGAAGGAGTTAGGGACCTGATTCCAGAGCCAGGATACACTGGAAAGGGTCTGAGCTCCTTGTGTGGGGTAAGGATTGTGGGGCCTGGTTTTCTTGGAAACAGCATTGGGGATTTCACTGATTTGCTGTCTCTGATGTGGCTACACTGTTTCCTGGCCTGATAGAGATGGCCAGATTTTGCATTCCCTTTGTTCCCTTAAAATCTTTAACTAATAAGGATTTTTTTTTTTAATTTCTTCTTAATTCTGACACCTCTGAGGAAGATCTTAAAGCTGTGTGCTGGGAAAATAGAGCCATTGGGATATAGATCAGAGAAAATAGTTGGGGGACTAAAATGACTTCTCTTGTGTCAGGAAAGCTATATCCTCTAATTACCACCCCCCACTGGGGAACTCCTAGGTTTTTCTGCTCACACATAGACCCACTGATGGGACTCCTTTTTACTGTAGCCCCCTATGGACAGTGACCATCAGCATGGTTCTTCAGAGATGAAAAGCACAACCCAAAGACAGGTCTCCCATGGGACATCCAGCATCATCTTAGAGTCAGCAGGTGTTGGAGGGTGGGGGTCTGCCTGTTCTTTCCAACCTTGTGAGGGGCTCCTGGGCCCTGCATTCTTCTCCAACACCCAGTTTCAACACTTGTGCTCACCATTGCATCCAGAACGTTGCAGAAAGAAAGTATTCTTCTGACCCATGATGCCTTGAAATGTCTGTGACATTTCCCTGGGGTTCCCTACAAGGTCAGGGATCCCAGCTTATTACTATGACTCCCCAATTTATGCATGATGAAATATATTTCATTAGTTCACAAACTCAGGATTTTACCTGCTCTTTCTAAGAAATATTATATTGGTCATTTATTTCTATATTTTATGGTAACTTGCAGAAGGTGACATTGTGTTTTGCAGATATGTGAATGATTTTTTCTAATACTCCCTTTTTCTCTTAATTTTACACCCTCCTTATTTTCAAGTTTGGTTCACATAAAAGTGCATGCTTTTCTCCAGTGTACCAAAGGATCTTCGGATAAATAGACACAAAGTGATTGGGTAGGAACCTTTGTGTGATATAAGTTGGGCTCTCAAACACAGACATTGAGGAGGGCAAATAGCAACCATGCACATTGTATGAAACTGAGAATCCACTAGCTGTTCAGAAATGAATGTAAAATCATATTTTATTCACACCATGATGAACAATGATCTGACACATGTGGACATATCATTAGTGTGTGTTTAGAGAATGTAGGGGAGGGACTTCTGGGTGGGTCAATCAGTGAAGTATCTGCCTTAGGTTAAGGTCATGACCTCAGAGTCTGGGATCAAGTCTTTGGTTTGACTTAGCAGAGAGTCTCATTCTCCTTTTCCTTGTACATGCCCCCTCCCCAGCTTGTACATGTACTTACTCTCTCTCTAATAAATAAACAAAATATTGGGGGGAAAAGTAGTGAATATAAGGGATAATGAATGAATGAGTGAATGATGTAGACTAAGCACTCACATAGGCGGTTACTGTATTACCTACATCCTTCCTATGGGGGATGGAAGGTGCTTCTCAGCCCTGGTCATCTGTGTATCCATACCTCTCAATAGGTCACAGCATGGTTGCAATGTGACAGAGGGACAACAGACTATCAGGAGACCCCAACTTCTCTCCACCTGACCTCATCTGTGTCAGTCTGGACACCCCCATCACTGAGGGCATCACCCTCCATCCACCTGACCCTCTGGACCATCCCTCCCTCTCCCACAGCACAGGGTCAAGTTGGTTACCTCCCTGTGTTGCACCTGAGGACACATGATATTTCTCTCTTCCCTGTTTCCTCCATTCTCTGCTTCCTTCAACCCCACTCCTGGCATCCCCTTCCAGGTCACCCTGTCCCAAGTTCTGTTCTCCAGATTCCCACAGAGCTAAATCCCTAATGAGCAGCACTGACCAGAAGCACAGCTTCTGATCTCACAGAAAATGGAGAGGGGTCATAGGATGACCCCTCCATTGTTCCTCCTGGACACCCAGGCCCCACTATCTCCCGACATCCCTGTGTGTCTTGTCAGTCTTGCTCAGGAGGGGCCAATATCCTCATGCTTGGTGTCCTCCCCTGCTAAGGTATGTGTCCCCTCCACAAATTCTTGTTCATGCTCAGCAACCAGAGCCAGCCCACCTCCTCTGAGGCCGTCCTGTAAGGACAGAGTCTTTCTTCTCTCTGTTTCCTGTGTCTTGCCCTCAGATCCACAGAGGTTCACAGGATCTCCTGGGTTAGGACTGCTCATGTACCTCCCACTAGACCCCAGACCATAAAGGAAGCCTGATCAAGGACAGAACACCAGGACTTCTGTCCTTCACTGGAGGGTCACTGTCACATGGTGGGAACACATGCATCACAGAAGCAGGTGAAGGAGAGGCTTGCCATCTGTTGGAAAGAAGGACAGATTCTCCCAGAGACCAACAGGAGACCTTGTGAGATCCTGTCTGAGGGGTTGCTGTAGGACAGGGTCTCCCAGCATGGCAGCCTTCCACTGACAGGAGGCCCAAGCCTGGGTCCCTAGCTTTCAGTGGGGACAACAAAGGTGTAGCCTCTTTGAGGCTGGATAAGTCCCTGGACCAGGGCCTGTTAGGTGCCAGCAGCTGCTTCCTCCAGGCCCACCGGGGGAAACTAAAACATCAGAAACTCTCCCTGTCAAAGCGGCACATCTGTAAGTGCACAGGAGGGAGAAGGAGGGTTGGGTCACATTTGGATGAGCAGCCCCTACTCCGGCCCCTGGAGAGAGAGTAAGACAGGCCAAGGGCAGCCTAGCCCCAGCTCCGTGACCTAAGAAGGGCTGTGCCACAATGGCCTGGATGCCTGTCCTCCTCATCCTCCTCTGTCACTTGCACAGGTAGGGATAGGCTGTAGTGCAAGATGATGGCCCCACAGCCTGAGTCAGATTCTTCCAGCTCAGCTCATAACCACACACACCCAAACCCTTCATCCTGATGTGTCTGTGTTTGCAGGTTCCCTATTGCAGTCTGAGATGACCCAGCTGCCCTCCCTCTCTGAATCTCTGGGATCATCTGCCAGACTAACCTTGCACCCTGATCAGTGGCTTCGGAGTCAGCAGGTATTACATAAACTGGTACCAGTAGAAGACAGGGAGCCCTCCTGGGCAGCTCCTGCACTATTACTGAGACTCAGATAAGCATCAGGGCTCTGGGGTCCCCAGCTGCTTCTCTGGCTCCAAAGATGCCTCAACCAAAGCAGGGCTTCTGCTTATCTCTGGGCTGCAGCCTGAGATGAGGCTGACTATTACTGTGCTACAGGTCATGGCAGTGGGAGCAGCTATACCTACCTACCCGTAGTGTCTCAGATAACAAGGAAGTGAGACAAAAACCTCCAGACCCACAGGCCTTGTCTCTTAGCCTCTTTTATTGAGAAACTTCTTTGGGGTTTCCTATCAGATGTATGCCAGTGGCACTAAGCACAGTGACAGAGACAGATGAGGTGCTGGGACAAAATCTGGGGTTGTAGGTTCCAAGTGGTGACACATATAGTGCGATGGTTAATGCCTTCACTGGTGAAAGCAGTAGAATATATTCCCCAGGGATTTGGACATGAAATGGGGTCCTGCTGGAACTCTGCCCTTTCCTTACACATGGGACTCATGGAGACTCTCAAATGTTAAACATGGATATTAATACTAACATATTTTATTACCTTATAATATATTAATACTAATATGCATTGTGTATATTATTGTATATTAATACTGATGTATATGTATGTAAATATTAATAAATATATATTAATGTACATAAATACTTATGCTAATAAATACTTATTAGCATTGATGATACATTTTCCTTTGTAAAACAAGTAGAACAAAAAATCAAATCCATCCAGACAACAGCACACACATCATACTGTTTTAGGTGATATATATTTCTTTTATTTTCTTTAAGATTTTATTTTTATGTATTCACTACACCCAGTGTGGGGCTCAAATATAAGATTCTGAGATCAAGAGTCGCAAGCTCCACCAACAAGGCCAGCCAGAAGTCCTTCTACTTGTGTATTTTCAAGACACAGTGTCACCTGAAGCTTATCTCAGGCCCCAGACTCTGCTGTTTGCCTCCAAATGAGAAAGCTAATTGAAGAGATGAACTTTCTAAGGAGCCTCCCCTCCCTAACAGAGAGTTCACTCCAAAGCAGTGTTTGTTTTCTGCTGGGAACTGGCAGTGATGCTGGAGTTTGGAGTTTGGAGATCTCTGGGTCAAATATGTAAAAAGCTCAGGCAGCTCAGCTCAAGGGCTCTCACACACTGTGTGGTTGTTGTTGTTTCTCTGTGTTTGTTCTTTCTGTCTCATTTTAGAGTCAAACAAACCATCCCGTTGAGCCAGGTCCTCTCCAAGGGGTAGTAACTTATTTCAAGTAAAATAAGAATATATATATATATATATATATACACATATAAATATAAAATTTGTATATATAAAAATATATAAATATAAAATTTATATATACATATATATATGTATTTATATATACATATATAAATATATATATATTTATGTATATATATTTATATATATAAATATTATATATTTAATATATATTATAAATATATATATATTATGTATATATATTTATGTATATATATATAAATTATATATATATATACATATTATATATATATATATACATATATATTTATGTATATATATACACATATATATACATAAATATATATATATTTATATATATGTATTTATGTGTATATATATGTATGTATATGTATGTAAATATATGTATATAAATAATGTATATAAATAAATATATATATTTATATATATAAATAAATATGTATATAATATATATACATATAATATGTATATATATAAATAAATGTATAAATATATATTTATATTCATTTAATATTAATATTAAATTAATTAATTAATATTAATTGATTAATTAATTATTAATTAATATTGATATATTTATAATATATTATATAAATATATAAATAAATATATATATTTATATATAAATAAATATGTATATAATATATATGTATATACATATAATATGTATATATATAAATAAATATGTATATAAATAAATGTATATAAATAAATGTATATATACATGTATATATATACATATATATGTATATATACATATGTATATATATATATGTATTTATATATATGTATATATACATATATGTATATGTATATGTATATATACATATATGTATATGTATATATACACACATATATATATGTATATATACATATATGCATATATATATACATATATAAATACATATATATACATATATAAATATACATATATATACATATATATGTATATATACATATATGTATATATATACATATATATATAAATTTTATATTTTTTATTTTATATTTATTTATATTATTTTATTTTGTTTTAATTATATATATATATTTTTTTAATTTTACTATACTTTGCCCCACTTTGCATCAAATATGCAGCTTCTTGCCTCATATGAGCTCTTCTTAAAGCAAGCTTTTAATTTTAAATTAAAATAAAGCAGAGCCTTTACTGTGAGAAAGAGAAATGTTTCATTTTAATTTAGTGGCAAACTTAAATATGCCTAGGAGATATGCCTTCCTTTGAAATTTCCCAGTTCAGTTCAGTAATGCTAGAAGCTGTCATTGTGATTAATTCGGGGGGGGTATATTTGCAGTTATTGCCAAAATTCTCATTTAAGTGTGTCTACATCCACAACCATAGGGGGAATTCATGACACAAAGCTACACAACTCAGGTTTAACCAAATGTCCAAAGGACACTAGCTTCCTGTGTGTACCAAGTCAATCTTTGTTATTTCAACATTTGGTTCCAATTTTTTTTTAACAATTCATGTCTTCATGGATTTCCAGTGGACAAATGGATTCTACATTTATGTTCTATGTATGTATCATCATGGGAAACTAGCAGGCAAGCTTTATATTTTGTTTTGTTTTGTTTTGTTTTTTGTTTTTTTTATTAAATTTTTTTATTTATTTTCAGCGTAACAGTATTCATTGTTTTTTCACCACACCCAGTGCTCCATGCAAGCTTTATATTTTTTGACCATTTTTTTCTGTTCTAATATACATGTAGGAATCTTTCATTCTCTAATGTAAAATCTTTTCATGCATCTATTTGCAATCAGTGTGTCCTCTTTGATGAACTTTTCCCAGTTAAAAAAATAAGTGGTTTATGTTCTTATTGTTGAATTTTAGAGTTATTTATATACACTGTGAATGCATTTTGAGATTCGATTTTTTAAAAAAGGAGAATTGCAGGAATAGTCCTTCTATCTGCTAGTCCATTTGTTTACAGTCATGTGAGAGAAGAGAACCAAGGTTGCCAAACTTCAGGGTGGTCCAAATGCACCCTTGTCCTGTTGATTTTTATTTGAAGGGGAATTAAAGCTTGGATTTAGGAAAGAATCATCAGGAAATTACTATACACAAGACCCAGAGGTCTAGCTGTTAATGTGGAAAATGAAATTCTCATTAAAAATAGGGAAATAGGAAAGAGGATATGCATTGCCCAGTTCTTATAGGAGAAGGAAGAAAAAAGGACAGAGAAGAAAGGGTGGAAGGAAGGAAGGAAGGAGGGAGGGAGGGAGGGAGGGAAAAAGAAGGAAAGGAAGGAAGAAAAGTGGGAAGGAGTGAAGGAGGGAGGGAGAGAGGGAAGAAGGAAGGAAGAGAGGAAGGAAGGAAGGAAAAAAGGAAGGAAGGAGTGAAGGAGAGAGGGAAAGAGTGAGGAAAGGAACTAATTAATGACTAACACAAATATCCCTAATTAATGACTTACACAAATATCTAAAACCCTTCCAGACTGAGGTCACATTCCTGACCTGGTGCTCCATCCCCAGTGACCCCATGTCCTCCTTTTCCCAAGAAAACCATGCAGTCCCTGCTTGTCTGCCCCAGGACCCTTGGGCTGCCCTTGGCTGCTACTGATGGCCTCCAAGCCAGGGAGAGGATGGGGAGAGAAGGAGCTGAGGGGTAGGGGTTTCAGGTCTCACCTCCTGGATCCCCATGATTGGGAAGAATGAGTGAATCCACACTTGTTAAAAAAAGTGCTTCTCTGCATGGGTCCCAGAGTGCCTGGGGGACCTCTCCTTGCCTCCTTCCTTTCTCCACAGGACCCTGCCACAAGGGTCTCAGGCACACACTATGCTCTCCTCAGAATAGGTTCTAGGCCAAAGACTTTAAATGCTTCTTTGTATGCATTCACTTCCCTAACCCTCCCGCCCCACCTATGGAGGGTAGGAGGAGAGTGCTTCTCAGACAGGACTACCGGAGAGCCCACTCCTGATGGCTTTGGAGCTGTTGGACATCACCAGTGGGTTAAAGGTGGATGTAAATGAGGGGCCACTGTTTCAGGGATGTGGGTAGCAGTGAGAGAGACTGAGGGATAGATTACAAGGTGCAAAGCTCAGGGTTTGCCACTCGCTGGCCTGAATGTGTCTCATCCATTTTATCACCATTTTCTGTAAAGGTGACAGGCAGAGGACATCAGGAGACTATCCTTCTCTCTCCTCATATACTAAGTGTCTCACCAGGGAGAGGTCTGAACCAACACACACACCAGGCCCCTGATCCACAAGCACTCACGCTCCCATGGGCTCCACCTTTCCACACCTTCTTCCACACCTGATATGAATTTGTAGATTGTGAGTCCAAGAACCATGCTGGGAACAGTGGGGGCATGGGTCTATGGTCTGGTCAGTTCCTGTCATGACACAGCCCCTCTCTGTCTTCAGTGGTTCTATAGACACCTGCGGCAAATCCTCCATCTCCCAGGGAGAGGACAAGGCCCCCTAAGTAAGAATGCAAAGGAGATGTCAGGATTGCAGATGGGGTCTTCACCCTCATGCCCATTAGAGACACAAAAGGTCAAGACTGAGGCAGCTAAGAGTTAAAATACTTTTTAAGAAATGCACAAGGTGTTCTGATTGCCTGCCCATTCCCCAAGGGGCTGGTACCCCTCACTCTGAAAGCCAATGCAGAGCTCTGGAGACACTCATAGTTTCCAGAATGTCAGGAGAAAAATGGATTGACACTTGGAAAACCTAAAACCATCTGATCTACGAACACTAGATGGTCTGTGAAAGGGAAGAACTGGTGACAATGAAAGCTTGAGTTCCTTGGCTGCCACAATCCTTGGTTCACGCTCCTCAGCAAGCTGGTAGTGTTTGCTCTGGGCCTCTGCGGGCCTAAGGGATAACCACCTGCAGATCCTTTAAATACTTCTCCAGAGAGAATCCCGCCCACACAACCACGTGCCCTGGTGGTGGAGTATTGACCTCACCAAGGAGGCTGGTTTGTAGGAATAATCTGCACTTAATTTACCCATAAACCTGTCTCTGTAAGTTTGAGTTGAACTGATCTATGTGTTTTTGTTCATTGACTTATTGATAACAAGTACACCCATATGCTGTGCTGAACAAGCATGTCCTGGGGGGGGTGGAAGATGCAGACAGGGGCTCTTTGCAAGGGGTGTGTGCCCATAGAATGACTGCTCCTTATGGGTATTACTCTTCTGTGACCAATTATAAACTCTTGTCCCTTTGTGGTTTGTCTTCACCTGCTGTCTTGCTTTGGCCACAAAATATAATCAGAGGAGACACATGCTCCTTGTAGACAAAGGCATAACAGCCCATGCTCACCCTGCTCCTTGGTCTTCCCTTTTGCTATGCTGACCTCCATTATTCCAAGGATGTTCCTAATCCAGATGAGCATGGGAGACTCTTGAGCAAATGGAGATGGGCACATCAAAGCAATTTTGATCACATTTGAGGGTTTTCATGACCCTTTAGCTCCTTATGAAGTAGCCAATATGGGAATTCTCTTTACTCACAAGACACTGACAAGGGCATGCATGGTGCTGGGAAATCACAGATGGTCACTGATGGCACCTCTCTGAGCCCAGAGAGTCCAGAGGAGGAGTCTGAGGTAGTGGGGATTTGAATTAGGAGGGGATGATATATTTGGGATAAATGCAGCACCTGAACAGAGCATTCATCTCACTGGATGGTCCTTGGGCCTCCAGCACAAAGCCTGGCTGATGCACAATTGCAGCCACAGTTCTTTGAGAAGGCAAAGAACAAGAGAACCCCAATCTTCAGGGAGAGATGTCTGGTCCCACAAGCAGATGTGCAGCTAAGACCTGAGGTTGGAACAATGGTGAATGGGTGGTGGGATGGGAAGTTCAACATTGTGTGCCTCAGGACCAGTCAGAACAGCAGAGACTGTAAGGTCCTCCTGTCCTAATGTAAGAAATTCCATAATGACAGCAGAGTGGCATCAGCAGGAAAACAGTGTGGGAGTTTCCTTTGTTCTTCTACTTCCAGAAACATCCTTGAAAAAGGATCCACACATGTAAATACTCCCATGATAGCTGATGATTCCAGCTGAGCTATTATAGCACCTGGCTGGAACAGCAAATAAGAAAAGATGCCTTGAAGAGGGAAGGAAAGTATTTCACGTGACACCTGTCACCCTTGCATGAGGTCTAGGGCCCTCCTCAGAGAGAGCACTTCCCCTGGGAGGCAGAGTGACATGAGCATCTGACCTCAATGGGAACCACAGCCTCTACCTGCACTAGGGCCAGTCTGGCTTCCATGGGGCCTGGCTCCCACAGTCTTCAGTTCCCAGCCCACCCCTGTAACCCAACATCTTTGGGTGCCCAAGCATCTTACATAGCCCTAGGTTTCCCAGCATTTCCCACAAACCCAGGCCCCCATGGACTATTGTGAACAGAGGCTGCTGACTGCTGACTGGTCTGAGACAAAAATGGCTACCAGGAGGCCGGGCGCCTAGACTCTATGCCTACATTCTAGCCAGCTGTCCATAGCTGGCTAGCCTCTTGGAGGCAGTGGACAGAAGGACCACATCAGGCTCAGGATCTCACCTGTCCAAGCACCAGCCCAAGGTCTGAAGCCCCAAGTGACATGAGGTTTCCTGCACATCCAATCTGAGGCTCATCTTAGTGCCAGGCTGACAACCATGGACTTCATCTCCAGAATGCCTCTTATAGAAACAGGGTCCTGCCCTTACTCAGAATGAAACTGGAATCCGTGGACCTAGCCTCCTACCAGGTTCACTCAAGACTCTCAGCCCACTGTAGCACCAGGCCAGGCCCTGAACACCCAGACATCAGCCCCCACCCAGTGGTCCCCAGCACCTTGTCCCCCACTGTGGACCAAGGATCCAGGTCCCCCAACATGAACCCTGCTCCCCGCCCCTTCATGGAAGAATGTGGGGAAAGACAGGATGTGCTTCCAGCTACTGAGTAAGGAAATCACAAGAAGCAGGTGCCTGAGGGGGCAAATTCTGAGCACAGGAGACCCACCCCCAGAGCACATAAAGTGCAGTGTATAGGTTAGTTGGGTGACTATCTTCTAACATTTCTCTTAAGACCATAAAAGATCTCAGGGGCGCCTGGGTGGCTCAGTGGGTTAAAGCCTCTGCCTTCGGCTCAGGTCATGATCTCAGGGTCCTGGGATCGAGCCCCGCATCGGGCTCTCTGCTCATCAGGGGCCTGCTTCCTCCTCTCTCTCTGCCTGCCTCTCTGCCTACTTGTGATCTCTGTCTGTCAAATAAATAAATACACTCTTAAAAAAAAAAACATAAAAGATCTCCATTTGTTAACAATATGTTACATATCGAGTTCAGGGCTCAACATATGAGCAAGGACATTGCCATTTCAATATTTCAACCCAATCATGTAAGGGCCTTAGCAGGAAAGTTGGGGAGAATAAAAAGTAGGTTTGTCCATTAAATAAAAGTTTCCAGGGACAAATGAGAGATGGATCCAGGAAATAAGGATGTATTAGAACTTCTATTAGAGGGTGCCTGGGTGGCTCAATGGGTTAAAGCCTCTGCCTTTGGCTCAGGCCATGATCTCAGGTACTGGGATCAAGCCCCACATCTGGCTCTCTGCTCAGCAGGGATCCTGCTTCCTCCTCTCTCTCTGCCTGCCTGCCTGCCTACTTGTGATCTCTGTCTGTCAAATAAACAAATAAAATCTTCAAAAAAAAAAAAAAAAAGAACCTCTGCTAGAATGTGGCGTAATGTGACCTTCACTGCTGCTAATCTTAGAATTTATTAGGCTTCAATGATTTGCCATTGGCATAACAAATAAATTAGGTACAAATTGTAGATTAAACAACAAATAAATTGATGTGAGAGTATTTGGAACCCACCGCTTTAATGCACAAGAGACATAACTCTCTGTGAACCAGACCATGGATGTGTGAAGATGGACAGGGACCTGGTGTGATTCAGACCAGCAGGACTCTTAGGGTTTGGGGTCAAGCTGAGGTTTGTGCCTTGCGACCAGCAGGGGGTGCTGTGGGACTGCTCTGTGGGCCTTACATAGCTGTTTAGTGAGGACCTTCAATTCACCCAAAGGTCTTGGTCTGGAGGCAGGACCCACCCTCTCTGTCCTGGCAGAGTCCCCTGAACAGGGGCATGTATGTTATCTCAGCAGCCGCTTCCTCCCAGTGCTCTCCCTAGGGGTGAAGCCACCTCCATCTTCCTTAGTGGAACAGTTTACTTATGAAAGTAAGCATAACCGAAAATTCAATATTCTAATCATTCTTTATTGTGCAATTCAGAGATATTAAGTATACTCTCATTGTTGTGGATACCTCAAAACCAGCCATTTCTAGAACTTTTTCATCATCCCAAGTAGTAACTGCACCCTAGAGAGATGGGTAACCTGGATATGGCAGAGGAACCAAGGCTCCAGGAGCCCATGCCAATGCAGGAAACAGCAGAGAGGAGAGGGCAGCATCGATGGGAACTCTTGGAAGATATAGCCTGACAAGTGAGAACATTCTTTGGGCTGTGCTTCTCACCCCAGATTGACAATGTGGATGAACTGTGCCCACCATGGCATAGGTATCAATGTACCATTGCAGCATGTCCAGTCATGCCAGCTTTGTCTCCCAAAGTGTGCCTGAAAATGCCAGTGAGAACACAAGGATCTCATGTGCAGCATCTGTCATATGATGCATGCATGTTTCTATCCAAATCGCCTCCAAAATCCATGTCAGTTCCCCTCCAGACCTCCCAAAGGCCCTGTTCCCAGCCCATGTCCTCCCTTGTCCTCAAGGGGAACTTGGATTTCTTCCCAGGCTTTCTATTCTGTGGCATCAATTTATGTATCTCTTTCTGGGCCAATGCCATGCTCTTTTCATTTCTACAGCTTTGCAGTATAATTTGATATCAAGAAGTATGATGCCTCCATCTTTGTTTTTCTGTGTCAAGATTGTTTTGGCAATTTGAGGTTTTTCTGGCTTTATACAAAATTCAGGATATTTCTTTTCTATTTCTATGAGAAAGGTCAATGGGATTTCTCATAAGAATTGCATTGAATATATAGATTTAACATTATTTTTGCTGTGGAGAGCATGGGATTTAGGAATTATATGCAGGCTGTATGTGTGTTATAAGGATGTATCAAGGATGACACACAGGTATGTGGTTCAAAATTTGGATGGATGATGATGGTCCAAATGGTATATGAGATACATGTTTTACTAATAAGGTAAAGAAAGTGAAATTCTGTATTTTTCCTTTTTTGTGAGATTTATTTTCTTATTTGAAATTTTTTTACTGATCACCAACTAAGTATCAGCAAGCTCCAGATACTTACTGCTGCAAGGAGGAAACAAAATTGTAAAGATCATGGACACATGTTGAGTTTTCATATGATTCATTATGGAAGACAATGATCAAATGTTTTATGTGAAGTTCAAAGGGAACCATTAAGCTTTTGTAGGAACAAGACATACAGTCCTATGTTAACTGAGAGTTGTTGGATAGATATATCTTATATTTATCAGCCATTATCAGTGCAGAATGCATTAGATAACATCATTGGGGAAAACATTTGTGTTAATATTTACAACATGAGTAGAACTATGTCTGGCACATACGAAATATTAGAGAGGGATCTGATGAGCAATTAAAATACAGCTTAGACTGAAGACAGAGTACTTAGGACACCAAGAATTTCTGGATCATGAGACTGAGTGATGTCTTTGAAACTCTCATCCCTATGTCCCCAAATGTATGGTGACATCTGGATAAGCCCTGTGTTTGGTGCAGGAGAACCGTTCACTCCTGGTGTCTCCCCTCAGGGCTGGGTGTTCCCGGCAGCATCTCTTTTTTTTTTTTTTTTTTTCCAGCATAACGTCTTGAGAGGGCTGAGTTGTTGACCATCTCCTAAGGGTGCCCTCAGGGGAAAAGCAACAGATGAACCACATGTCACTTCCTTGTAATTCTTGGTCTCTCCTTGAAGAATTCAGTGAAAAATTTGTATTAATGAACTCTGTCCCCTCAAGGCCAAAGCAGAGAGTTATGGGGACTGGTCTGCTAGGTTGGGAAGTGTCTTGACATGAGGGAGAGATTGGCTGACCCCCCCCCCCCAGCCTCCCCTATAGACCCTGGGAAGGGGTGTGCATGCCCTCTGCGTTTCTGCTCCCTGGGTGCTGGATACATCTTTCTCAAGGGTTTAATTACCAGTGGCTCCAACAACACAACTATCTAAGGGGTGGGAGGAACACAGGTCACTTCATGCTGATGAGACCATGTCTCTGAAGACTGAGGTGTGGCACCTGCAACACAGGAAGGAGCCCCCTGGCTGATAAGAAGCCCCTCCCTCTGTGTGGGGGTGATGGTGAGCCAGGCAGGTTGATGTCCAGAGTGTCCCTCTCTCTACTCAGCTCTGGGCTGTCCCTTCCAGTCAGAGTGGAGTCTGAACTCTGAAACGGCAAGGGTGCTGTGGACTTTTCCCTTTGGGTCTCTGGGGTGGGGTGAAGCCTCAGCAGGGCACCCAGTCCTGGAGATGTGCCTTGTGCCATCTGCTCTGTGCTCACTGGGGCCCAGGAGAGGTTCCCCAACCCTGCCCCACACTTTGCTGTCCCCACATTCAGGCCCAGGATCCCCAAGGGAGGGAGTGATTTGCATAAAGTTTTCCTTTCTGCTCTTCCAAGAGGGGAGAGGATAAGAGAGGCTTTGGGCAGGCCTCTCACTTGTGGGTTCAGAAGAAGAGCCTGGGGCATCTCCACCATGGCTTGGAGCCTTTTCTTCATCACCCTCCTGACTCTCAGCTCAGGTGTCTGGCTGTGAAAAGCACAGGGAATGATTATGAGGACCCATGGGTGGGGATTTCCTTCTTCCTTTTGAGAACACCTTGTGGGTAACAACTTGAGGCTGACCTGTGTGTGTCTGCTCTGTTCTGTTGCAGGGTCCTGGGCACAGTCTTCCCTCACACAAGAAGCCTCCTTGTCAGCATCTGTGGGACAGAAGGTCACACTCAACTGCGCTGGAAATAACAACAATGTTGGAGCATATTATGTGGGCTGGTACCAACAGGTTTCTGGTGGTGCCCCCAAAGCGGTTATGCTTGGAACCACCAGGCCCTCAGGGATCCCAGCTCGATTCTCTGGCTCTCACTCTGGGAACAAAGCCTCTCTGATCATCTCAGACCTGCGGCCTGAAGATGAAGCTGATTATTACTGCTCAACCTGGGACAAAGGCATCAACAATTACACAGTGCTGCAGGCCCATGCAGACCTTTGACAAAAATCTGCCCTGGTTTGACAAAAATCTGCCATGGTCACAGGGAAACTGTGCAGGGTCTGAGGGTCTGACTCTCTGATCACAGAACAATTCTAAAGGGTCAGTGACAGTTACTCTCCCTCATGTTGTTGTGGTTCTTGCTGTTGTTTGTAAAAATGAAGCAAAACAAAACTCTTGAGATAATTTACATGCATAAAGTTCACTCAAAGTGCACAATTCAGTGGTCTTTAGTATATTTACAGAGGTAGACAACCTCTGTTCTGAACTAATTTACCACATTTCCATCACCTGCAGAGAAATCCCAGACCCACCAGCGGTCAGGCCAGTGTCCCCGTACTGCACTCAGCCCCCTGTGGCCCCAATTACATTCTGTATGCAATGAGTCCTCTACTGTGCACATTTTACAGCACCTGAATTACAGAACATGTGCCATTATAAGTGCTCCATTCAAAGGTCACGTGGAGCAAGTGCATTGCTGTTGTTATATCAGCACCACCATCTGTAAATATAGGAAACCCTTTACTTTTGTGCTGGTCATGCTTGTGCAGAGGCCATGCTAAGCTTCTTCATGGTTCCAGTTTTAATACAGAGGCTGTACATAACCTAATTATTTATCCATAGTGGTCTATAAAGTAATTATGGGTTTCTATGTATTTATTTTTATTTTTTACTGTTTGTTATCTATCTATTCGTCACTTTTTTATTTTTTTTAAATTTCTCCATACTCCATTTTTTTTTCTAAATTTTTTATTTCTTTTCAGCATAACAGTATTCATTGTTTTTTCACCACACCCAGTGTTCCATGCAATCCGTGCCCTCCCTAATACCCACCACCTGGTTCCCCCAACCTCCCACCCCCGCCCCTTCAAAACCCTCAGGTTGTTTTTCAGAGTCCAAAGTCTCTCATGGTTCACCTCCCCTTCCAGTTTCCCTCAACTCCCTTCTCCTCTCCATCTACCCTTGTCCTCCATATTATTTGTTATGCTCCACAAATAAGTGAAACTTAACGTGAGACAGGAATCCATCAGAATCGTAGAGGAGAACATAGGCAGTAACCTCTTTGATATCAGCCACAACAACTTCTTTCAAGATAAGTCTCCAAAGGCGAAGGAAACAAAAGCGAAAATGAACTTTTGGAACTTCAACAAGATCAAAAGCTTCTGCAAGCAAAGGAAACAGTCAACAAAACAAAGAGACAACCCACGGAATGGGAGAAGATATTTGCAAGTGACAGTACAGACAAAAGGTTGATATCCAGGATCTATAAAGAACTCCTCAAACTCAACACACACAAAACAGACAATCATATTAAAAAATGGGCAGAAGATATGAACAGACACTTCTACAATGAAGACATACAAATGGCTATCAGACACATGAAAAATGTTCATCCTCACTAGCCATCAGGGAGATTCAAATTAAAACCACATTGAGATACCACCTTACACCAGTTAGAATGGCCAAAATTAGCAAGACAGGAAACAACGTGTGTTGGAGAGGATGTGGAGAAAGGGGAACCCTCTTCCACTGTTGGTGGGAATGCAAGTTGGTGCAACCACTTTGGAGAACAGTGTGGAGATTCCTCAAGAAATTAAAAATAGAGCTTCCATACTCCATTTTTTAAAAATTTATTTGAGAGAGAGAGAGAAACAGAGAGAAAGAACATGAGAGGGAGAAGGGTCAGAGGGAGAAGCAGACTCCCCACTGAGCAGGAAGTCTGACGCAGGACTCAATCCAGGGCCTCCAGGATCACGACCCAACCTGAAGTTAGTTCCTCAACAAACTGAGCCACCCAGGTGCTCTCTCCATACTCCATTCATGTGCAATAGTCAGTGTTGTTTTGTTGTTATGAAAAATAATGTTATGTGCTAATTAGACCTTTTATTTTCTTCAAATTTTTGTCTCATACATTTTTACTTTACTTGTGGTGGGAGGTAGGTTATGTCTCCCTTTGCTTTTTTCCTACTCCCCTTTGCCTGGCAGACACTAAACGTTCCCTTTCACTTTTTTCCCAACATAATGGTGATTTCAGGGCTCCCTTCCTGAATTTCTCACCTCATCTGCCCACAGCACTGCATCTGAGACATCCTGTCTCCCTCCTGCTTGCCCTGGATGCCCATCCTGCGGTCAGGGCTGATGTCTCCCCATCGCTGTCCTGTGGGTTCACACTCAAGGGACTTAACCCTCTGGTAGTGGTTCAAGCCACCGCCATCTTTCCCCTTCTGTCTCCCACAGACTTTCCGGGAACTGACTTCTCTTTCCACTGATGCTCATGTCTTACGGTGTGAGCATGGGAGTGAGACTGTCAGGATTATGTCTGTCAGTTTTTCTGATATTTATTAATTTATTTTCACTTCCAGATAGTGTGAAGTAAGTTCATGATCTGTCTCATATGTTAATAGTCTGTGAGTCTTGTTTTCATTGTGCAGCTTTTATTATTATTATTATTATTATTTGACAGAGAGGGAGAGATCACAAGTAGGCAGAGAGGCAGGCAGAGAGTGGGGGGAAGCAGGCTCCCCTCTGAGCAGAGAGCTTGATGTGTGGCTCCATCCCAGGACCCTGAGATTATGACATGGGCTGAAGACAGAGGCTTAACACACTGAGCCACCCAGGCACCCCTGTGCAGATGTTTTTAAGAGACATATTGGGTATTTCAATATTTCATGTTGTATATAACTTCAGCTAAGAATTTTCATGAAATATGTGTTTAATATAAAAAATAATAAAAGGAGACCTCCTTTAACAATAGACACATTGTAAATTAGTTCCTTTATTTCACTTTAACTTATATGTAACATTAGTATAAAGAGTAATAATGATCAAAGATAATTGTTATGACACTCATTACTTACCATTTATCTGCAATTTCTTGTTAATACACAACTAATGTAATTAAAAGCACAGGTAGAGAGTAGGAAAAAGAATCCAGGTTTTCTAGTTAAGGGATTAAATACAGTATATACAAGTGTCAGGTAACTACTGTAAGTTTGCTTCTTGGTGATGTACAAGGAGAGGGTTCACTAGATTTTGTCACACAAAAGAAAGTTTATTTGCAATAAAAAGGAGATCAGGGGAAGAATTTCCAAAGCTGTGTCTCCCAGAGTGGGGATGAGCAAGATCCATTACTCAGGGTTAGGATGAATATTCACAAAGGGAGGCTTTGTCATCCCAGGTAAAGATGGGCATAAAGTTGTGCAGGGGTACTGAGACAAGCTGTGAATGTCTCCTGTGGTGTGTTTGTGAAGCTTGTGCTCCTCCAGGGGCAGAGATTTAACATTGTAATGAGGTGTAGGTCACTGGAGGACACTTCATGATCCATTGGCACAGGTGGAGTTGGTGGGGGAGCTCAAAGTGGTATAGGCGGCTGGGCTCTTCCTTCTGTTTGTCTCTGAAATATATGGTTTACCTTCCTGTGAAGAAGAAGGGATGTCCATGGAGAATCTTTCTGGTGCTTGTTTTAACCTCTTTAACCCTGTGGGCCATGCTTTAAGCCCCGCAAAAATGATTCAAAATGTTCATTAGGGGGGCACCTGGGTGGCTCAGTGGGTTAAGCCTCTGCCTTCGGCTCAGGCCATGATCTCAGGGTACTCGATCAAGCCCCACATCTGGCTCTCTGCTCAGCAGGGATCCTGCTTCCTCCTTCTCTCTCTGCCTGCTGCTCTGCCTACTTCTGATCTCTCTCTGTCAAATAAATAAGATCTTTTAAAAATGTGCATTAGGTTAGCATTTACTTATGGCACAGAACTGGGATTTTTACCACTGAGTTACTGTCTCTGATGTGATTCGACGGTGTCCTGACTTGTTAGAGACTGTTAGTTTTTTCATTCCTTTTGTTCCTTAAAATCTTAAAACTCATGTTTTGTTTTGTTTTGTTTTGTTTCTGTTTTCCAGACATTCCTAGGAATTTCTTCAATATGTGTACTGGGCAAGTAGAACCACTAGAGTACATATCCTGGAAAATAACTGGGGATGAATAACGATTGTTCTTGGGTCAGGAAAGCTTCCTCCTCTTCTTTTTTATAGGGACCCCTAAGACTTTCTGCTCATCAATGACCTATGTATTTACTATAAAAATACTGCACTGATAAGATAATTGAGTAAAGTCATTCAAAATATATAATATAAAATATAGTTCTTATTATTTAAATAATAATTTATGAATCTTTTCCCCCTAGCTTCTTTCAAGAACTTCCTGTCTTAAGTTATGATTCATCATTTTCACAGTCAGGTGTCTCAAGGTCTTTCTAGATTCTATGCTCTTGGGGGGAGACCTTTCTGCCTTTACACGAATGCTGGTTCCATTCCCCAGATGGGGAAAATTTTCATGGATAATTTGTTCTACTATATCCTCTAGTCTTCTTTCTGTCTCCTCCCCCTCAGGGATTCCAATAATTCTGACGTTGGAACATTTCATGGCATCATTTATTTCCCTAATTCTGTTTTCATGGCTTCTAAACTGTTTGCTCCAGGCATCCTCCTGACGATTTTTACCTATCAGTTTGTCCTCTAGATCACTAATTCTATCTTCTTTCTCAGTTTCCCTAGGTGCTAGAGAATTTAGATTAGGTTGGAACTCATCAATAGCATTGTTAACACTTCCTTGGTGGCTTTCACTTCTGCCCTAATCAATTCCATTTTGTTATTAACGGTTTTCTCCAACCTAGCCATTGCCTGGATAATTGCTAGCCTGATTCTTTTTCCAACATACTGTTTATGTCCATATCCAGTAGGTCTGAAGGAGAGGGCACAGTCTCTGAATTTTCTCTCTGGGATTCCTCCTCTTAGTCATGTTGGTTAGAGATGGCTGAGGGGATGTGTAACTGAATGTGCCAACTGTGATCCAGGCAAGGTGCACCATGGAATGCTTCTGAGAAATTGGGAGCCCCACCAAAGAAAGAGGGAAAAAAAAGAGAGAGAGACAGGAAAAAGAGAGAGAGAGAGAGAGAGAGAGAGAGAGAGAGAAGACCTAGCCCGAATGGGCCCCAAAGGTAAGATTTATAAAGTATACAAACAAAAACAGACAAACAAAAGACTAAAGTAAATGACAGGAGAAAAAAAAAAGAACCCAGCCAAAATGAACCTCAAGTATAAGATTTATATACTACACAGAAACACTGACAGAAGAAAAAGATGGGAAGGGAGGCTATAAATTCTGTGTGGGCAAGAAAGATTATTTTGATTCTTCCTGGGTGTGTCTTGATATCTTTGTTAAAGGTCTCAACTTTCCCAAGATAAAGAGGGATTAAAATTGGTTTATACACAGGGATAGTATTGATTGGGGAAAGAGGATTACCTTGAAGCTTATCTCTATATTAATATTTAAAAAAATAGAAAAACAAACAAAAACAAAACAAAACAAACAAACAACAACAACAACAACAACAAAAACCAACACAGGTATATGTATCAAAAAAGTTCAAAGGTTATTATGGAATTTGTATTTGTTGTACTGAACCTCTCATTGTGATGGTAAATAAGTTAAAAATTATTAAATCGTTAAAAAGAACAAGAATAGTGGGAATAAATTAAAATTTGTATCTATGAAGTATACGGTTTTAGGACAATACCAGGACCTTAATATCTTCTTTTCCCCTTTTCCCCAGTTTTACAGTTTTATAGGGAACCTGTGGTAGTTGTCCTCTTGGTTTTTTGTTTGTTTGGTTGGTTGGGTGTTTTTGGCTGGCTTTCTGGGGGAGAGGCCTGCCCTGTTGTTTTTCATACAGTCTCAAACCCCAAACTACTAGAACTCATACAGCAATTCAATAATCTGGCAGGACACAAAATCAATGCACAGAAATAAGTTGCTTTCTTATACACTAACAATGGAAAAAAAGAAAGGGAAATTAGAGAATTGATTCCCTTTACTATAGAACCAAGAACCATAAGATACCTGGGACTATAACTAACTAAAGAGGTAGAGGATCTGTACTCGAAAAATCGTAGAACACTCTTGAAAGAAATTGAAGAAAACACAAAAAGATGGAAACACACTCCATGCTCATGGATCAGAAGAATAAACATTGCTAAAAGGTCTATGGTGCCCAGAGCAATCTATAATTTCAACCCCATCATGATCAAAATACCATCAGCATTTTCCAAATTGCTGGAATAAACAAACCTAAACTTTGTATGGAACAAGAAGAGACCCCAAATTTCAAATGTAATGTTGAAAAAGAAAAACAAACCTGGGGACATAACATTGCCTGATTTCAAGCTTCACTACAAAGCCGTGATCACCAAGACAGTATGGTACTGGCATAGAAACAGACATGTAGAGTACAGAGCCAAGATATGGAACTGCAACTCTACGGTCAAATAATCTTTGACAAAGCAGGAAAAAATATCCAATGGAAAAAAGACAGTCTCTTCAAGAAACGGTGCTGGGAAAATTGGACAGCTATATGTAGAAAAATGAAACTCGACCATTCTCTTACACCGTACACAAAGATAAACTTGAAATGGATAAAAGACCTCAACATGAGGCAGAATCTATCAAAATCCTAGAGGAGAATATAGGCAGTAACCTCTTCGACATTGGCCACAGCTACTTCTTTCAAGACATATCTCCAAAGACAAAGGGAATAAAAGCAAAAATGAACTTTTGGGTTGTCATTAAGATCAAAAGCTTCTGCACAGCAAAGGAAACAGTCAACAAAACAAAGAGGAAACCCAAGGAATGGGAGAAGATATTCGCAAACAACACCACAGACAAAGGGCTGATATCTAAGATCTATAAAGAATTCCTCAAACTCAACACCCAAGAAAAAATAAAATAAAATAAAATAATAAAATAAAATAAAATAATAAATTAAAATGAAATATAAAAGAGATAACCACGTCAAAAAATGGGCAGAAGACATGAACAGAGGTTTCTCCAATGAAGACATACTAGTGGCTAATAGACACATGAAAAAAATGTTCATCATCATTAACCATCACCATCAGGGAGATTCCAATCAAAACCACATTGAGATACCACTTTACACCAGTTAGAATGGCCAAAATTAACAAGACAGTAAACAACAAGTGTTGGAGAGGATGTGGAGGAAGTGGGACCCTCTTACCCTATTGGTGGGAATGCAAGTTGGTGCAGCCAGTTTGGAAAACAGTGTGGAGATTCCTTAATAAATGAAAACTAGAGTTTCCCTATGACCCTGCAATTGCACTACTGGGTATTTACTCCAAAGGTACAGATGTAGTGAATAGAAGGGCCGTCTATACTACAATGTTTATAGTAGCAATTGCCAGTCACCAAACTGTGGAAAAAGCCAAGATGCCCTTCAACAAATGAATGGAAAAAAAGATATGGTCTATGTATACAATAGAATATTATACCTCCAACAGAAAGGATGAATATCCAACTTTTGTATCAACGTGGACTGGACTGGAGGAAATTATGCTGAGTGAAATAAGTCAAGCAGACAGAGGTAGTTATCATATGGTTTGAATTACCTGTGGAGCATATAGAATAACACGGAGAACATTAGGAGAAGGAAAGGAAAAGTGAATCGGGGGAAATCAGAGGGGAGACAAACTATGAGAGACTGTGGACTCCGAGAAACTAACTGAGGGTCTTGGATGGGAGGGAGGCTTAGGGTTAGGTGAGCCTGGTGGTGGATATTAAGGAGGGCATGTATTGCATGGAGCACTGGGTGTGGTGCATAAACAATGTATCTTGGAACACCAACAAAATAAAATTAAATTTAAAAAAGTACCCTCCACCACGAATAGTCTCCCATGGGTGTCACTAGGGGGCGCTGTTCACCCGCTCAGACCTGGCAAGGCCTGAAACCAACTGAAATGGTTCCAACTGACTGGGCCCTGCACCCATGCTCACTAGCCTGAGTGAGAGCGGACAGCAGCTGCTATCTCCCTGGGGACAAACCTAGAACTCTTGACCACCCCAGACCTCTTGGGAAGAAAACTATTAGCTGGGCTGAGGACCCAGAATCAAATGGTATTGTGGGCTCATATTTGCATAATGCACCACCAAGCACATCTTTACCCCTGGAGCTGAGGAGGAGGTAAAGGACACATCCCAGAAACCACACTATTTGTGAGGTTAGGGGACCTGTGGAAAGTGCACACCCTGACCTGAACTCCTCTCCTCCTCTCCCCCCACCCCTCCCCACCTTCACTACCTGGATTCACGGAGATTTCAAAAGCCAGCCTTTGGAGGGATACATCTGTCTTTATTCTTCATTGCTAACATATGTCTATTTTCATGTCAGGGACAAGTTCTCAGGTTGTAGTAAGGGGCTCTCACTGACGGTGTCCCCAGGAAGGACAGTGACTCTCACCTGTGGCTCTAGCACTGGAACAGTCACCAATGCTCACTATCTAACCTTGTTCAAGCAGAAACCTGGCCATGTCCTCAGGGAGCTGATTCAGGAAACAAACAGCAAACACTCCTGGACCCCACCAATTTCTCAGGTTTGTTCTTGGGGGAAAATCTACCCTGACCCTCTCTAGTGCCCAGCCCCAGGACAAGGCTGAGTAACACTGGAGGCTGCTATTATAGTGGTGCTTGGTGCAGTGAGAGACCCATATGAGGAAGCAAGACATAAAGGTGTTTTCACCACGTGTGGTTACAACTAGGATCATGTGATATTGGCATCCCATTACCAGAAACCTGACTTCCTGGATAAACTAAATGTTAACCATCCATGCAGAGATGGAGATGAGTTAGGTCTGAATTTTTACAGATTGTTTTATCCATTTTAGAACATAATTTTATTTATTTTTTTATTATTATTATTTTTTTTTACTATTTCCTAAATCTTTTTTTTTATTTTTTTTTTTAATATTTATTTTCAGCATAACAGTATTCATTGTTTTTTCACCACACCCAGTGCTTCATGCAATCCGTGCCCTCCCTAATACCCACCACCTGGTTCCCCTAACCTCCCACCCCCCGCCCCTTCAAAACCCTCAGGTTGTTTTTCAGAGTCCATAGTCTCTCATGGTTACCTCCCCTTCCAATTTCCCTCAACTCCCTTCTCCTCTCCATCTCCCCTTGTCCTCTATATTATTTGTTATGCGCCACAAATAAGTGAAACCATATGATACTTGACTCTCTCTGTTTGACTTATTTCACTCAGCATAATCTCTTCCAGTCCTGTCCATGTTGCTACAAAAGTTGGGTATTCATCCTTTCTGATGGAGGCATAATACTCCATAGTGTATATGGACCACATCTTCTTTATCCATTCATCTGTTGAAGGGCATCTTGGTTCTTTCCACAGTTTGGCGACCGTGGCCATTGCTGCTATAAACATTGGGGTACAGATGGCCCTTCTTTTCACTACATCTGTATCTTGGGGGTAAATACCCAGTAGTGCAATTGCAGGGTCATAGGGAAGCTCTATTTTTAATTTCCTGAGGAGTCTCCACACTGTTCTCCAAAGTGGCTGCACCAACTTGCATTCCCACCAACAGTGTAAGAGGGTTCCCCTTTCTCCACATCCTCTCCAACACACGTCGTTTCCTGTCTTGCTAATTTTGGCCATTCTAACTGGTGTAAGGTGGTATCTCAATGTGGTTTTGATTTGAATCTCCCTGATGGCTAGTGATGATGAACATTTTTTCATGTGTCTGGTAGCCATTTGAATGTCTTCATTGGAGAAGTGTCTGTTCATATCTTCTGCCCATTTTTTAATATGATTATCTGTTTTGTGTGTGTTGAGTTTGAGGAGTTCTTTATAGATCCTGGATATCAACCTTTTGTCTGTACTGTCATTTGCAAATATCTTCTCCCATTCCGTGGGTTGCCTCTTTGTTTTGTTGACTGTTTCTTTTGCTGTGCAGAAGCTTTTGATCTTGATGAAGTCCCAAAAGTTCATTTTCGCTTTTGTTTCCTTCGCCTTTGGAGACATATCTTGAAAGAACTTGCTGTGGCTGATATCAAAGAGGTGACTGCCTATGTTCTCCTCGAGGATTCTGATGATTCCTGTCTCATGTTGAGGTCTTTTATCCATTTCGAGTTTATCTTTGTGTACGGTGTAAGAGAATGGTCGAATTTCCCAAAAAACAAGAGCCCAGGGCCCGACGGATTCCATGGGGAATTCTATCAAACTTTCAAAGAAGAAATAACACCTATTCTCCTGAAGCTGTTTCAAAAAATTGAAGCAGAAGGAAAACTTCCAGACTCTTTTTATGAAGCCAGCATTACCCTGATCCCCAAACCAGGCAAAGACCCTACCAAAAAGGAGAATTTCAGACCAATATCACTGATGAACATGGATGCCAAGATTCTCAACAAGATCCTAGCAAACAGGATCCAACAGCACATTAAAAAGATTATCCATCATGACCAGGTGGGATTCATCCCTGGGTTACAAGGATGGTTCAACATTCGCAAATCAATCAATGTGATAGAACAAATCAATAAGAGAAGAGAGAAGAACCACATGATCCTCTCAATTGATGCAGAAAAAGCTTTTGACAAAATCCAGCATCCATTCCTGATTAAAACGCTTCAAAGTATAGTGATAGAGGGAACATTCCTGAACCTCATCAAATCTATCTATGAAAGACCCACAGCAAATATCATCCTCAATGGGAAAAAGCTTGCAGCCTTCCCGTTGAGATCAGGAACACGACAAGGATGCCCACTCTCACCACTCTTGTTCAACATTGTATTAGAAGTCCTAGCAACAGCAATCAGACAACAAAGAGAAATAAAAGGTATCCAAATTGGCAAGGAAGAAGTCAAACTCTCTCTCTTTGCAGATGACATGATTCTTTATATGGAAAACCCGAAAGACTCCACCCCCAAACTACTAGAACTCATACAGCAATTCAGTAATGTAGCAGGATATAAAGTCAATGTCCAGAAATCAGTGGCTTTCTTATACACTAATAATGAAAATACAGAAAGGCAAATTAGAGAATCGATTCCATTTAGTATAGCACCAAGAACCATAAGATACCTCGGAATAAACCTAACGAAAGAGGTTAAAGATCTGTACTCGAGGAACTACAGAACACTCCTGAAAGAAATTGAAGAAGACACAAAAAGATGGAAGACCATTCCATGCTCTTGGATCGGAAGAATAAACATCGTTAAAATGTCTATACTGCCCAGAGCAATCTATACTTTTAATGCCATTCCAATCAAAATTCCACCAGTATTTTTCAAAGAGCTGGAGCAAATAATCCTAAAATTTGTATGGAATCAGAAGAGACCCCGAATTGCTAAGGAAATGTTGAAAAACAAAAATAAAACTGGCGGCATCACGTTACCTGATTTCAAGCTTTACTACAAAGCTGTGATCACCAAGACAGCATGGTACTGGCATAAAAACAGACATATAGACCAGTGGAACAGAGTAGAGAGCCCAGATATGGACCCTCAACTATATGGTCAAATAATCTTCTGAGCACTCAGGATTCCCCACCCAAATGAGAGAAAAAAGAAAAGAAAAAGAAAAAAGAGAGAGAGAGACAGGAAAAAAAGGGAAGATAAAAGAGAAGGTTCGGCCCAAATGGGCCCCAGGGTAAGATTTATGACGTATACAAACAAGAACAGACAAACAAAAAGACTGATAAAATTATATGACGTGAGAAAAAATATATATATAGGCAAAAAAAGTAAGAACCTCATCAAAAAGAACCCCAAGTATAATATTTATATACTATCAGGACAAACATAAATACACAGAGACACTGGCAGAAGAAAAAGATGGGAGCATGGTTATAGATTCTCAGTGTGGGCGAGGAAGGTTATTTTGATTCTTCCTGTATGTTATCTTGATATCTTTGTTAAAGGACTGAACTTTCCTAAGATAAAAGGGGGATTAAAAATTGGTTTACCTATAGGGGTAGCATTGATTGGAGAAAGGGGGTTACCTTGAAGTTTAACTCTATATGAATATTAGAAAATAAAAATAAAAAAGGAATAAACTAGACTAAGCTAAAAAAATTTTTTTAAAAAAATTAAAAAAATAAAAAAGCAAAAGAAAAACACGTGGATGTATCAAAAAATTCAGGTTAGAAGTTTATTATGGAATTTGATGTACTGGACATCTCACTGTGATGGTAATTAGGTAAAAAAAATTATCTATATAAAAAAAGAAAAAAAAATGAACCAGAATAGTGGGGATGAGTTAAAAGTAAAAGTTGTATCTATGAAGTAGTGGTGGTTGTTCCCTTGTAGTCTTTTTTTTTTTTTTTCTTTCCTGATTTGTTTTCTGGGGGAGGGGGCTGCCACGTGGATTTTCAGTCAATGATGTTCCCTGAGTTAAGTCCTCAGGCCCTCCTCAAGGGGGTGGGCTCTGAGGAAAACAGTTTTTTCAGGCTTTTGTTCTCTGGAGGTTTTTGTTTGTTCACTTCTTTTCTCTCGCCTTGACAGCTTTTGATGGTTTTTGGAGGTTTAGAGGAAAACAAACTGCACCCCGACCTCCCTCTCAGAGAGAAGCCTCAGTCTGCTCCCCTGCAGGTGCTGCAGCCGCTGGGCCACTGGCAGAGCAGGTTCTGAGTCGCGGTCCCTGGGGAGGCAGGATCTCCTGCTTGTATGCAAAACCACAGCAGCGGCAGCTGTCTGGGCAGCTCCAGACCGCCAGAGAGGTTCCAAGCAGCGATCGCACACTGAGATTTTCCCACTGGCCAGGGCTGGGACTGCCTGGTCTTTCCAGGTCTAAGGGTGCAGGGCTTGCGCGCACCTCTCCCAGGGGAGGTTGTGGGGTGCGGGATGGCGGGGGTCCCAGAGCACCAGGCTGGGCATTCGTGCACCTCTCTCAGGGGAGGGTGAGGCACGCACGTGCGTGTATCTCAGGCAAGGTGCACTTTCTGCCCTCTGGTCACGCGCGCGTGTATCTCAGGCAAGGTGCACTTTCTGCCATCTGGTGTGGCTCCCAGCCCCTCGCGGGAGCCAGACTCCACTCGTTCTCGGGCGCGCTGGCGGCTCAGGGACCAAGACCTGGTTTCTCTGAGCACTCTCTGGCTCAGCGCCAGGGGAGGCTGTCCTGGGTCCGGGGACTGAAGCCCCTGTCCCTAGCCGCCCCAATTCCCACAATTTCCCCCCACGATCCTTTGCTCTTTTGAGTGCTTTCAACCAGACTCCAAGTTAATGCTGGTCCCCAGACACAGGGCACTCTCGTTTTGGGGTATTATTTTCCAATCGGTCGCCTCTGGTGGCTCCCTCCCCCTTTTGTTTATCTTCCGATATCAGTCCGATGTTCCCACTCCACTTTACCTGCCCACTGGCATCTTCTGCCCCCTGTAGAGATCCAGACGTGTATAATTCTGATCTCAGGCTGATTTCATGGGTGATCAGAGTTCTTTGGTAGGTAATCAGCTCACTTTAGGGTACAGGTTGAAAAGGCGCCTCCTCCTACTTCCCCGCCATCTTGTCTCCCTCTCCGGGAAGCTCTATTTTTAATTTCTCTTCCCATTGAGATCAGGAACACGACAAGGATTCCCACTCTCACCACTTTTGGTCAACATAGTATTAGAAGTCCTAGCAACAGCAATCAGACAACAAAGAGAAATAAAAGGTATCCAAATTGGCAAGGAAGTCAAACTCTCTCTCTTGGCAGATGACATGATTCTTTATATGGAAAACCCGAAAGATTCCACCCCCAAACTTCTAGAACTCATACAGCAATTCAGTAATGTGGCAGGATACAAAGTCAATGTCCAGAAATCAGTGGCTTTCTTATACACTAACAATGAAAATACAGAAAGGCAAATTAGAGAATCGATTCCATTTACTATAGCACCAAGAACCATAAGATACCTCGGAATAAACCTAACCAAAGAGGTTAAGGATCTGTACTCGAGGAACTGCAGAACACTCCTAAAAGAAATTGAAGAAGACACAAAAAGATGGAAGACCATTCCATGCTCTTGAATCGGAAGAATAAACATTGTTAAAATGTCTATACTGTCTAGAGCAATCTATACTTTTAATGCCATTCTGATCAAAATTCCACCGGTGTTTTTCAAAGAGCTGGAGCAAATAATCCTAAAATTTGTATGGAATCAGAAGAGACCCCGAATTGCTAAGGAAATGTTGAAAAACAAAAATAAAACTGGCGGCATCACGTTACCTGATTTCAAGCTTTGCTACAAAGCTGTGATCACCAAGACAGCATGGTACTGGCATAAAAACAGACACATAGACCAGTGGAACAGAGTACAGAGCGCAGATATGGACCCTCAACTCCACGGTCAAATAATCTTTGACAAAACAGGAAAAAATATCCAGTGGAAAAAAGACAGTCTCCAATAAATGGTGCTGGGAAAACTGGACAGCTATATTTAGAAGAATGAAACTTGACCATTCTCTTACACCGTACACAAAGATAAACTCGAAATGGATAAAAGACCTCAACGTGAGACAGGAATCCATCAGAATCCTCGAGGAGAACATAGGCAGTAACCTCTTTGATATCAGCCACAGCAACTTCTTTCAAGATATGTCTCCAAAGGCGATGGAAACAAAAGTGAAAATGAACTTTTGGGACTTCATCAAGATCAAAAGCTTTTGCACAGCGAAGGAAACAGTCAACAAAACAAAGAGGCAACCCACGGAATGGGAGACGATATTTGCAAATGACAGTACAGACAAAAGATTGATATCCAGGATCTATAAAGAACTCCTCAAACTCAACACACACAAAACAGACAATCATATTAAAAAATGGGCAGAAGATATGAACAGACAGTTCTCCAATGAAGACATACAAATGGCTATCAGACACATGAAAAAATGTTCATCCTCACTAGCCATCAGTGAGATTCAAATGAAAGACACATTGAGATACCACCTTACACCAGTTAGAATGGCCAAAATTAGCAAGACAGGAAACAACGTGTGTTGGAGAGAATGTGGAGAAAGGGGAACCCTCTTACACTGTTGGTGGGTATGCAAGTTGGTGCAGCCACTTTGGAGAACAGTGTGGAGATTCCTCAAGAAAAAACATCATGCCTTTTTATTCAGGCAGGGATTGACTCATTGGAGTGAAGGCTGGGTCAGGCACGTGTCCTTTTCTAGGTGAGAAATTTGAGGAAAGGAGAGAGGGGAGCCCTGAGTTCAGAAGTCAAGCACATAACCTAGAGGACTCAGGGGGTTCAGGGTTCTTTGCCTCCAGAAAACCAACTACTTTCCTATCCCTGAGCTTCCCTATCCCTGTCATTGCACTGTGACTCTGGACAAACCATTTAACATCTCTACATTTCAGTAGCATGAAGCACAAAGCAGGGAGCATAGCCCCTGACCCCTGCCTCCCATCAGGGAGTATGGCAGATAACAGGAGATGATGACATATCTTCTCCATGGTCGGTAAGCCTTATGCCCATGTGAATGCTGAAAGACCACTTTCCACCCTCCCCTGTCCTGCAGCCATCAACATTTCCACTCTGAGGGCAGTCACCCCTATATTTCTTGCTTATTCCTGCAGACATGGCATATTGGAACACTCATGCAGCACTTATGAGGGACCACTCATTGTCTTCAGGGGCAGTCTGGATTTTTTTTCTATGAAGCTTCATAACATAATACCAGTAAGGAGATCGCATGTGCAGAACGGGGAACCAAGGGCAGAAAGGTCAAATAAATTTCCCAGTTACATATGGCTTCGACTAAGATTTGATACTGGCCACCAACACCAGCCTCTGAGCTCTCCACTCAACTGTGAGCACTACATTTTGAGGATGTCTCATCTAAAAGGTCATGTCCCCACCCAGTTGTGGAGTGTCAGGTGAACAACACATCCAACACCCCTCTCCAAGTCCAGCTCAGACTCAGTTGGCTCCCAGTCCCTGGTGAACAGGAATGTGAGTTAACCAGGTAATGAATGAAGAGTTTCCAGGGTCTTCCTCAACTTCACCTCAATGGTTCTGGTTTTGGTGTATTTTTCAGGATCGTGGCTCAGGTTAGAAGAAGGAAAAGATCATAACGGGCTCAAACATGGGAGTCAGAGCAAAATCATCTGCAGCCAAGAAATTCTACTGGCAGTACCCATCCATGGTTCATCAGCACCCACATGGGCATCTGGCCAAACAACAGAGGAGAGTTATGAACATCACATCCACTGACTACACACTGAAGGAGCTATGGGTGTCAATCAGTAGGTAGATTCAAGTCAAAGAACTGCAGTTTGTGCAGCAGAGAGTGGATACTGAGAGTAAAGAAGGAGTGGGATGGTCACACCCAGAGCTAGGAAAGCTATTTCCCACTCTCTCAAGGCCTTAATCCAGGCTGTATAGGGAGCAGGTCAGATCTTAGTCTAGGATACATGGAGGCTGGTATACTTCATGCATTAAGTCACTGAAGGGTCATCCAGATCAGCCCTTTCCTAGTTCATTAACTGTTCCACAACCAGGTCTGGTCAGTTGAAGTCAAATGAAGCTGTTTCTCTGAGCAACTGTCATGTGTGCAGTTGGTTTGGAATGTCCTGGGTTCTGAGACAGTTGGGAGTCAAGAAGACTAGTGGTCACTCAGGGTGGTCACTGGCCAGTTGATAGCATCAAATTCTGGAGGATGCAGAGGCAAGTAAAGGGGAGATGGAGACAAGTTTGGATCCACCCAATCCATCAGGGGGTTTTCATTTGGGGGAAAAAACACTGTATTTGTGTCAGGGACTGAAATGAAGAGCCAGAAGACTGCTGAGGATTTGAGACACTCTCCTGGGGTGCCAGTGACTCCTTGTACCAGTGTTGGGCAGGAGGATGTGGACCTGGGGCCTAAGGATGGGGCTTGGGTCAGTGTGTGGGTCATAACACCATATTTGGTTAACCAGGGAACCATCTGTATCCTCTGCCCCAGAGCCCTCCTTAATCAGTGCTGTGACCCTGAGCACATAACTTAATCTCTTCCAATTTCCATGCCCTGGACCATAAAATCTTGCCCCCAGCCCCTCCTCTGCCAATTCCATGGTGCTGATGTGAGCAGTACAAGAACTAACAGTCTCTGCACTGTGAGAAATCAAGTATGGAAGTCTCCAACCATTACTGTTGAGGGGTCTGTACCTCTCCTCAATTCTCTCTTTCTGGGTCATGTATTTTGGGGCCCTCTCATTAAGTGTGAAGTGATCATAATCATCTTCTTGAAGAGGGATCACTTTTGTTACTATTAATTGTCCTTCCTTGTGTAAAAAAATGTCATAACCATGGTCTTAGGTTAACAAAACTGGCCTAGTTGCTTTGTCAGATTAATATCTGCTTAGTGCTGGGGGCGCCTGGGTGGCTCAGTGGGCTAAAGCCTCTGCCTTCGGCTCGGGTCATGGTCCCAGGGTCCTGGGATCGAGCCCCACATCAGGCTCTCTGCTCAGCAGGGAGCCTACTTCCCTTCCTCTCTCTCTGCCTGCCTCTCTCCTTACTTGTGATCTCTCTCTGTCAAATAAATAAATAAAAATCTAAATCTATATATATATATATACATATATATATATATATATATATATATCTGCTTAGTGCCTATTTTCCCATCATTTAACCCTCAACCTCTTTGTGTCCTGGATGCAAAGGTTGACTCTTGTAGACAGCATAGAGTTCGCAGATTTTTATCCCCTCTGCCAGTCTCTGCCTCTTAATGGAGGGTTTAATCCATGTCAATTTAAGTTAATTACTTTTCACGGAGCATTTCAATCTGTCCTTTTCCCATTGGATTTCTGTGTGTGTGTGTGTGTGTGTGTGTGTGTATTATTCTATTTATTTATTTTACTTATTTGTTGGTTTTCTATGTGTGTGTGTATATATATGTGTGTGTGAGATATATAATTATATATACGAGATATATAATTATATATATGTGTGTATATATATATATACATACACACATAGAAAACATATATATATATATAAATTTGTTTGTTATATATAATTTGTTCTCACATGCCTCCATTACTGCTTTTCTTGATGTTATGTCCCAGAGTAGTAACTAAATCCCCATATTGTTGCCTTTCCTCTATATTCTGGTTTATATTCTTAGTAGCTTTCCTGGCCATTAGAGTTAACGTCTTTCTTTATAACATTCTAATTGGATTAATACCAGATTAATTTCCAAGGCATACAGTAACTTTAGTTTACTAATGCCCCCTCCTTTTGCCATTATTGTCCATATCCCTACATTTCTATCTTTCAACATTGTGAGGTGATCAACACCAATTTATATTGACTTATTATAGGTTTCTTGTAAATCAGAAGAAAATATTTTTTTCATTTAAAGTCAATTAACCAAGTAGAGTACATCATTGGTTTTTAATATAATGTTCAATGTTTCAATAGTTCAGCATTGAGTGATCTTGCAAATGAGAAGAATGTATGTTACACGTTTATTCCATATACATTTTATGCTCATGCACATTTATACTTGCTTGTATGTTCATCTCTGTAACTATTTCTCTATGGAGAATTGAGTTACTCTGTTGTCTTTTCCTTTCAGCTTGAAGGACTCTCCCTAATATTTCTTGCAGGTGACAGCAAGGGGTTCTCTCAGGTTTTATCAGGCAATGTCTTGATATGTCTTCCTTACTGAAGGATGTCTGTGCTAGATGTTCATTTGTTGCTTGACAGATTTTCTCTTGAAGCAGCTTTCATGTGTCACCCTGCTGCCTCTGGCCTCTGTGGTTTCTGATGAAAAATTAGTCATTCACCTTATCAAGGAGCCCTGATAAATGATGAGGTCCTTTTCTTGCTGCTTCCATGATTCTACTTTTGTCTTTGGCCTTAAACCATCTTACTATGCAGTGGATTTATCATACTCCATCATTGTTGAACTTCTTAAATGTTGAGAGGAATGTTTTACATGAAATGTGGTGAGATTTAGGCTGTTATTCCTTCATGTATTCTCACTATCTCTTTCTGTCTTTTATTTTTCTGGAGACTGTCTTGGTGCCTGTGTTGGGATGTTTGGTAGTAGGACACACGTCACTGGAACTCTGTTCATTTGCCTCCTCTGCTCTTAGTTGTTTTTTGTTTGTTTGCTTTAAAATTTGCCGTTCACAAGACTGGATGTTAGGTGACCTATCTTCAGATTTGCTTGTTCTTATTTCCTCCTGTCCAATCCACTGTCCAGTCCTTTTGCAGATGTAAATTGTCAGCCCAAATTATATATGAGAACCGTAACCACGGTAGCTGTGAACATGTTCTTGTTTGGAAAGCAGGTCTTTGCAGAGATGATCTAGTTGAACTACAGTTACACTGGATGAGGGCGGGCCCAACTCAAGTGGCTATTGTCCTTCCAGGAGTAGGTAGATTTGGGCACAAAGGCAAGGGAGGGAAGGCCATGGAATGACAAAAAAAATGGCAGCACAGCAGCTGTAGGCCAAGGGAAGCCCTGAGTTTCCAGAAAATTCCAAAAGCTAGAAAAAGGCAAAGTTAGCTAATTTCCTAGTTCTTTCACAGGGATCATAGCCCCTCCTACAGCTGGACTTTGCTGTCAGCCATCTACCAGGCAGGCCTGTATCAAAAAAGCAATCTCAGTCCTGCCCTGCCAACACTTTTCTGTACATAGCCAGACTTCCTTTTCCTTTGGAGATCTAGTATTATTATTATTACTATTACTATTATTACTATTATTATTGTTATACCAGGGGCAGGGGAGTAGAGACTGGGCTTAAAATAATAGAAAATGGCAACCTGGGAAATCAGATTCCTATGCTTCCCCAGGTTTGTTGTTCCTGCTATTTTTTTTTTATCATTGCTCTTTTCTTGTGAGTGATCCTTCTGAACTACCTCTCCAAATCTGTAATCTCACTCATGTGTGACCACAGTAGGAACAGTAGGTCCTGCTAGTCTGCTAGGTTATTCCCAGTGGCTGAGTAGAAATTGAATTAGCATCCTGGAATGCAGGAGCGGCTCAGCTTGTGCTGAGGGCTCTGCAGGCATGTGGATCTGTGTCTTCCACACTGAGTTGGTAGTGATAATTCTGCTGCAATCCTGCTTGCCTGCTTGTGCACAGCAACGGGGTCAGCCAGAGGGGCCAGCGTGCAACCTTCCCAGGTCTCTTCTGAGCATCCACACAGCCTGCACTGGTACACATTCTAGATTCCTGAGAAGTCGGAGTTTCTCCAAAACCCTGTGGAAACCTCACTTTTCAGCTTGTCTTTTACAGTTTTTGATAATCTGTTGTTTGATACAATTGTTGTCCCTCATATTAAACAACCACAGGTTGAACAGTGCCTGTATTCTTCTCTTGTTTTATGTGATTTTTGACAATTTGCCAAGGAAAGGCTTTTTATTCTTGGCAGGTTCCAAGCCAGATTAAATACAAACCGTTGAACACATGGTCATAGAGACCCATCAGATGGGCCCACTAGAGATCTGGCTCTTAGGAGGGAGGGGTTGGGGGCACTTCAGCCCAGCTATGCTCCCTACTGTTGCTGTCACATTGTTGACTTTCACTGTGAAAGTGGCTCTTACTTTTCTGAACTGCTCTGGACCCACAGGGTGGGGGCTGGGACCAGGGAAAGCTATAACCACATAAATCTCATGTTTGTGACTGTTATTCCACTTTTTGGGGGGCTTTGTTTCCTGGAGTTAACATTCCCTCTGCTACTGCAAGTTCTGGTTCATTGCCAGAGCTGTGAAAATATGGATGGGAGTGATTGTTGCCAGTTTCCTTTGTTGCTTTGTTTAGAAGAGGGGATTTTTGGAGGTCTCTAAAAGCAAATTGTCACTTTAGTCAGTGAGCGCATCCTATTCTTTTGAATATTCTCAGGCCATGGTCATGACTGATCATTCCCAGGGTCAACAGAACTCGGGTCTCACATGAAACTCTTCATGCAGTCGTGTGAGAGTGTTAGGTCACATCTATGGCATTCAACACAAAAATAAGAGGTGAGTGTCTGTTTAAAAGAAGTTGTCTTAAAAATCCTATACTGAGTGTTATGACCGAAGCCCACTGGCTGATAGTGACAACATCCTACCATTGAAATTACATTGTTAGACAGAGTTTTGTTGTGTTGTATTCCTCCTCCAACTTAAAGACATTTTTAGCTTATTGTAAGTACAATTTTAGAATAGTGGTGTTTGATGTTTTGTTTTTTGTATGATTTCTCGCACTTATAGATTTATTTAATTCATCCTCAGAGTCAAAGAGCAGTTTTGGAATGTATGTGAATAACTATTTTCTGGCCGTGGTTGTTTCTTAAAATACTATGTTGATAAGGCTTACACTTAATGGGAAACAAACAAGAACACATACAGAGATTCTAAGACATGATGTAAAGCTTGCAGTCATTGTAAATCCACATTGTATCTTTCAAATACATGCAAAATTATCCCCAATTGCCCAAAGACTGTCTAGCCATCAAGAGGATGTGGCTAATGTTTGTCCTTCTGTTTTCCTGGAGAACACTGTAAACATCAGTGTCATTCAGATGTGTGTGTGGCATGTAGTTGGGGAGGACCTGAAATATCATAGAACCTAATGGAAGTCTGAGCCTCATGACAGCATTCCTATGGGTTTGGAGTGACTCTGCACCCTGTGTTCCATCTAAGCAGCATGCACATACTACAGTTTTCTTCCGCTGGCCACCTCCTCAAATTTTGTTACCTTCTTATTCCATCCATGTGCTGTTTCCTCAGCAGGAGACATCCTCTCTCCTACTGCCTGCTTCAGTCATGAAACATACTGTACCCCAGTTACCATGCATGTGTTCCTCAGACGCAGGCTCAGTCACCTGCCTCCCAGAAAGCATTCCAAGATTTATTGGATCTGAAGGGTGACCAGGTGATCTGTGTCAGGGATCTTCTAGTGGGCTAAATTTTTACTGTGTGGTTATATCATGTGTATCATCTCCAGAATAATTAGGATTAGTCCCTTGTTCCACAAATTGAAGTTTCAGGGGTTTTACAACACCTACTTCTTGATTGACAGGAATTATGTACAAATGCAAAGCCTACTTTGGCTATTTATACATCATCAGCTTATGGCAAATATCAGAGGAAACACTAAAATGCCAAAGTACACTTTATGTTAAATTCAGATTCCTGACATTGATTTGTTTACACTTAAATCTTTTTATAAAAAGTGTTTCAAAAGAATCAGGTCTAGGGGTCATAAATAAAATGTCTATTTTTTTTTAAAACAAGCTTTGAAGTCTTTTTTTTTAATTTATTTGACACAGAGAAAGAGAGATCACAAGTAGGCAGAGAGGCAGGCAGAGAGATAGAGGGAAGCAGACTCCCTGCTGAGAAGAGAGACTGATGCAGGGCTTGATTCCAGGACCCTGAGATCATGACCTGAGCTGAAGGCAGAGGCTTAACCCACTGAGCCACCCAGGTGCCCCTAAAATGTCTATTTTGACAGAACATCAGAAATCCATCCAGTGTCATCCATCATGGACAATAAGATACTCTTAACACCTATCCTTGTATACACACCACCACAAAGAAAAAAATCCTCAAAAAGCCACAAACTAAAATTAGGTTTTATCTGACATTTGCCAACATAACAGAGATTAGTTGGTGATATTATTCAAAAATTAAATTCTTAAAATTATACATTCTCATGACATAATAAGTTTTATAAAACTGTCAAAAAATGATCAGTGTACATATCATTGGGTAAAGTGGTATGACTGCATTACCTAAAGAAGCAAAAAGATTGTTTTCTAATGTGTAAACTGATGCTGTTACTCATTTTTTTCCAATCCTATTATGTTTTATAAGTCATAAAATATTTTAATGGAAAACAAGTTATATTTACTGTCTGGAACTGCCTACTACTCCCTAGTGTTTTGCTGAAGGGGTTCTGAATTTTCACTTTCCAAGAGACCACACAGCATATGGCCAGTCCCGCATGAGCTTACAATGATGTGGCACCCTGCATGCCAGCTCAAGGGAGTGGATGGACAAGGGGTGAAAACAGCAGAGAGGTTTGGGGTCCAAACATTCAGAGTGCCCAGACTGACCTCAGCAGCCAAAGGTTTCTGCCCATCTGTGACCTGCCTCACCTTATGAGTTTGTGTAAGGATACCCCCTGTCTGCAAGAGTAGCCTAGCCCCATGACCTGCACACATGCCATGGGAGACCCCATCCAGTGGTGGGGAGGACCCAATGTTCAAAGAGAACTAGCGTCATTGCAGACCAGAAATTCAGGATGGAGGGCAGGGGAGAGGGAGGTCAATGCATGAAATGCCTTTAAAATCTGGAATGCAGAAGAAATCCAATGTTTTTGAGGAATATTTTTCTGGCCCCAGAAGAAAATGAAACCTCAAAACCAAATTAATGAAATTCATTGGAAAATGAGGTAGATTTTTTTTTGCATCCATAGCTTGTGGCTCAGGCAGTCTGCCACTGATTCAACATTAGTAATTGTCATCCTTGGCTTCAAGGCTTTCCTGGAAGGAAAGAGGGACTTCATGCGGGAGAGAAGCCCTGTAGAAAGGATTTTGTAGAAGGTTTTACTTATTTGAGAGAGCGAGAGCAACCACAGGACTGGGGTGAGGGGCAGAGGGAGAAGTAGACTCCCCACTGAGCAGGGAGGTTGATGCAGGGTTTGATCCCTGGACTCCAGGAGAAGGACCTGAGCCGATGGCAGATGCTTAACTAATTGAGCCACCCAAGCTCCCCCGGAAAGACATTTTGAGAAAATGTCTTATTAATAAAAGTTTTAAAAAATAAGAGATGTGAAATGAAAATTTAAGTCTCTTATGTGCCACCTCCAGGAGTATCTTTTTGTTGTTGTTGCTGTTGTTAATTAACTTACAGCTTACAGTGCTGGTTTCTGGAGTAGAATTCAGTGACTCATTACTTACATACAACACTCAGTGCTGATCATACCAAGTTCCCTCTTTAATGCCCACCATCCATCAAACCATCCCTGACCCACCTCCTGCCATCAACCCACAGTGTGCAGAGCTGCCTTCACTCTGATAGTTCTATCATGACCCATCACCATGGTGACCTGATGACACACACCTTTCCTTCCATTTCAAGTGTCACTCTGTGAACTGAGCCCCTTGCAGTTTGGTGAACAGGTGTGAAGGTCCCCACGATTGGAAATATGAATTGCTGTTCTATGGTTATTGTTAGGGTCCGTGATCAAAAGAGCGAGACTGATACAAAGTGAAGGTCAAGCAAAGCTTTAGTTCACGCCAAGCATTGAGAATCAAACCGACTGGTCGGGGCTGTCTCTTACAAAGAGGCAACTCCTCCCAGCCTTACAGACTAACTTTTATAGAGGTGATTGAGCCTGGCTAATCACAGGTGGCCAATGAAATTGCAATACACAGAGAAAACTGCACAGTCATGCTAGGTCAGCAACATACAGAGAAAACTGCACAGTCATGCTAGGTCACACACGGGTTGCCAATTGAATTTCAATTTAACCTAGTAGATATATGCGTGCCCCACTGATTGGATGTCTCCACCTGGCCTGACCTGCCCTTGTATCTGGGATTTCCAAGTAAGTTCCTCTGGGAGGGGCAGGGTCAATCTAAGTTTACTGCATAAACAACAAAATGGCTCCCTCTGGCTAAGTAGGCCCTTACATTCCCCCTTTTTCTTTGGAAATTAGTCAAATCCTTGACTTTTCAGCCAGTTCTATGTTCTCCTGTTGCAAGGGGTTATATTGAGCATGTAAGATTGACATTTTTTCGCTCTAATTTTCTTTTGTACAAATGACATTAGGGCGTTTATAATGCAGGGACCAAAAAGTAACATTAGTGCACAGTCGGCTGATAAGTTAGCCATTCACCACTTTATATAACCATTTCCATTTCCCCTAATGCCGTTCATCGAATTTCCCACCTATACTTTTTTTTTTTTTTTTTTTTTTTGGTCTTATGACGTGACTCAGAAGCTCTTACACAAACAGGTAACAATAGGAGCAACAATGAACTCATAGTCTTTGAGTCTTAGCTTTAGTCAGTGGTCAGCGGGGCCCATCGGCTGTGGCTTCCAACTCTGGGGGGCGTCCTCATTCTCGTCCTCGTCTCATTTGACGTGACCCGCATGAATCCAGGCCCTGATGCCTTCTATTTCTATTGCCATGGGGGTGGTCAGGATGACAGTAAAGGGTCCCTTCCAGCGAGGCTCCAAGTTTCCCAATTGATGGTGACATATCCAAACCAAGTCCCCAGGTTGGTAAGGATATGGTTCCACCTCTGTCTCCATCTTAGTGTGGGCAGTTCGGATCCCTGTGTGGGTTCTTTTTAAGACAGACTGTAATGCCTGCAGTGACTGGAGTACAGCATGATCAGTCATTTCTGCTAGAGCAACCTCTTGTTGCCGAGGGTAGATTGGGGTGGGGGGGAGGGAGTCTCCTGTATGACAGGTGGAGATACTCACCACTATACTGGGGGGGACACCCAAACATTATTTCAAATGGGGTCACCTTGTTTAAGTAGGGTGTACAAAATGCCCTGAGAAGGGCCAAAGGAAGGACATCTACCCATCCACCATCAGTCTCTGGAATTAGCTTTTTCAAGGTCTCTTTGAGAGTCCGGCTCATTCTCTCTACTTGCCCGGAACTCTGGTGCTGGTAGGCACAATGTAGTTTCCAATTAGTGCCCACAGCCTTGGTCAATGCCTGTGAGACTGAACTTAAAAATGCAGGGCCGTTGTCTGACCTGATCACGAGAGGTAACCCAAACCTCTAGTAGCTTTTTGGCTACCATTCCTGCCATCTCATGTTTGGCAGAAAAAGCCTCTACCCAGCCTGAAAAGGTATCTACAAAAACTAACATATACTTATGCCCATATTTTCCGGGTTTCATCTCTGTAAAATCTATTTCCCAATAAATTCCTGGTTCCTTACCTCTTTCTCTTTTCCCTCTTCCCATTCAAGTTCCTCCCTCATAAACTGCCTGGCATTGAGCACATCTGTCAACTACATCTTGAACCATACACCCTAATTTAGAAACCTGGAGCTGCTTGCCTATAAGCTTCTTGAGTTTGTGTGTCCCCAAATGAGTAACCTGATGTATCTGATGTATCTGGTCTACTAACTTCTTAACTAGTCTTCAAGGAAGAATTAATTTTTCTGTTTTAGTCTTAGCCCAGTCCCCTTCATAGTCCAATTTAGCCCATTTTTGTAAATACTTTAAACTATCCTCTGAATAGTTCAGTTTTTCTGGTAGGGCTGGAGCCAGGAGTGTAACCAGCTCTTGCACTGTTTCTCAGGCTGCTTGCTTTGTGGCTTGATCTGCTAATTGGTTTCCTTTTGAAATCAGATCAGTCCCCTTTTTGTGTCCTGGGCAATGCATAACGGCCACCTCTTTTGGGTCCCAAATAGCCTGGAGGAGAGCCAATATTTCTCCTCTGTTTTTAATTCCTTTTCCTTCTTCTGTTAATAGGCCCCTTTCTTTATAAATATCCCCTTGTATATGGAGAGTAGCAAAGGCATACCTGCTGTCCATATAGATGTTGGCAGTTTTACCTTTGGCCATCTGCAGTGCCTTGGTGAGTGCAATCAGCTGTGCTTTTTGCACCGAGGTTCCGTGTGGCAGGGCTGCTGTCCAGAGTTCCTGCTCAGGGGAAACCACCACACCCCCTGCATACCTCTTTCCATCAACCATGTAGCTACTTCCATCTGTGAACAGAGTCATCTCCGCATCTGGGCCCGGCCTTACTCCTGTGACTTGGGATAGGACCTCCCCGCATTTGTGTGGGTGGTCAGCCAGCTCCTCTGGCAGCAGCGTGGCTGGATTTAGCACCACTGGGGGCTAGAAGGTCACTCTTGGTTCATTGAGGAGGAGGACCTGATATCCCACCACTCAGGCATTCGTCATCCATCGATCTGGTGGAGTCCGGTGAAGGCCCTCGATAGCGTGTGTGGTGGTCAAGATGAGATTTTGACCCAAAGTCAATTTACTTACATCCTTGACCAGGAGGGCCATGGCAGCAATTATGCTGAGGCAAGGGGGGAACCCAGTCGTTACTGGATCTAGTTTCTTGCTAAGATAGGCTACTGGCCTTTGCCAAGGTCCCAGAGTCTGAGTCAAAACTCCTTTGGCCACCCCTGCTTTTTCATCCACATACAAGTAGAAGGGCTTGGTAACATCTGGGATGGCCAATGCTGGGGCTTTCAGTAAGGCTGTTTGTAATTCCCGAAATGCTCCTTCTGCCTCAGCTGTCCACTCTATTATAGTGAGCCCCCCTTTTGCCAGTTCTTAGAGAGGTCAGGCAATCTCCACAAACCATGGTATCCACAGCCTACAGTAGCCCAACATCCCAAGAAACTCCCTCACTTGTCAGGATGTGGTGGGGCAGGGGTATCGGATGATCACCTGTTTCCTGGACTCAGATGGTGAACGCACTCCCTCTTGGAGATCAAAGCCTAGATAAGTGGCATGGCTCTGACAGAGCTGTGCTTTCTTTGCTGACACCCAAGACCCTTTTTCCTGCAGAGTCTGTAAAAGAGCTCTCATCCCCCACAAACATGACTCATAGTTCTCAGCAGCTATTAGCAAGTCATCAACGTACTGTAACAGAGTGACTCCCAAGTTGGAGGTTCTGTACTCACACAAATCCTTGTGTTGGGCCTCGTCGAAGATAGTGGGTGAGTTCTTGAACCCTTGGGGAAGTCTTGTCCAGGTGAGCTGGCCTTGGAACCCTTCCTGTGGGTTGGACCACTCAAAAGCAAAGAGGGGCTGAGACGCCCATGCTAAAAATATGCAGAAAAATGCATCTTTTTTTAAATTAATTTATTTATTTTTAGCATAACAGTATTCATTGTTTTTTCACCACACCCAGAAAAATGCATCTTTGAGATAAGTAATGATGAAAATTGGGCTCCCATGTCCACCAAGAAATCAATTGATTTCCCCTCCACTTCAATTTTATCCTAGGTTTGGGGAGGGGCTCCAAACCATGGCCCCTTCAGTCTCTGGTGGCCAGCATTGCCGTTTTCCTTTTGGGGCACTCCCTGGCCCAATGTTCTTTTTCCTTACAGTAAGTGCACTGATCTGAATCTAAGTCTTTCTGCCTGCCTTCTCTGTACTTAGGCTTTTCCTTCCATTTACCATCCCCTACCTGCCTCATGTAATGCCAAAGCCTTCCTCCTGTGCATCCCTGTTGTTAAACACCTTTTCTGCTATTCCCACTAACTCAGTCAGATTCTTCCTTTCAAATCCTTCAAATCTGAAGTTTCCTCCTTATATCTGGGGCTGACTGACTGGCCAAAGCAAGATTCACTGCCCTCTGATTTTCGGGTGCCTCAGGGTCAATTGGGCTATACATTTTATAGGCTTCAGTAAGCCTTTCTAGGAAAGCTCTTGGATACTCATTCTTACATTGAGTCACTGTACTTTACATCTCTGTAAGTTACAGATAACTTAAGAAAAAGTTTCCCTAGTCTGGAAGAGCCAACATGACAGAACCAGTAATGTTTAAAATAAGACAAAACATCAAGAGATACAACATTACAATCTTTCAGTTCATCTAGTCCCATGTTACTAATTCTGGTTTAGTCCAAATGCAGCTTTTACTTCTGGAAATTCTTACCCATTTCAGTTCCAGGATTTTAACATATCAAAGACCTGTATTTGTCTTGAAAGTCTTTCCATATAAATTCCCTTTAAGACGGAAGTCATTTTACAAGAGAATTCTTAGAAGGCAAATTTATGAATCAGTTAAGCACAAAACATGTTCACCAACAGATTTCAAAAGCACAAATCCAGTTCCATCAACCAATGCTCTAGCATTTTATCCCATTTGGTTAAGACCTAGATGTCCAACAAATTTAACTCCATTTGTCATTCAAGCAACCCTTCACAGTTTCAGGTTACCAAAGACTTTGAGAGCTACTTTAACAATTACCCATTAAAACTCTGAGACAGACAATTAACCATCAGTTTTAGTCATCTCTTTGCTAACAGATTTCACTTTCCACCTGGGCCCACTCCACTTCAGACGCCATGCTTTCCCGCCAGCAACGGGGAGGGGCTAGGTAGTCCACATCGGGCCAGAGAAGACAGGAACTTCGCCAAAACAAAGGGAGTTTCAGCTGCTGCTTAGGAATATTCCTTAAGGTCTCTGTCTCGAGTTAGACTAACCACAGTGGGCTCCAGTTATAGCCATTAAAAGTCAGAGTCCCCTCACTTTCTGCTTGCCCCATTTCTTCAAACACAGCAAACAACACAACAGACAACAAAAAGACAATACAAAGGCAACCACAGGCCCAGCGATCCTGCCACTGGTGGGGACTTTCTAGGGGAACTTGAACCCCCTGACCGCCTAGGAGGACTTGAACCCCCTGACTGCCTGGGGGGACTCAAACCCCCTGACTGCCTAGGGGGACTCGAAACCCTGATGATCTATCAGTGGAGGGAAGGGGTGTCCCCGCATCCACTCCAGCCCTGGGGAGCATGGCTGTGTCTAGCTCCTTCCTGGTGGGCCATACACTGGAGCTCCACAACCAGACAGACAGGATCCCGAGATCTTACCTCCAGAGGCTTTTTTCCAGAAATTCTGATGCTGCCTCAGTTCTCGTCGTTTGATCCCAGACGAGTCCCAATGTTAGGGTCCAAGATCAAAGGAGCGAGACTGATACAAAGCAAAGGTCAAGCAAAGCTTTATTTCACGCCAAGCATTGAGAATCAAACTGACCAGTCGGAACTGTCTCTTACAAAGAGGTGACCCCTCCCAGCCTCACAGACTAACTTTTATAGAGATGGTTGAGCCTGGCTATACACAGGTGGCCAATGAAATTGCAATACATAGAGAAAAATGCACAGCCATGCTAGGTCACATACGGGTTGCCAATTGAATTTCAATTTACCCTAGTAGATATATGCACACCCCACTGACTGGATGTCTCCACCTGGCCTGACCCGCCCTTGTATCTGGGCTTTCCAAGTAAGTTCCTCTGGGAGGGGCAGGGTCAATCTAAGTTTACTGCATAGGGTCAGTCTAAGTTTACTGCATAAGCAACAAAATGGATCTCTCTGGCTAAGTAGGCCCTTACAGTTATGTTCACATTGATTTTCTGTATTCTCCTTTCTCAAATTGGCTGCACTTTTAGAGAGACTTGATTCTTTCCTTTGGCTTTTCCTTTCCACCCTCTGATTTCTCCTCCTGGTTAAATGGAGGTATTTTCTAGTTTCTCTGTGTTACTTCATTTAGATTTCTCAGTGAAGCTGGATTCCTTAAATAGCTTCTTAATTCAAAAGTTGTACTATTTCTAAATGCCAATTTCATGCATAGTCATACAGAAACACACACAGGTCACACACCACACCATTGTCCCTGGATGAGGAGAATCTTTGTGTAACCCCAGCAACACATTAGAGGGAAAGGAATGACCAGTGAACTCTTCTCAATGGAGATGACAAAATCAGAAAGGAACTGTCAACAGTCAAAATGCAGCCTTTTTTAAAGAAGGAGAGACACTGGAAGATCTTGGGGTGTTTTCATGGGTTGGTGTGGAGAGTATCATTGGCCGTATGCATGATGCCTGGGAGTGGATGGGAACGGAATGTGCAACCAGGTGGGTGGAATGAACAGTCTGCAGCTGCCCATTTGACTGTCTCTTGGTCTCAAAGATACCTGGGGTGGGTTCTCAAGGACATGTGTATTGAGGGGCTTCTCTAAGAGGAGACAAGAGATTATCCCCTAACCCTATAGTATCTAGAGAGGATAAAGAGACCTGAGATTGGAGAATGGATGTGGGGGAGGAAGGATGAAGTACGGAGGAACTCACTCCAACCAGTGTAGTCCAGGCCCCTCAGACCAGTCTTTAGATCAATAGTAGGACATTCAGCATCATAGATTTCCTTCCTTAAACCAACCATTCCCAGCCCAGATGACTACTTTCATATTAATTCCCACGAATTGCTCCTTGGGATTGGTCAGTTGAACGCAAGCAAATTCCTGGTAGTGTCATAGTGTGACAGCTGGTTTGAAATGGCCTGGATATCAGATTACCTTGGGAATCAAGCAGAACACTCTTCATAGTGGGTGGTCAACTGACCTTCAGGAAGGCCCTGGGTTACTGAGATGACATTTCAAAGTGCTGAGGAAGGTGTAAAAAGCTGAATATCCCTGGTCCTTCACTGGACCTTGATCTGGAAGAACGTGCATTGTATTTATGTGAGAGACCCAAGCACAGAGGTGAGTTAGGATTCAGATTGTTCTCATGGCACAGACACCTCCTGCAGGGCACCCACTTTCTCAAAGAAACATTGGCACAGGTGGATTGGAGAATGTGAGGGCAGCTCTTGATTCAGGGGTTCAGGACATTTTCTCAGGAGTCCTAGGCCACTGTCAGGTGCTCATGGATCTCTCTCCCAAGGGAAAAAAAAACTACATTCCTTTCCCAGATCCATCACTCATCTGCATAACCACTCTGTACAGTCACTGCAGCTCCCTACATTTCTGTGCACTTCACTGTAAAATGTGGGTTACAACCCCTGCTTCTCTTCCCAGTGGTGCTGCCCTGGGTATTATAGAGTAGATGACACAGATTATCTGTGAATTGTAAAGCATCATTCCCATTTGAAGGATAAATATGAACTTCCATCCTCCCATGGAGTGGAGCCATCCAAGTCCCATGTCTGGATTCAGCCATGACCATGCATCTACATTCAATACCTGAACACCTACAGAACAATTGTGAAGCACCAAGTCTTTACTATATCAGAGGCTTTCCTTGTAGTAAATCACTTTGGGCATCATAACAGCACACTAATGCCTAGGCTGTATGGATATTTCCACATTTCAGAACAGACAACTAAGGCACAGACGGTTCTTGGTATCTCTCTCAGGTTAGTGCAGTTTTTTTTTTTTTTTTCAGGTCAGCTTTTAAATGGGATGTGAATGCAGGCCATCAGGCATGATCACTGTGTTTTGCTGCATTTCTGTAATGTCTCTGCTAAATAACAATAGTTGCCCACCAAACCTGTCTGTTGAGGTATTTCAGTGCACACCATGCTGCAACATCTACCTACATCCCACATTGAGGAAGGACTTTCTGCTGGACTTTTGGTGAGTAGGGGGAGTGGAAGGTTGAATAGTACTAAAGTATGTCCAATTCCCCTATTATCTTCTGACAACAAGATGCCAACACTGATCTCTATTTCTATGCATTTCCCGGGACTTTGTGTGGAAGGGCACCCTGAAGTTGTAGAGCCTGCCCCCCAACCATGTTGACCCCTTCCACACCAAGACAGAAAAGAGTGAGATTCTGCTTCAGTCACCAGGTGTACCCAACTGGTGACACAGAAGAAAATACTGTGGAAATTTACTCATTAAGTTGACTTAAGAATAATTCTTTCATTTAGTGACATAGACATAGCAAAAGAATATAAAATTGTTGAGACAGATTTTTCTATTATCATATGTTCAAATTTAAATTCATTAAGTCCATCACCATTAGGTATAGAAGTCAAGATGCATTTCTCAATGAAACTGGATCCACGTGTCATAGTAAAAAGTGTCTAATAGCTGAATGTATGGACCTTAGTTATTTCCTGAACATAGGTCAGTATAGATACGCTCCATAAAACTTAGATTTTTAGTAATTAAGAGATAATGTTTAGAAGTGGTTAGATTAAAATAAAATTGGAACCGATAATACATGAAGTTTCCACATCCCACATTTTCCTTCAGTACATATCTTATTGTGCAGTACATACCTTACAATAGCATAACAAGGTGAAAACTTCTTATGAACTAAAGCCCACAGTTTACATTAAAATACACTCTGCATTTACCATTTTACAGGTTTGACAAATCCATAATGTCAAATATTCCCATTCCAGTAACAGACTGAAATCTGTGCACCAGTGGTTGAGACACCAGTATTCCCAATAACAATAGAGAGACACAACCCAAAAATCCATTATGTGAGCAAAGGACACATTAAATGGCATGCATACATATCATGAAGTGCTATTCAGTCATAAGAAGAAACAAAAGTTTCCAATACTCTATGAAATGGATGGACCTTGAAAAACTAATATGCTTTTTGAAAGAAGGCACACACAGACGTATATTACATGATCCCACACTTTGAGAAAACTAGAGCAGGGAAATTCATAGACTTGGAAGTAGGAATTAGGATAGAAGGATAAAGGGGGGAGGAGCAGTCATTTCTACATGGGTACAGAGGTTACATGACATAGAAATATTTTGGATGTAGATGGTGGTACAAAGCATTATGAGTGTACATAGTGTCAGTGAAAATACACATACTGATTAATAAAAGGATAAATACTATATAGATTTCATCACCTAAAACCTAATACTCTAAGGCAATAGAGGACAGATACAGTCACAGCAGAGATGCAGGGATGAAAGCGGAACAGGTCTTGTGACCAGGTGAAGAACTGGGAATGTGGCAGACCTTCACAGTGGGCAGGAGGTACCAGGGGACTACGTCATGAAACCCATTGTGCTTTAAGTATTTCCCAGATTGACGCTGATGAGTTCCCACTGATTACATCCCCTCAGCTTGAAAGCAAAGACCTGTTTCCCTTTCCATCCTGCTCCCCTCCTCTGTATTTCTATGCACAGCAAGGAGGTTGGCCCAGCAGCAGGTCAGGCCTTGCTTGGTCACCTTTCACATCCATTCACTCTGGTCCCATGTCAACATAAAGCAGAACTCCCTGAGTCATTCCTGAGCAGTGCAGCTAATGTCCTGACAGCAAATCTGTGTTTTCCTAGATCCTGTGGATGATAAGTCTGACAGCCTTCCCAGCTATAGGACAGAAGAAGTGAGGTGAGCTCCGAGGTGAGCTCTCCTCTCTTTCTCTGAGATAGAAATGTCCCTTCCCTGATTCCTTCTTCAATCAATGTACAATGAAAATCTCTCAATATATGTTAGAGATGGGGTAAGCAGTCTCCTTTGTTGGAGGAATGCCTAATAAAAGTAGGTTACTGTGGACACAGAAAGGGTGATTACACAGGACAGCCTCAGTTACAAAATGTATGGGATCAAACACCTTCTTTGACAGAAAATGTTTCTCCTTGAAAAAAAAAAGTTAAGCCCATATATTTATTTTTTTTTACTATATTCACTTAGCCACTATATAGTACATCATTAGTTTTTGATGTAGTGTTCAGTGATTTATTAGTTGCCTATAAGACCCAGAGCTCATCACTTCATATGCCCTCTTCAATACCCATCACCCGGCTGCCACATCCCCCCATTCCCCTCCCCTCTAAAACCCTCAGTTTGTTTCCCAGAGTCTATAATCTCTCAAGATTTGTCTCCTTATCTGATTTTCCCCTTCAGTTTTCCCTCCCTTCCCTTATGGTCTTCAGTGCTATGCCTTATGTTCCACATATGAGTGAAACCATGTGATAATTGTCTTTCTCTGCTTGATTTATTTCACTTCACATAATCTCCTCCACTTCCATCCATGCCAATGCAAATGGTGTGTTTTTCATCCTTTCTGATGGTTGAATAATATCCCAATGTATACATGAACCACATCTTCACTCTCCATCTGTCTTTTGAAGAGCGTCTCGGCTCCTTCTACAGTTTAGCTGTTGTGGTCATTGCTGCTATAAACATTGGGGTGGATGTGCCCCTTCTTTTCACTACATCTGTATCTTTGGGGTAAATACCCAGTAGTGCAATTCATGGGCCATAAGGTAGCTTTATTTTTCACTTTTTGAGGAACCTTCACACTGTTTTCCAAAGTGGCTGGACAAAGAGTGTAAGAGGGCCCCCCTTTTTCCACATCCTCTCCAACATTTGTTGTTTCCTGCCTTGTTAATTTTGGCATTTTAACTGATGTAGTGTGGTATCTCAGTGTGTTTTTGATTTGTATTTCATTTATGACTAATGATGTTGAATATTTTTTCATGTCTATTAGCCATTTGTATGTCTTCTTTGGAGAAATGTCTGTTTATGTCTTCTGCCCATTTTTTTATTTGATTATGTGTTTTGGGGGTATTGACTTTGAGAAGTTCTTTTTCAATCTTGGATATAAGCCTGTAGTGTCAGGCTTTGTGTGTAGTGTCATTTTTAAAATATCTTCTCCCAGTCCATGGGTTGCCTCTTAGTTTTGCTGACTGCTTACATTGCTGTGAAGAAATGTTTTATCTTGATGAAGTCGCAAAAGTTCATTTTTGCTTTTCTTTCCCTTGCCTTTGGAGACATATCATGAAAGAATTTACTATAGCCAATGTTGAAGATATTATTGTCTATGTTCTCCTCTAGGATTTTTTTTTTATTTTTTAAATTTCTTTTCAGTGTACCAGAATTCATTGCTTATGCACCACATCCACTGCTCCATGCAATACTTGCCCTCCATAATACCCACCACCAGACTCAACCCACCTCCCACCACCAGCCCCTGCAAAACCCTTAGATTGCTTCAGAGTCTAGTCTCTCATGGTTCATCTCCTCCTCTGTTTTGCCCAAACTCCCTTCTCCTCTCCATCTCCCCATTACCTACATGTTATTTTTTATGCTCCACAAATAAGTGAAACCATATGATACTTGACTCTCTCTGCTTGACTTATTTCACTCAGCATAATCTCTTCCAGTCCCATCCATGTTGATACAAAAGTTGGGTATTCATTCTTTCTGATGGAGGCATAATACTCCATAGTGTATATGGAACACATCTTCCTTATCCATTCGTCCGTTGAAGGGCATCATGATTCTTTCCACAGTTTGGAGACCATGGCCATTGCTGGTATGAACATTGGGGTACAGATGGCCCTTCTTTTCACTACATATGTATCTTTCCTTTTTTAAATTTTATTTTTTTTAAATTTTTATTTCTTTTCAGCGTAACAGTATTCATTGTTTTTTCACCACACCCAGTGCTCCATGCAATCCGTGCCCTCCTTAATACCCACCACCTGGTTCCCCGAACCTCCCACCCCCTGCCCCTTTGAAACCCTTAGGTTGTTTTTCAGAGTCCATAGTCTCTCATGGTTCACCTCCCCTTCCAATTTCCCTCAACTCTCTTCACCTCTCCATCTACCCTTGTCCTCCATATTATATGTTATGCTCCACAAATAAGTGAAACCATATGATACTTGACCCTCTCTGCTTGACTTATTTCACTCAGCATAATCTCTTCCAGTCCCTTCCATGTTGCCACAAAAGTTGGGTAGTCCTCCTTTCTGATGGAGGCATAATACTCCATAGTGTATATGGAACACATCTTCCTTATCTATTCATCCATTGAAGGACATCTTGGTTCTTTCCACAGTTTGGCGACTGTGGCCATTGCTGCTATAAACATTGGGGTACAGATGGCCGTTCTTTTCACTACATCTGTATCTTTGGGGTAAATACCCAGTAGTGCAATTGCAGGGTCATAGGGAAGCTCTATTTGTAATTTCCTAAGGAATCTCCACACTGTTTTCCAAAATGGCCGCACTAACTTGCATTCCCACCAACAGTGTAACAGTGTTCCCCTTTCTCCACGTCCTCTACAACACACGTCATTTACTTCTTTGTTAATTTTGGCCATTCCAACTGGTATAACATGTTATGTCAATGTGGTTTTGATTTGAATCTCCATGATGGCTAGTGATGATGAACATTTTTTCATATGTCTGATAGCCATCTGTATATCTTCATTGAGAAGTGTCTGTTCATGGCTTCTGCCCATTTTTTGACATGATTATCTGTTTTGCATGTGTTGAGTTTGAGGAGTTGATTATAGATCCTGGATATCAGCCTTTTGTCATTTGTGGATATCTTCTCCCATTCCGTGGGTTGCCTCATTGTTTTGTTCACTGTTTCCTATGCTGTACAGAAGCTTTTGATCTTGATAAAGTCCTAAAAATTCATTTTAGCTTTTATTTCCTTTGTTTTGGAGACATATCTTGAAAGAAATTGCTGTGGCTGATGTCGAAGAGTTTACTTCCTATGTTCTCCTCTAGGATTCTGATGGATTCCTGTCTCACACTGAGGTCTTTTATCCATTTCAAGTTTATCTTTGCGTATGGTGCAAGAGAATGATTGAATTTCATTCTTCTACACATAGCTGTCCAATTTTCCCAGCACCACTTATTGAAGAGACCGTCATTTTTCCACTGTATATTTTTTCCTGCTTCGTCAAAGATTATTTGACCATAGAGTTGAGGGTCCCTATCTGGGCTCTCTACTCTGTTCCACTGGTCTATGTGTCTGCTTTTATGCCAGTACCATGCTGTCTTGGTGATCACAGCTTTGTAGGAAAGCTTGAAGTCAGGCAATGTGATGCCCCCAGGTTTTTTTTCTTTTTCAATATTTCCTTAGCGATTTGGGGTCTCTTCTGATTCCATACAAATTTTAGGATTGTTTGCTCCAGCCCTTTGAAAAATGCTGGTGGAATTTTGATTGAAATGACATTAAAAGTATAGATTGCTCTAGGCAGTACAGACATTTTAAAAATGTTTATTTTTCCAATCCATGAGCATAGAATGGTCTTCCATCTTTTTGTGTCTTATTCGATTTCTTTCATGAGTGCTCTGTATTCCTCCAGTACAGACCCTTTATCTCTTGGGTTAGGTTTATTTCCTGGTATCTTGTGGTTCTTGGTGCTATAGTAAATGGAATCAATTCTCTAATTTCCCTTTCTGTGTTTTCATTGTTAGTGTATAAGAAAGCAACTGATTTCTGTACATTGATTTTTTTATCCCGCCACATTACTGAATTGCTGAATGAGTTCTAGTAGTTTGGGGGTGGAGACTTTTGAGTTTTCCATATAAAGTATCATGTCATCTGTGAAGAGAGAGAGTTTGACTTCTTCATTGCCAATTTGGTTACCTTTTGTTTCTCTTTGTTGTCTGATTTGCAGTTGCTAGGACTTCTAATACTATGTTGAACAAGAGTGGTGAGAGTGGGCATCCTTGTCGTGTTCCTGATATCAACGGGAAGCCTGTGAGCTTTTTCCCATTGAAGATGATATTTGCTGTGGGTTTTTCATAGATAGACTTCATGAAATTCAGGAACGTTCCCTCTATCCCTATGCTTTGAAGTGTTTTAATCAGGAACGGATGTTGGATTTTGTCAAATGCTTTTTCTGCATCAGTTGAAAGGACCATGTGGTTTTTCTCTCTTCTCTTATTGATTTGTTCTATCACAATAATTAATTTGAAAATGTTGAACCATCCTTGAAACACATGGATGAATCCCACCTGGTCATGGTGGATAATCTTTTTAATATGCTGTAGGATCCTATTAACTAAGATCTTGTGGAGAATCTTAGCATCCATATTCATCACGATTATTTCTCTGAAATTCTTTTTGGTGGTCTCATTGCCTGGTTTGGGGATCAGGGTAATGTTAGCTAGCTTCCTAAAAGGAGTCTGGAAGTTTTCCTTCTTCTTCAACTGTTTCAAACAGCTTCGGGAGAAGAGGTGTTATTTCTTCTTTGAAAGTTTGGTAGAATTCCCCAGGAAATCCATCAGGTCCTGGGCTGTTGTTTTGCGGGAGGTTTTTGATAACTTCTTCAATCACTTTACTAGATGTCAGTCTATTTAGGTCATCAATTTCTTCCTGGTTCAATTTTAGAAGTTTATGGTTTCCCAGGAATGCATCAATTTCATCTAGGTTGTTTAATTTATTGGCATATAACTGTTGAAAATAATTTCCAATGATTGTTTCCATTTCCTTGGTGTTAGTTGTGATCTCTCCCTTTTCATTCATAATTTTATTAATTTGGGCCTTCTCTCTTTTCTTTTGGATTAGTTTGGCAAATGGTTTATTGATCTTACTGATTCTTGCAAAAAACCAGCTTCTAGTTTCATTGAAGCATTCTACTCTATCTCTCATTTCTATCTCATTGATCTCTGCTCTAATCTTGATTATTTCCCTTCTTGTTTGTGGAGTTGGCTTAATTTGTTGTTGATTCTCCAGTTCTTTAAGGTGTAAATACAGCTGGTGTATTCTGGATGTTTCCTTTTTTTTTTTTTTTTTTAGGATGGCTTGGATAACTATGTATTTACCCCTATGACTGCCTTTGCTGTATCCCATAAGTTTTGGACCAAAGTGTCTTCATTCTCATTGGTTTCCATGAATTGTTTAAGTTCTTCTTTGATTTTCTGGTTGATCCAAGCATTTTTAAGCAAGGTGGTCTTTGGCTTCCAGGTTTGAATTCCTTCCAAATTTTTCCTTGTGGTTGAGCTTCAGTTTCAAAGCACTGTGATCTGAAAATACACAGGGAATAATCTCAATCTTTGGGTGTCAGTTGAGCACTGATTTGTGACCCAGTATATGGTCTATTCTGGAGAAGGTTCCATGTGCATTCAGGAAGAATGAGTATTCTGTTGTTTTAGGGTGGAATGTTCTGTATATATCTATGAGGTCCATCTGGTCCAATGTGTCATTCATTGTTCTTGTTTCTTTTTTGATTTTCTGCTTGGATGATCTGCCTATTACTAAGAGTGGCATGTTAAGGTCTCCTACTATTAAAGCATTCATATCCATATGACTCTTTATCTTGATTAAGTTTTTTTATGTAATTGGCTGCTCCCATATTGGGGGCATAAATATTTACAACTGTTAGATCCTCTTGGTGGATAGTCTCTTTAAGAATGAATTAGTGCCTTTCTCTATCTTTGACTACAGTCCTTATTTTAAAATCTAATTTATCTTATATGACAATCGCTATCCCAGCCTTCCTCTGAGGCCCTTTGGCATGAAAGATGCTTCTCCAACCCTGCACTTTCAGTCTGCATGTATCCTTATGTTCAAAATGGGTATCTTGTACCCAACATATAGACAGGTTTAGTAGTTTTATTCAATCTGCAACCCTGTGTCCTTTTTATGGGCACATTTAGGCCATTCACATTGAGAGTGATTATTGAGAGATATGTTTTTATTGACATCGTGTTACCTGTGAAGTCTTTGTTTATATAGATTGTCTCCATGAATTTCTGTTCAATGATATTCTTGATTTTTTTCCTCTTTTATAGAATCCCCCTTAATATATCTTGCAGTGTCATCTTGGTGGTCACATACTCTTTTAAACCTTGCCAGTCTTGGAAGCTCTTTATCTCTCCATCCATTTTGAATGTCAGTCTTGCTGGAAAAAGTATTATTGGCTGCATGTTCTTCTCATTTAGTGCCTTGAATACATCTTGCCAGCCGTTTCTGGCTTGCCAGGTTTCTGTGGACAGGTGTGACATTATTCTGATGGGCTTTCCTCTGTACATAAGGAATCTCTTCCCCCTAGCTGCTTTCAAGAACTCCTGTCTAAAATTATGATACACCATTTTCATAATCAGGTGTCTTGAGGTATTTCTAGATTCTATGATCTTCAGAGGAGACCTTTCTGCCTCTAGGACATGAATGTTCATTCCATTCGTGAGATTGGGAAATTTTTCATGGAGAATTTGTTCAACTATATCTTCTAGTCTTCCTTCTTTCTCCTCCACCTCAGGGATTCCAATAATTCTGACTTTGGAACGTTTCATGACATCATTTACTTCCCTAATTCTGTTTTCATGGCTTCTAAGCTGTTTGTTCCAGGCTTCCTCCTGATCCTTTTTCTCTATCTGTTTATCCTCCAGGTAACTAATTCTCTCTTCTGCCTCCATTATCCTAGCTTTTAGAGAATTTAGATTAGGTTGGAACTCATTGAGAGCACTGTTAACATAATCCCTGGTGGCTTTCACTTCTGCCCTAATCAATTCTATTTTGTCATCAAAGACTTTCTCCAATCTAGCTATTGCCTGGATAATTGTTAGCCTGAATTCCCTTTCTGACATGCTGTTTATGTCCATATACAATTCGTCTGATGGAGAGGGCCCAGTTTCTGAATTTTTCCTCTGTTGGGAATTCCTCCTCCTAGTAATTTTGGTGAGAGATGGCTGAATGGATGTGTAGCTGAATGTATCAACTGGGGTGCAGGCATGGTGCACCCTGGAATGTGTCTGAGCAATCAAGAGTCCCCACCAAAAAGAAAGAAAATAGAAAAAAAGAGAGACAAAGACAGGAAAAAAGGAACGATAATATACAAGAGAAGGCCCAGCCCTAATGGGCCCCAAAGGTAAGATTTATGAAGTATACAAACAAAAACAGCAAACAAAAAGACTGACAAAAGTAGATGAGAAAAGATAAATAAATAAATAAATAAATAAAAGAATCCCGTCAATATGAACCCCAAGTATAAGATTTATATAGTACCAGAACAAAAACAAATACACAGAAACACTGACAGAAGAAAAAGATGTGAGGGTTGTTATAATTTCTGTGTGGGCGAGGAAGGTTATTTTGATTCTTCCTGGAAGTATCTTGATATCTTTGTTAAAGGACTCAACTTTCCTGAGATAAAGGGGGGTTAAAACTGATTTACCTATTGGGGTAGCACTGATTGGGGAAAGGGGATTACCTTGAAGCTTATCTATATATGAATATTTTTTAAAAATAATAATAAGATTAAATTAAAAATTAGAAAATGGAAAAGCAAAAGAAAAACACAGGTATATGTATCCAAAAAATTCAGGTTAAAAGGTTATTATGGAATTTGATACACTGAACATCTCATTGTGATAGTAAATAGGTTAAAAAGTTATATAAAGAAAATGAAAAGAACCAGAATAGTGGGAATGAATTAAAAATAAAAGTTGTTTCTGTGAAGTAGTGTTGGTTGTCCTCTTGTTTTGTTTCATTGTTGTTGTTGTTGTTGTTGTTGTTGTTGTTTTGTTTTGTTTTGGACTGGCTTTCTGGTGGAGGGGCCTGCTGTGTGGCTTTTCAGGGAGTCTTGATAGCGTTGTGTCCTCCTGCCCCCATCAAGGGCCTGGGCTCTGAGTAAACCGATTTTTCAGGCTTTTGTTCTCTGGATGTTTTTATGTTTGTTTGTTTGTTTGTTTGTTTTTTCTCCCCTTGCCACTTTTGGCGATTCTTTGGAGGTTTAGAGGAAAGCAAATTGCACCCAGACCTCCGTCTTTGAGAGAAGCTGCAGTCTGTTCCCCTCTGGGTGTTTCAGAGCACATAAATTCCCCCTCTGCCACTGTCCTAGCACATCCCCAGTCTCGGTCTCTGGGGTCACAGGAACTCTTGCTTATACCCAAAACCACAAGAAATACTAGCTGCAGCTGTCTGGGCAGCTCTAGATCGCCAGAGAGGTCCCAAGCAAAGATAGTGCACTGAGATTTTCATGCTGGCCCAGGCTGAGAGTGCACAGACTCTCATGGAGATTTCAGAGGCCAGACTTTGGAGGAATTGTCTGCCTTTATTCTTCATTCCTAACATGTGTCTATTCTCACTTCAGGGACCAGTTCTCAGGCTGTGGTGACACAGGAGCCCTCACTGACTGTGTCTCCAGGAGTAACAGTCAATCTCACTTGTAGCTCCAGCACTGGAGCAGTCACCAAGCCTCACTATCCACACTGTTTTCATCAGAATGCTGCCCAAGTCCCAAGGGTATTCATTTATGGTACACACAATAAATATCCCTGGACCCCCAATGGTTCTCATTCTCCTCACTTTGGGGCAAAGCTTCCCTGACCTTCACAGGGACCCAGCCCAAAGATGAGGCTGAATACCACTGGGGGCTATACTTTAGTTGTGTTGGTTAAGTGAGAGACCCAGAGAAGGAAGGAAGACATATTCTTTTTTTCACCAAGTGTGGTTACAAATATGTGATATTGGCATCTCATGGCATCCCACCTCAGCTGTCAGGACACCTTTAATGTTGACCATCTATGGAGAGATGGAGATGGGAAATGTTTGAATTGATTCCCTTCCCTGTTTGAGTCCTAAACTAGAGTAAAAGTATGAATGATGTAGGAGTGAATCTATCTCCATTGGAAATTTGGACAAATTATGGTAAATTATCCTATGGAATAATGATCAGCTATGCTTCTCAAAGATCCCTGATTATATTTTATATGGAGCAATGGAACTACACAAAAAGCAAAACTGTGTCATGTGAAATTAATATATTTATATTATTTTATTTATTATATTATATCTATGTGCTAAAGCACATCCTTGAGAGTGTTATCACTTACCTCTTTTACACTTTAGTGGCTGTGGAACACAGGACTTGGTTGTCAGTGGATGATATCAGTTTTATAGACCATCTGTACTTGTTTTTCCTGTATTTTGTTCATTATATTATGTTATATTATTTAATATCAATCTGTCTACTGAGAAAAACTATAAAAGTAGACTAAAAAGTATTTTTATTAACTGTGAGGGCCTGTATGAGGGCCTGGTTAGCCAGAGGAACTTACTTGCAAACCCTGGATATAGGGGTGGGCCAGGCCAGATGGAGACATCCAATCAGTGGGGCATGCATATATTTACTGTGGTGAGTTGAAATCTCATTGGCCACTTGTGTGGCGGTCGGACTCAACCACCTCTATAAAGGTTAGTCTGTGAGGCTGGGGCGGGGAGTAGTAGGAGGAGTTAGAATAGCCTTTGGGATAGCTGTTAGAGTAGCCGTCGGGATAGCCATTAGGGTAGTCATCGGAGTGATGGTCCTCGGGAACAGTACCGCCGCCAGCAGCCTAGCCACCCCAGCTGGGGCCCCGCCTTGAGCGGCCTCGCCTCCCTGAGCCACAGCCCCGCCACGAGCGGCCTCATTGGAGCGGCCTCGCCAGAGCAGCGTCATCTGGCGAGTGGCCTCATTGGAGCAGCGTCCTCTGGGGAGCAGCCTCGTTGGGAGCAGTGTCATGGGGAACAGAGTCTGCATTGTCGGGGCTGTCATCCTCGTCGTCATTGCCTCTTTGTTGTTGGGAGCGGCCTCATCCGGGGAGCAGCCTCGTGGGGGTTGTCATCATGGCCTCTTCCTAAGAGATGGCCCCTACCAGTTGGTTTGATTTTCGATGCTTGGCACAAAATAAAGCTTTGCTTGTCTTTCGCTTTGCATCAGTCCTATTCCTTTGATCACAGACCCTAACATTAACATAAAATGTGTTATTTGTTTCAGGGGTACAGGCCTCTGATTCATCAGTCTTACAGATACTAAAATATCTTAAATGCATCAGAGAGTCAATACAAATAATTGTTGCAAGGGTAATATCCAAGAATAAATGAAAACCAGACTCCCTGCGTGGCTCAGTCAGTTTAAGCATCTGACTCTTGATTTCTGCTCAGGTCATGATCTGAGGATCAAGGGATTGAGGACTGTGTTAGACTCAACATTCATTGGGGAGTCTGCTTGAAATTCTGTCTCTCTCTCTCTCTTTGCCCCTCCCCCCATTTTTGTTTTTGAAAAAAAATGAGAAACCACAGAAGTAATCAAGCATGAAAGACAGGTTGTCTCTGACAGTGTGGTATTCTCATGGTAAAGACAAAGATAAAAGACCTGTACCATCTGGGCTGGTGAACCTAACAGGAGACCCTGACAACAACAACAACAACAACAACAACAACAACAATAACCAAATAATTTAGTCTGTAAGGGTAATCCACATAGAATTATCACCAGAGTTCAATCAGTGGGATTCTCTTGGGGACTTTAAGCTTTGATCTTCAAGTTAATTACGTCCCAGTGATTAAACCAGGGACACAGCAGAAGCAAAGTCATATATCAGGTAATCCTGAAATATCTCATAACCAATGTTTCTGTTATCTGTCTAACTGAAGGCATTGATGCTCTGGAAAAATGGATGGCTCAACCCAAATGCCACATAGCTGACCTGCTCATTCTACTGCCCTGGCTGGTGACATCAGAAAGGTCCAACTACAAAGGTAACAAAGCCCTTCCAGGAGGGCTGGTGACTGTGACAAGGGCTGGAGAGCATGATGTCTGGGGCCAGCAGGGGGCGCTGGTAGGCTTCTCTTGAGAGCTCAGGGTCTGGGTCAGGCATACCAGGAAAATCTATCACTGGCCCTTGCATGCTTGGGCAAACAGCATCCTCACTGTGGGTGACTTTCCTGCACCTCGGTCCCCAGGAGCCACATGAGCCCTCAACTCTGAATCACACATGCCTCATATATCATTCTCTACAGTATCTTGGGATAAACTGTCCAGAGCTGGTTTTCATGGAAAGATAGATGAACAGGACACCCTTGCAACAAAAATACATTTTCTTCATAAATTTGAGCTTCAGTGCTCCCTAGGCAAAGGATAGGACACACCAGGGTAGGTATTTGCCTCTCCCCTAAATTTTTTAAAAAAAATAAAAAATAAAAAAGAGAAACCACAGAAGTAATCAAGCACTGGTACCAGCAGACCCCATGCCAACAATCAGCCTCAGCAAGAAGACCTCAGAAACTTCACAATGACCTTGATTACTTACTTCCTCACTGACTGAACACAGCGTTTCCTTTAGGGGGAAGTGAAAGTGTAGAGAGGTGAGGAAGGGCATTGGCTCTGCCTTTTGCTCCTGTTATCTGGGTATAGGTGGTTGTCCATTCTTTCTGTCATCTTCTGATCTGCCTCCAGGTCCTAAGTCAGATGGGACTGGTTCTGTCATCAACAGTGTTTAAGTCCTTGCTTAAACAGTGTTTTAAAATATATATTACAATAAAAGGCATGTAGTCTAAATTCATGTTTTCATTCAACTATTCAATGGAGAGGGTATAACCCAACAGAAGAGTATCAGATGTGAAAACTGCAGGAAGATTTCATTTATGAACATAACTAGTAGTAGAAAAAAATAGCTCAAAATATCAGTTACTAGAACCCATGTTTTTTCAAGGAAAAAAAAATAACCTTGACCACCAGGGAGAATTGGGGCTAAGAGTAGTTGTGTGCAGTCTCTTGGCGATGGAATATGGAATGTGGGGACCAGATGTGAAGACGCACTAAGCCATACATCAGATGTCCCAACCAGGATAGTGCTCTTGAACTCCCAGTGCCGGTTCCCTTATGCTCTGTGGAAGAAAGCAGAGGATAGAGTGATATCTAGAGCACGTGGCCTGCATCAGTGTGTCATCTCGTGGATAGAAGCACTTACCCCAGATACAAGCCCCACCCAGAGGAAGCTCTTCCCTGACTCATGCAGGACCACTCAGGGCCCACAGGGGGCGCTGTTCTACCACCTTCCTGTGTGTGAGGGGCTTCAGGGATCCTGGGAGTTTCTCCGATCTCCAGCCCATCAAGCACACCATTACCTCTGGCTACAGATCCCCACAAAGATCTGTCCCATGAGAAAGTGAAGAGAAGCCTGGTGTCTGGGGAAAGACCAGGACAATGTGTCCAGTGACCACCCTCGTGGACACTTGTTGCTAATTATGACTTCGAAATGTGCTCAGGATGAAATATGTAGTAAATGCCTGAGCTCTTTATCTGCCATCATTTCAGTTGTTATTTCATACTGATCTTTGTCATTTATGCCAAAATTTTATAGTGAAATGGAAACATATCAGTTGTGGTTTTAGTTTTCCAATTTTTTTTTTTTTTCTTGAGTGTTAATATTGCCCCTAGCCTCAAATTTTGATATGCAATTACCCAGTGCTCTCTAAAGTGCCAGGGATGCATTAGTTTAATGGGAAAATAATTTAGTATGAGTATTTTTCTGATATGAATTGGAGCTCTCAAACACACATGAAGAGAAAGTAAAAATAATCATGCAGGATTTGTGAAACTGACAATTTATTGTGATTCCAAAATGAATGCTAATCATTTTTATATCTCACACTTGGCTTAACATCAGCCCTAAGCCTCATCTTCCCCTATTTCTGGAGACCCTGTATCCTCCTCTACCCCCAGTCTTCCTTCCTCCCGGTACTTCCCCAGCCTTCTTGGTCTGTCTGATCCTCAACAGAGTACAAGGGGAAATGCAGGTCAAAATGCTCCATGACAGTCACACACACTGGATCACATTCATTTCTGATCAAGAGTCATATGTTAATATTTTGTTATAACTTATGTGGCAGATTGTCTTATACTTTCTTGGTGACTCTCTGCCTTTCCCCACAAAACCTTCAGGTACATTGAAGCCACTTCATATAACTGATCACTTCTTAGAACAAAGGAGGATGTTTTCCCCAGCCTGGCAATTCTGCTCAGTATGATGCCCCCATCCCTGGTCAGCTCCTCTTGACTACTGGAGACCGAGTCTATGATTAACTAAGAGGAGACCACTGTCCCTATATCCTTCAGACATGGGCTCTGAGATTCCCTGTGACCTCACTGTTGGAGGGATGACTGCTAAGACCCTCCATGGAGACAAAAAGAAATGTCCCTTGGGAGGGAAGGAAATGGTTCAGGGATGGGTTAGATTTGATGCTAACTAGAAGAAGGGTACAAAGGTGGAAAATACAAACACATCTATCTCCTCACTTAGCTCTCAGGCTTCCCAGAGAGAAACATTTTCATGGAGGCCACCAGGGTAATTAGGGAGTTGATTTGGTGAAAGTTGTCCTCCTCACACTTAGTGTTCCAGGTCTCCATGCAGTAATTGGTGTGTCTGAGGTCCCATCATCAGCTTCTTTCAAAATCTCCCAGGGGACATGTGGGTGATCTTGGGGCAGGAAGGGAGGGAGCTGATTTGCATGAAGCACCTTCTCCTCCTAATGGGTCTGGAGACATGAAAAGGCCTGGGGACACCCCACTCAAACCCAAGAGCCTGTGGAGACCACATACTCCTAGGGTCCCCACCATGGCCTGGCAGGTGCTTCTTCTCGGGCTCCTTGCTTATGGCTCAGGTCAGGGAAAGGGACTCTACATCATGGGGGTGCATATAAAAGCAGGGTCTCAAATGCCTCTTGTCTTCGGTAACACCACCTCTCTCTCCTGTTTGTTTTAGGAGCAGATTCTCAGACTGTGGTGATCCAGGAGCCATCACTGTCCGTATCTCCAGGAGGGACAGTCACACTCACTTGTGGACTCAGCTCTGGCTCAGTCTCTACCAATAACTACCCTCACTGGTACCAGCAGACCCCAGGCAAGGCTCCCCATTTGCTTATCTATGACACAAACAACCGTCCCTCTGGGGTCCCTAATCGCTTCTCTGGATCCATCTCTGGGAACAAAGCCGCCCTCACCATCTCAGGGGCCCAACTTGAGGATGAAGCCGACTATCACTGTTTGCTGTATATGGGTAGTGGTACTTACACAGTGATTTAAATCTATGGGGAAGTGCAACCAGAACTTCTCATGTGCACGGAATGGCTTAACCTTAGAAGCAGGAGAGAAAGTGTGTGTGGGGGATAGTCAACATCACCATGGGAAGGAAGTCTCCCTGGCCCTCTTTCCATGTCCAGGGCTTCATCACCACGTGTACCTCATCCTGACTTTCCCAGGGTGTGTCCATCTCCACTGTGAGCCTCTGAGACTGAGCTTCCTCCCTTGTTTGCATAAGTGTTGAGGAATGGGGACTCAGTTCCATTATATAGCAATGAAAACTGCTATAAATAAGGACTGTTTTTCAAAGAACATTGGTAGATGTAACTTTATTCATTAATTTGATGCTAAGAACGAAATTAATATTTTCCTAGTTTGTAGCTTCATAAAAACAGAATCCTCCATCCTAGACATTCTAACTATGAAATCTGTGTTGGGGGTCAGAGGTCTATATTTAAAAAGTCCTCCAGAAGATTTGTGTGAAAGTTAATGTTTGAGAAACATTTGTTCTTTTATTATTCTAGAATTATTTCTGGAAATATCTCTTCAAAATCCAGGGAGAATAACATCCTATGACTGAATCATTCCCCAAATTGCACTAAAGATCCAAGAACACTGAAAAACAGGTTCAAAATCTCAGTCCACCAAAGGGTACAACAGCCTGCTGTGACATAATGCATGTTGAGAGATACAGAACTGAAGGAAAGTATGTGTCCAGTGGATGTAGATTTGTAATTCAACCCGGAGACTGTATGCATTATTCTTCCTCACTTGCACTGGCTCCTTAGGAAATGTCTAGAGACACAAGACCACATACCATTGTATAACATTTAGTGTCCCCACTAAATAAATAAGGTTGTACAATACTTGATATTATACGTGGGTGTTTTCTACTATTTTTCTTTCAAAATACATTATATTTATTAAATATTGTGTATTAACTGAATTCTGAAACTTAAAATATCAGTTGGTTTTTTTTATCAGTTGATTTTACATCCACTGGGATATTAAGTTTAAAGGAAAATTACCACCAAATAAAACACAGCCCCGACACAATGCATGAACCATAGGATTTGTTCTATGAATGAAGAATCAGTGGTTAACTCATGTTTCCCAGCACTTATATTGAAATTGTTCATCACTTTAGTTGACAGCCCTCCCACAAAGACAACTTCAGGCCCAGAGGCCTACACTAGAGAATGTAATCAAGTATTTAAGGACAAAATAATAATACTACAGAGAAGCAAGGAGGAAGGACAAAACTTGAATATAGGTCATAAAGCTAGTTTTCCTCTGATTTAATAACCACACAAAATTTTCAAAGTAAAGGAAATTAAAAATCCATATGTTGCTAAACAAAGAAACCAAAATATAACAATATATTTACAAATTCAATTTAACAGTGTGCTAAAGGTGGTGATTTTAGACATTTAAGGTTTGTGTAATATTGGAAAGCCAATCAATGTAATTCATTCTATAAGAGAGTAAATTAAAAATAGGACTATCTCAATAAATGTACCAATATTTTCCTGAAAATATCCATCTAAATGTATACAGATTGAGAAGAGAAAAATAAACTGTATTATTTTAGGTGACATGACCATTTGTATTTAGAAAATACAAAGTAATTGACATAAAAAAATTTTTGAAACTGAAGAGCAATTATGACAAAGTTTCAGGATGCATGTTTAATACAGAAAAGTCCAGTGCTTACCTAATAACTAACATTGAACAAGTGAAAAGTGAAATGAACACAATTTACATTAGTACCCAAAAGTGTAAATGCTTAGGTATAAATTGAACATAGTATGTGTAATATCAGTATTAAGAAAATAACTCAATCCTAATGAATGGAATCGAAGAAGAACTAAACAAATTGAGAGATAGTCCATGTTCATTGATAAGCAAACTCATTACTTTCAAAAAGTCAGTTCTTCCCAATTTGATGTACAGATTCAATACAACCCTTAAATCCCAGCAAGTTATTCCATAAACACTGAAGAACTGATTCTAAAGTTTATGCAGAGATGGAAAAGATCCAAATTAGCAACATAATGTTAAAGGGGAAAAACAGTTTGGGAGACTGACACTTCTTGATTTTAGTACCTATTGTAAAGCTATAGTAATCAAGATGGAGAGAAGACAAATAGAGAAATATATATCACAATGTGTTATACTGTGTCTGCCCTGCTTTCAACAAATGCTCAAAGTTGCCAAAACGTGTCCATAGTGTGTTCTCTATGATCTTCAGTTGAAGCCCATTTCCTTCCAACAGACACACAAAAGGCTGTGCAGAGAACAGGAGAGGGACTGAGCTCAGTGAGTCCAAGGACATAGAAGGGATGAGGCTGGAGCAGTGTATAAGGGACTTGGCTGTGAGGTGGGCAGGGAATGTGGTCCAGGCCAGAGCAGGAAATGTCCTTAGGATTTGGGGGAGCTTGGGAATAGAACAAATAGCTGTGAGGAGTTACTGAAGGGTTTGAAGTTAAAGGGTGACATGCCTGACCTGCAGGAGAAGGACCCTCTGAGTGCTGGAGGAGAGGATGTCTGAGGGAAGTGGGTGATCCTGATCATAGACCTTTTAGTTAAGGTCCCTGTGAGTTTAGAGAATTGGTGACTATTTGTACATATAGGTGATTTGTTTTGGGAGCCCAGTAAGAATATGATTTCTGCACCCCCTCTCCCAGGCATGTGGAAACAATAAAACATCACACTCATCTTCCTCCTGAAGGAAAGCAATGGGTATAAAACTGCAAGTGGAAAATAAATATAACTACAATACAAACAGTTTGTGAGGCAATAAAGATAGAATCATGACAAGAATTTGAAAACAGAAATACTCAGAAACCAATGAATTCAGGAGATACATCTCACTCCCAAACATAGAGATAGATCTATATTCACCTGTAAATGTTCAGTCAGGCAAAGATTTTAGCTTTTCACAAATCATTCTGACCTGATGAAATTGAAACAACATCATATGACTTTAAACATTTGCTGAATTGCTATCTTGGGAATTTGTCACTGAGCTTGATTCCCGGAAAATGTTCGGACTCCACGATTCCCTGAAGATCCCCTACAAGTCCCTCCAACGAGCGCCATTGTCCTCTGACCAGTGATGTTTGACATGATACATTCATGTTTTATAGTAACTTCTCCGGGGATGGTGACATGTTAGTTGGTTATTTATGTACATTGTTGCCCTTTTCATAGAGAGGTGTCCCTCCAGAGAGTGAGAAACCATAGTGACAATACACAGTGTATACAAATCGTAGGATCTAGAGTTCAGACGCGAGAGTGAGAATAGACAAGGACCTGGTGAGATGCTGAAAGACACTATGCTCTCAAGAATTTGGTCCAAGGGGAGGTGGATGCCTTTTGACCACTAGTGGGTGCTGTGTAGATGCTCTTTTGTTCTGACACAGCTCTTCAGTGAGGCCCATTCACTCAAGGGACCCTGGGCCTGTGTGCTGGGCCCTGTGTTCCCTGATGAGGGCTCAGCAGCTGTGTTCTCTCTTGCCTGGCAGTGTCCACTGAGCAGTGGACCACTGACGTGTGCTCTCAGCAGGTGCTGAGGCCAACCCCCATCTACCTCAGTGTATGGTATGAGATATCTACCACCAGGGTTAAGGGAGGGGTTAGAAATCACTGGTTGGCCCCCATTTGCGTGGACAGCCCTCCCAATGGTAGAAGGTAGAGGAAATAAAGAGGTCTGGGGCAGCCCAGCCCTTTGTGAGAACCAGGGGCTATGTCAAGGATTCCTATTCTCTTCATCTTCCTCTATCAATGCACATATAGGGAGAGGTCTTGGGTACCTGGTCACAGTTCCTAGGCTCCATCAGACCCTCTGGCACAGATACGAAATGTGACTCTGGCCCCTGTCCCATCACTCATGACCATCTCTGTTTGCAGTGTCCATGTCCTAACCTGTGCTGACCCAGCCACATTCCCGCTCTGCATCTCTGGGAGCAACAGCCATACTCACTTGAACCCTGACCAGTGGCTTTAGTGTTGGCAGCTACTACATAAACTGTTACTGGCAAAAGCCAGGGAGCCCTCCTAAATGTCTCCTGTACTACTTCTTAGACTCAGATAAGCATCAGGGCTCTCTGGTCCGCAGCCAGTTCTCTGGATCCAAAGATGTCTCAGCCAATGCAGGGGTTCTGCTCATCTCTGAGATGCAACCTGAGGATAAGGCTGACTATAACAGTGTTACAGCTCATGGCCATAGGAGCAGCTATAATACTCACAATGTCTCAGATAATGAGGAAGTGAGAAAAAAAAATACCTGTAACCAGAGACCACACCTCTGAGCTTTTTTAATTGAGAAGCTTGTATAGAGGCTCCTGTAGGGGAGACTCCTCTGTGAGAAAACCTGTCCTTGAAAAAGGAGGAGAGACACACAGGTTGTGCTGTTGCCTGAGAGAGCATGGGTGTTCCAGGAGCATAACCAGGTGAGGGAAAGAGTCCAACTGCACCTGCCACAAGTTCTGGGTTAAACTAAAAAGAATAAGCACTTTGAAAATAATAACCCCAGTCTCTCCCTCCTGTTGCATCTCCTTTACTACTCACAGAGAATTTTTTGAATATCACAGTCCTGGACTTAAATTGTATGTGTAGAACCAGCTGGCAAATAGTCACAACTCCTTTTGATTCACTGTCATCAGCCTGCACACCCACTCTATTCCTATCTGTGTTCCCACCTCCCTTAGGCCTTCAATCTCTCTCTGGCTCTTCAGGTATGAACTCTGTTTCTACATTAGGATTTCAGATAAATTGCACCAGCATGAAATTCCTTAATCTATCTTATTCCTGCTCTCATATGCAGACTAGCTCCCCCTTCCTACCAGCCTCAATCTCTGAACTAAACAATAATATTATTGTATTTCCAACAAATTAACATTAATTCAGACTTTGAGAGTTGACACACAGGGCTAATGGTGTATTTAATGCTCATCATCACAATTACTGAGGCACAACAGGTCGGTGTTGACATAGTTGACAAAGGAGAGAGTGGCTTCATATTTTAACATAAAATAACTGTTTTGTTGTTAATGGGGATATTTGTTTCTATGGCCAGCAGGACACTAACTTAGCCACACACATTTGCTCCATCAGTGAAGTCCCATTCATTAGCCTTTTCCCAAATTTCTCTCTCATAGGCACCTTAGGGAGGCACCAAGGGAACATGGGGCACAGTGAGGAATGACTATGATGTGAAGGCACAGGAAAAGATGACTGTATGGTCACCCCTATCATGCACTTCCTAAGACATGAAGTCCCCACAGATATGACATTTGTGTCTGCAGGGATGAAAATGGACAGATGTCTCCCATTTCACAAGACTAAAATTTCTGATTCAGAGGTTGTGTTATCAGAGTCCATCTGCAACAAATTACTCATCCTTGTGTCATTTCCATTCTCTTGCAAGGGGAGTGACTTCCCAACCCTGGCCTTCTTTAGCTCCATGTTCCAGGACCCTGGAAGTTCATACAGGGAGCCTGCTCTGTGGAAGAGTGTCCATGGATATCAAACCTCAGGGGGTGGAGAAAACATAAGAGGGACTGTGGGCACTTGCTTATTCTCTGAAGGAAAGATATAATGATGGAACCTGGAGAATATTCTCATTTTGACTCTCTCTGTGTGTGTGTGTGTGTAACAACCAAGTCTCCCTTCTCATCTCTCTCAGTATCTTTGATTTTCTAGTTTATGGAATTTTCTTTCCCTCCAGAAGTCAGAGTTTGCCTGATCTCACCTGGCCATCCTTAGCAGCACAATCTCCAAGAGGCAGAATCCCCATTAACAAGTAACAACAGTGACATTGAGTGTAACAGGGTTCCTGTCACCAGGAAAGCCATGACATTCCCTGAATACTTGCTCTTCTGGGATGAGACTGATGCCCAGGAACCCCAGAGTGAATCTCTGTCCCTGTGGATAGCTTAGTTCTGGTCTATCCCTGAGATTTAGTGTGAGCCTGAAGCTGATGAATATATTAATTCTGGGAAAACAGCCTTGGTGATGCTGTCATGGATCTCAAGACCCATGGTGACAAGAGAGGCACCTTCATGGTGCTCTCAACCTCTGGATGTCACCTTGGTGACACCTCCAACTGGGGTGATATCTGCTGAATAGTGTGTCCCAGGGGAAGACCATAGGGCTTGTAATGTCAGAAACGCAATCCCCCTTATCTCCACCCCTCCACCACTCACCACTCACATGTGGGACCTTTAACAGAATCTCCTGGGTCCAGGTGGCCTTGGGTAATAGAAATTCTTTGCTTTACTCATGGGTGGCTGAATGAGCACTTGCTCTATCCTGGACATGCTGAACACAAGGCACAGGGACTGAAGATGTGCACAACCCAGAGTGTGGTCTGACCCCAAATCACGCTGTCCTGGAAACTTTGTCTCAGTTTGGTAATTCCATCACTGAGATGGCTCTGAAGTTCATAAGAATAGGTCCTTCACGGGGTTTCAATGGGCACCATGTCAGTTTTTCTAGCTGCAGGTCCAGACCCAGGAAACAAAATTTATTATTTAAAGGAAATTGACCTTTTTTAACGTCTTAATTTAACTTTATTTTTTTCATGTTCCAAGATTCATTTTTTAAGCGCCACACCCAGTACTCCATGAAATATGTGCCCTTCTTAATACCCACCACCAGGCTCAACCATCCCCCCTCCTCCCTCCATCCATAACCCTCAGTTTGTTTCTCAGAATCCAGTCTCTCACCTTTTGTCTCCCCCTCTGATTTACCCCAATTCACTTTTTTTCTCCTTCTCCTAAAGTCCTCCATGTTATTCCTTATGCTCCACAAGTAAGTGAAACCATATGATAATTGACTTTCTCTGCTTGACTTATTTCACTCCTCCAAATTCTCCTCTAGTCCTGTCAATGTTGATACAAAAGTTGGGTATCCATCCTTTCTGATGGCTGCATAATATTCCATTGTATATATGTACCATGCTTTCTTTATTCATTCGTCTGTTGGAGGACATCTTGGCTCATTCCACAGTTTGGCGATTGTGGCCATTGCTGCTATGAACATTGGGGTAAATATAGCCCTTCTTTTCACTACATCTGTATTTGACTTTAGAGAGAGTTTACAGATTTCTCTATTCAACGAAGAACAGAAACATCCCTTCCCTATTGTTGTATCCATGTTTTTAGCCACAATTTCTACCCATACTCTCTCTGTAATAAGGCCAAAGCTGGCAAAAATATCCTCATGATTGTACCTGATCTTCACATGACTTTACACTTTAGTTTAAATCAATCTTATTAAGGAAGATTTTGCATAAAATGACACAAATCTATTTAACTGCACATTTGGCTCAGTGGAGACTAATACATGATCTCTCTCACTGGATCCCTGTCAGAACATCTGCAATTGCTACTCATTTTCTCCTAGGACCACCTGTCACTTTTGTCCTTTTCACTCTGAGGTCAATGCCACACAGCCTCACATGGCAGGGATCCTGCAGATTTGTGTCTGCATGCTAAGACAACAGAATCTAGGGAAGAATCACTGCCAACAGTGTGTGGATAACTGTTATTTCAAGCAGGTGGTAATAGTGACAGATGACAAAGATGTTCACTGTGTAACCCCTCTGGGAATGCACACTAAAGCTTCTACTAACAACCTGCAGAGGCATTTCCTGTTTTCTCAAGGCTGTGGGAAACTCGGAGAAAGGAGGACTCTGGTACCAGGGAGGAGTCACATAAAAAAGCATACCATGTCCTTCACAGAAGGGTCATGTGTCCATGGGGAACCATCATTGTTCTGAAGTTGATTTTGATCTAAAAAGGAGTTTGTGTAGAAAACACCACCTCAGCCCTAATTCATGAACAGCCAAGAATGCCATGGACACACTCACCTGAGGAGTCTGGGTAGAGAATAAATTGTGCACTGAGGTGATGGGAGGATACATAGGGGACAGGTGGCCTGTTCCTAATGCGGAGGACAGAGGACAGAGCTGTGAGGATGCAGGGGCTGTCTCCAATGAGCTCGGCTCGCCCTGTCACAGAAAGTTGTGTCTGGTACTGTATGCCAAGGGGCACCAGGGTCCATTTATGAGGAGTTAGGGATGATGAGAGGTGGGACCAATCACCTGGGACTGCTTGTGCCCTCTGCTGAGGGATATCAGCTACGACCCTCCTACTCCCTGCCTCCACATGACCTCTTCGGTTCCCACCTCCCTTACATCCTCAGTCAGAGAGACCTGACCAGGGCCAGTGAGGGTTCAGATACCTGGGGGTCTCATTTCCATGGATGAGTGCTCCCTTTCTCAAAAGTTGAAGGGAAGGGAGAGATTAGAGGAGGTATGCTCAGCTGTGGGACCACAGAAGGTAGGATTGGTAAAGACTTCCACTATGGCCTGGTCTCTTCTCCTCCTCACACTCCTCATTCACTTTACAAGTGACTGGATGTGGGGACAGGGGAAAGGGTCCAGGGAGGACAAGTGGGATCCTGCTTCCTCCTCTTGTATCTAGACTCCAGGATCACTGTATATGTGTTTCTCTCCCTTAAGGGTCATGGTGCAGTCTGTGCTGAGTCAACCACCCTCAGTGTCTGGGTCCTTGGGCCAGAGGATCACCATCTCCTGCATTGGAAGCAGCTCCAACATTGGTGGCTATTATGTGTACTGGTATCAATTCCTGGAAACAGCCCCCAGAAACCTCATCCATGATAAAAGCAATTGACCCTCAGGTATTCCCTGATCACTTCTCTGGCTCCACCTCTGGCAACTCAGCCTCCCTGACCATCAATGAGCTCCAGGCTGAGGATGAAGCTGTGTATTACTGCTCAACATGAGACAGCAGCCTTAGTGCCCACACAGTGCTCCCCAAGCATGTGGAGAAGTAAGACAAAAACCCACTTACTCATCTGTAAAGAGAGGGACACACACCCGCAGCTTCCTGTTCAGCCTAGTCTGTGACTCTGCTTATCCATTTGCTGATGCTCTGGGCCCAGGTCCATCCAAGGACACTGCCTGGTAGTGAGGCTTTCTTGTCACTTTTGTACTCAGAGTCACCCAGAGCAGTCCATTCCTAGACAACGAGTCTCCATGTGAACAGAAATGTCTTGTTTCATAAGCTGGGATATTTTACTTCTAGCCTGGATAATATTGTTTTTTCCTTCTGATTTTATAATAAATCAAACATTTTATTTTGTCTTTGAAAATATCATGGGACCTCAGCACTCCACATGTGGTGTTTGAAGAATTATTCAGCCATGTTTCACCTGAAATTATTATCTACTTGGTTATGAATACTGCAACTAGTTTTGTATTATTTTATGATCTTTTTGAGAAATAGATGCTCACTTAAAATTATGAAATTATCTTAAAAATCCAAAATCTTGGTGGAGGAGCCAAGACGGTGGAGGACTGGGGGACCTCATTTCAACTGATCCCCTAAATTTAGCTGGATATATATCAATTTTGAACCCCCACAGAATCAGTCTTAGATATAAATACATATACATACATACATTCATGTGTGTGTATATATATATATGTACATATATATATATATATATATATATATATGAATTTCTACAATCAGAAAAGCAACTGCTTTTTGCAGGTAGGTTGTGTAGAGTTGTGAACCTGTGGGGAGATATCAAAAGATAAAAGAAGATGGAGGGAGCCCCCATAAGCTGGTTGCTGGAAAGTGGTATAAAACAGGAGTGCAAAATCAGAACTCTCATAAATCTGCTCTAGTGAGCGACATTCTTTTTGAAAGGGGCTCTGGAAATGAAAACTCAGAATCCTAAGTAGGGCATTGTGGTCTTGGGATAGAAGGAACCACAGAGGGGGGGAAACAAGATGGCGGGGAAGTAGGAGGAGGCGCCTTTTCAACCTGTACTCTAAAGTGAGCTGATTACCTACCAAAGAACTCCGATCACCCATGAAATTAGTCTGAGATCAGAATTATACACGTCTGGATCTCTAAGGGGGGCAGAAGACGCCAGTGGGCAGGTAAAGTGGAGTGGGAACGCCGGACTGATATTGGAAGATAAACAAAAGGGGGAGGGAGCCACCAGAGGTGACCGATTGGAAAATAATACCCCAATACGAGAGTGCCCTGCATCTGGGGACCAGCATTAACTTGGAGTCTGGTTGAAAGCACTCAAAAGAGCAAAGGATCACGGGGGGAAATTGTGGGAATTGGGGCGGCTAGGGACAGGGGCTTAAGTCCGCAGACCCAGGACAGCCTCCCCTGGCGCTGAGCCAGAGAGTGCGGGGAGAAACCAGGTTTTGGTCCCTGAGCCGCCAGCGTGCCCGAGAACGAGTGGAGTCCGGTTCCCATGAGGGGCTGGGAGCCACACCAGATGGCAGAAAGTGCACCTTGCCTGAGATACATGCGCACGTGCGCCTCACCCTCCCCTGAGAGAGGTGCACTAATGCCCAGCCTGGTGCTCTGGGACCCCCGCCGTCCTGCACCCCACAACCTACCCTGGGAGAGGTGCACACAAGCCCTGCACCCTTAGACCTGGAAAGACCAGGCAGTCCCAGCCCCAGCCAGTGGGAAAATCTCAGTGTGCGATCGGTGCTTGGATCCTCTCTGGCGGTCTGGAGCTGCCCAGAAAGCCGCCGCTGCTGTGGTTTTGCAAACAAGTAGGAGATCCTGCCTCCCCAGGGACCGAGACTCAAAACCTGCTCATCCAGCGGCCCAGCAGATGCAGCACCTGCAGGAGCAGGCTGAGGCTTCTCTCTGAGAGGGAGGTCTGGGTGCAGTTTGTTTTCCGATAAACCTCCAAAAACCATCAAAAGCTGTCAAGGCGAGAGAAAAGAAGTGAACAAACATAAAAACCTCCAGAGAACAAAAGCCTGAAGAAACTGTTTTCCTCAGAGCCCACCCCCTTGAGGGGGGCTGGAGGACTTAACTCAGGGAACATCACTGACTGAAAACCCACGTGACAGCCCCCTCCCCCAGAAAACAAATCAGGAAAGAAAAAAAAAAAAAGACTACAAGAGAACAACCACCACGACTTCATAGATACAACTTTTACTTTTAACTCATTCCCACTATTCTGGTTCATTTTTTTCTTTTTTTATATAGATAATTTTTTTTTACCTATTTACCATCACAGTGAGATGGCCAGTACATCAAATTACATAATAAACTTCTAACCTGAATTTTTGATACATACACGTGTTTTTCTTTTGCTTTTTTATTTTTTTAATTTTTTAAAAAAAAATTTAGTTTAGTTAAGTCCAGTTTATTCCTTTTTTATTTTTATTTTCTAATATTCATATAGAGTTAAACTTCAAGGTAACCCCCTTTCTCCAATCAATGCTACCCCTATAGGTAAACCAATTTTTAATCCTCCTTTTATCTTAGGAAAGTTGAGTCCTTTAACAAAGATATCAAGATAACATACAGGAAGAATCAAAATAACCTTCCTCGCCCACACTGAGAATCTATAACCATGCTTCCAACTTTTTCTTCTGCCAGTGTCTCTGTGTATTTATGTTTGTCCTGATAGTATATAAATCTTATACTTGGAGTTCTTTTTGACGAGGTTCTTACTTTTTTTGCCTATATATATTTTCTCTCGTCATATACTTTTATCAGTCTTTTTGTTTGTCTATTTTTGTTTGTATACGTCACAAATATTACCCTGGGGCCCATTTGGGCCGAACCTTCTCTTTTATCTTCCCTTTTTTTCCTGTCTCTCTCTCTCTCTTTTTTCTTTTTCTTTTCTTTTTTCTCTCGTTTGGGTGGGGAATCCTGAGTGCTCAGAAGTGTTCCAGGGTGCACCTTGACTGCACCACGGTCGATATATCCAGCTACATCTGTCCAGTCATCTCTCACCAAAATGACTAGGAGGAGGAATCCCCAACAGAAGAAAAATACAGAGGATGGGCCTTCCGCAACAGAGCTAACAGCTATCAACATAGACAATATGTCGGAAAGAGAATTCAGGCTAACAAAAATCCAGGCAATAGCTAGGCTGGAGAAAGCCATGGATGACCAAACAGAATTGATTAAGGCAGAATTGAAAGCGTCCAGGGATGATGTTCATAATGTTGTTAGGGCAGAGCTGAAGGCCACTAGGGATGAGGTTCACAATGCTCTCAATGAGTTCCAATCTAATCTAAATTCTCTAAAAGCTAGGTAAATGAGACAGAAGACAGAATTAGTGATCTGGAGGAGAAACAGATAGAGAAAAAGGATCAGGAGGAAGCCTGGAACAAACAGATTAGAAGCCACGAAAACAGAATCAGGGAAATAAATGATGACATGAAACGTTCCAACGTCAGAATTATTGGAACCCCTTAAGGGGAGGAGAAAGAAAGAAGTCTAGAAGATATAGTGGAACAAGTTCTTCATGAAAATTTTCCCAATCTTGCAAACAGAACAAGTGTTCATGTACTAAAAGCAGAAAGGTCTCCCCCCAAGATTATAAATTCCAAAAAAAATCCAGGCACCTCATAGAAAAATTGAGGAATCATAATTGTAGATACAATCTCTTGAAAGCTGCTAGGACAAAGAAGCTCCTTACATACAGAAGAAAGCCCATGAGAATAATGTCAGACCTGTCCACAGAGACCTGGCAAGCCAGAAAGGGCTGGCAAGATATATTCAGGGCACTCAATGAGAAGAACATGCAGCCAAGAATACTTTATCCAGCAAGACTGACATTCAAAATGGATGGAGAGATAAAGAGTTTCCAAGACCAGCAAGGCTTAAAAGATTATGCAACCACCAAGCCGACACTGCAGGAAATATTAAGGGGGGTTCTATAAAAGAGGAAAAACCCTAAGAATAGCATTGAACAGAAATATAGAGACAATCGACAGAAAGAAAGACGTCAAAGATAACACAATGTCAATAAAAACGTATCTCTCAATAATCACTCTCAATGTGAATGGCCTAAATGTGCCCATCAAATGACAGAGGGTTGCAGAACGGATAAAACGACAGGACCCATCCATATGTTGTCTACAAGAGACCCATTTTGAACCTAAAGATACACCCAGACTGAAAGTGAAGGGATGGAGAAGCATCTTTCATGCCAATGGGCCTCAAAAGAAGGCCGGGGTTGCGATTCCCATATCAGATAAATTAGATTTTAAACTAAAGATGGTAGTCAGAGATACAGAAGGACACTACATAATTCTTAAAGGGACTATCCACCAAGAGGATCTAACAATTGTAAATATCTATGCCCCCAATATGGGAGCAGCCAATTACATAAGAAAACTATTAATCAAGATAAAGAGTCATATTGATATAATTACATTAATAGTAGGAATCTTAACATGCCTCTCTCAGAAATAGACAGATCATTGAAGCAGAAAATCAATAAAGAAACAAGAGCATTGAAGGACACATTGGACCAGATGGAACTCATAGATATATACACAACATTCCACCCTAAAACAACAGAATACTCATTCTTCTCAAGTGCACATGGAACCTTCTCCAGAATAGACCACGTACTGGGTCACAAATCAGGGCTCAACTGATACCAAATGACTGAGATTATTCCTTGCATATTCTCAGTTCACAATGCTTTGAAACTGGAGCTCAATCACAAGGAAAAGTTCAGAAGGAACTCAAACACCTGGAAGCTAAAGACCACCTTGCTTAAGAATGCTTGGGTCAACAAGGAGATCAAAGAAGAACTTCAACAATTTATGGAAACCAATGAGAATGAAGACACTTCACTCCAAAACCTATGGGATACAGCAAAGGCAGTCCTAAGGGGGAAGTACATAGCCGTCCAAGCCTCCCTCAAAAAAATGGAAAAATCCAGAATACACCAGCTGTCTCTACACCTTAAAGACCTGGAGAATTGACAACAAATCAAACCAACCAGACACGTAAGAAGGGAAATAATCAAGATTAGAGCAGAGATCAATGAAGTAGAAACCAGAGATACAGTAGAACGTATCCATGAAACCAGAAGCTGGTTTTCTGAAAGAATCAATAAGATCGATAAACCATTGGCCACACTAATCCAAAAGAAAAGAGAGAAAGTCCAAATTAATAAAATTATGAATGAAAAGGGAGAGATCACAACTAACACCAAGGAAGTAGAAACAATCATCAGAAGTTATTATCAACAGTTATATGCAAATAAGCTAAACAACGTAGATGTAATGGATGCATTCCTGGAAAACTACAAACTCCCATAATTGAATCAGGAAGAAATGGACAACCTGAATAGACCGATATCTAGTAACAAGATTGAAGCAGTGATCACAAACCTCCCAAAAAACAAGAGCCGAGGACCCAACGGATTCCCTGGGGAATTCTATCAAACTTTCAAAGAAGAAATAACACCTATTCTTCTGAAGCTGTTTCAAAAAATTGAAGCAGAAGGAAAACTTCCAAACTCTTTTTATGAAGCCATCATTACCCTGATCCCCAAACCAGGCAAAGACCCTACCAAAAAGGAGAATTTCAGACCAATATCACTGATGAATATGGATGCCAAGATTCTCAACAAGATCCTAGCAAACAGGATCCAACAGCACATTAAAAAGATTATCCACCATGACCAGGTGGGATTCATCCCTGGGTTACAAGGATGGTTCAACATTCGCAAATCAATCAATGTGATAGAACAAATCAATAAGAGAAGAGAGAAGAACCACATGGTCCTCTCAATTGATGCAGAAAAAGCTTTTGACAAAATCCAGCATCCGTTCCTGATTAAAACGCTTCAAAGTATAGGGATAGAGGGAACATTCCTGAACCTCATCAAATCTATCTATGAAAGACCCACAGCAAATATCATCCTCAATGGGAAAAAGCTTGCAGCCTTCCCGTTGAGATCAGGAACACGACAAGGATGCCCACTCTCACCACTCTTGTTCAACATTGTATTAGAAGTCCTAGCAACAGCAATCAGACAACAAAGAGAAATAAAAGGTATCCAAATTGGCCATGAAGCATTCAAACTCTCTCTCTTCACAGATGACATGATTCTTTATATGGAAAACCCGAAAGACTCCACCCCCAAACTAGTAGAACTCATACAGCAATTCAGTAATGTGGCAGGATACAAAGTCAATGTCCAGAAATCAGTGGCTTTCTTATACACTAATAATGAAAATACAGAAAGGCAAATTAGAGAATCAATTCCATTTAGTATAGCACCAAGAACCATAAGATCCTCGGAATAAACCTAACCAAAGAGGTTAAAGATCTGTATTCGAGGAACTACAGAACACTCCTAAAAGAAATTGAAGAAGACACAAAAAGATGGAACACCATTCCATGCTCTTAGATCAGAAGAATAAACATCGTTAAAATGTCTATACTGCCCAGAGCAATCTATACTTTTAAGGCCATTCCAATCAAAATTCCAACAGTATTTTTCAAAGAGCTGGAGCAAATAATCCTAAAATTTGTATGGAATCAGAAGACACCCCGAATTGCTAAGGAAATGTTGAAAAACAAAAATAAAACTGGCGGCATCACGTTACCTGATTTCAAGCTTTACTACAAAGCTGTGATCACCAAGACAGCATGGTACTGGCATAAAAACAGACACATGGACCAGTGGAACAGAGTAGAGAGCCCAGATATGGACCCTCAACTCTATGGTCAATAATCTTCGACGAAACAGGAAAAAATATCCAGTGGGAAAAAGACAGTCTCTTCAATAAATGGTGCTGGGAAAACTGGACAGCCATATGTAGAAGAATGAAACTCGACCATTCTCTTACACCGTACACAAAGATAAACTCGAAATGGATCAAAGACCTCAACGTGAGACAGGAATCCATCAGAATCCTCGAGGAGAACATAGGCAGTAACCTCTTTGATATCAGCCACAACAACTTCTTTCAAGATATGTCTCCAAAGTATCTTATGGTTCTTGGTGCTATACTAAATGGAATCGATTCTCTAATTTGCCTTTCTGGGTATTAGGGAGGACACAGATTGCATGGAGCACTGGGTGTGGTGAAAAAACAATGAATACTGTTATGCTGAAAATAAATATATAAAAAAAAAAAAAGATATGTCTCCAAAGGCGAAGGAAACAAAAGTGAAAATGAAATTTTGGGACTTCATCAAGATCAAAAGCTTCTGCACAGAAAAAGAAACAGTCAACAAAACAAAGAGGCAACCTTCAGAATGGGAGAAGATATTTGCAAATGACAGTACAGACAAAAGGTTGATATCCAGGATCTATAAAGAACTCCTCAAACTCAACACACACAAAACAGATAATCATATTAAAAAATGGGCAGAAGATATGAACAGACACTTCTCCAATGAAGACATACAAATGGCTATCAGACACATGAAAAAATGTTCATCATCACTAGCCATCAGGGAGATTCAAATCAAAACCACATTGAGATACCACCTTACACCAGTTAGAATGGCCAAAATTAGCAAGACAGGAAACGACGTGTGTTGGAGAGGATGTGGAGAAAGGGGAACCTTCTTACACTGTTGGTGGGAATGAAAGTTGGTGCAGCCACTTTGGAGAACAGTGTGGAGATTCCTCAGGAAATTAAAAATAGAGCTTCCCTATGACCCTGCAATTGCACTACTGGGTATTTACCCCCAAGATACAGATGTAGTGAAAAGAAGGGCCATCTGTACCCCAATGTTTATAGCAGCAATGGCCACGGTCGCCAAACTGTGGAAAGAACCAAGATGCCCTTCAACGGATGAATGGATAAAGAAGATGTGGTCCATATACACTATGGAGTATTATGCCTCCATCAGAAAGGATGAATACCCAACTTCTGTGGTATCATGGACAGGACTGGAAGAAATTATGCTGAGTGAAATAAGTTAAACAGAGAGAGTCAAGTATCATATGGTTTCACTTATTTGTGGAGCATAACAAATAACATGGAGGACAAGGGTAGATGGAGAGGAGAAGGGAGTTGAGGGAAATTGGAAGGGGAGGTGAACCATGAGAGACTATGGACTCTGAAAAACAACCTGAGGGTTTTGCAGGGGCGGGGGTTGGGAGGTTGGGGGAACCTGGTGGTGGGTATTAGGGAGGGCACAGATTGCATGGAGCACTGGGTGTGGTGAAAAAACAATGAATACTGTTACTCTGAAAAGAAATAAAAAGTTAAATAAAAAAAGATATGTCTCCAAAGGCAAAGGAAACAAAAGCAAAAATGAACTTTTGGGACTTTATCAAGATCAAAAGCTTCTGCACAGCAAAGGAAACAGTCAACAAAACAAAGAGGCAACCCACGGAATGGGAGATGATATTTGCAAATGACAGTACAGACAAAAGGTTGATATCCAGGGTCTATAAGATCTCCTCAAACTCAACACACGCAAAACAGATAATCATATTTAAAAATGGGCAGAAGGTATGAACAGACACGTCTCCGATGAAGATATACAAATGGCTATCAGACACATGAAAAAATGTTTATCATCACTAGCCACCAGGGAGATTCTAATTAAAACCACATTGAGATACCACCTTACACCAGTTAGAATGGCCAAAATTAGCACGCCAGGAAACAACGTGTGTTGGAGAGGATGTGGAGAAAGGGGAACCCTCTTACACTGTTGGTGGGAATGCTAGTTGCTGCAGCTATTTTGGAGAACAGTGTGGAGATTCCTCAAGAAATTAAAAATAGAACTTCCCTATGGCACTTCAATTGTACTACTGGGTATTTATCCCAAAGATACAGATGTAGTGAAATAAGCGCCACCTGTTCCCCAATGTTTATCTCAACAATGGCCACGGTCGCCAAACTATGGAAAGAACCAAGATGCCCTCAACTGGCAAATGGATAAGGAAGATGTGGTCCATATACACTATGGAGTATTATGCCTCCATCAGAAAGGATGAATAGCCAACTTTTGTATCAACATGCACAGGACTGGAAGAGATTATGCTGAGTGAAATCAGTCAAGCAGAGAGAGTCAACTATCTTATTGTTTCACTTATTTGTGGAGCATAACAAATAACATGGAGGTTATAGGGAGATGGAGAGGAGAAGGTAGTTGAGGGAAATTGGAAGGGCAGGTGAACCATGAGAGACTATGGACTCTGAAAAACAATCTGAGGGTTTTGAAGGGGCTGGGGGTGGGAGGTTCGGGGAGTCAAGTAGTGGGAATTAAGGAGGGCACGTATTGCATGGAGCACTGGGTGTGGTGCAAAAACAATGCATTCTGTTATGTTGAAAAGAAATTTAAAAAATTAAAAAAAAAAAGTGCAGACTGCAATCTTTCTTCTCTGGGACAGAGGTCTGTCAGCAGCCATTTTTGCTCTAATCCTCAGAAGAGGCAGTGGAAAGCCCCCAGGCAACAAAAACCACACAGAGGACTGGTTTCCACTGATCCTCCCTGACAGGGGGTGGGGCAAATATGCCCAGCCAGTGTTACATGATTAACAGTGTGGCAAGACCTTCCCCCAGAAGACAGGCTGGAAAAACAGGTGGACCTTAATCCTATGGATCCCATTAGATGGTAGAATCCCAACAGCAGGGAAAATTGTATATTGAGCTCCAGGCATTGCTTCATGGTTTGTTTATATTTAAAAAAAAAATTTCCTTTTCTTTGTTTTTTTCTTCGTCTTATCCTTTTTCTCTATTTTTTTCTTTTTACCTTCTATTCATTTTGACTTCATGTTTATTGTATCTACATGTACCTCATAGTTGCTTTTTAACTTGTATTTTTTCACAGCTATATTTTTATAGATATGTGCTTTATTTTAGTCATTTTTTCACTCTATTTAACTTTACATTTATATATATTCAAGTTTCAATTTCCTTATACTTTTGGGACATAGTGTCTTCTAACAAACAGAACAAAATATACCCAGGAACAACTGAAACACTCTCCTTAGTCCACACTGAGAGATTATACTGCCCCTTCCCCTCACACCTTTTTAAATTTTGTTCAATTTATTTTTATTTTTATTCTTGTTTCATTTTGGTTTTGTTTTTTGGTGCTGGTTTCTGACCAATCTGATTTTGCTAGGGTGAATTTTGCTTGGGTCGTGGTGACATTTTGGACTCAGTTCATTCACTCAAACATGACTAGGAGGAGGAAGTTTCAACAAAGAAATGAAACACAATGTCCTCTGCCACAGAAATAATGGATATGGATATAAGCATTAGCCAAAGATAGCTTTCAGGAGAGCAATCATAAAGTCAATAGCTAGGCTGGAAAACAAAACAAAACAACGTTGCTGACAATGTAGAATCTCTAAGAGAAGAAATAAGACCTAATCACTCAAACTAAAAAGTGCTAGAATGAGATGCAGGCTAAACTGGAAACTCCAACATCCAAGATAAATGAGGCAGAAGAAAGAATTAATGATCTAGAAGATAAGCTAAGGGAAAGGAAGGAAATTGAAGAAAACAGAGATAAGCTGCTAGTTACACATTTAAAAAAAAGGATTGTAGAGATTAATGATGTCATGAAAGTTCCAATGTCAATAACATTGGAATCTCTGAGGTTGTGGAGAGAGAGAGAGAGAGAGAGAGAGAGAGAACCAGAAAGTATATTGCAGAAAATCATAGCTGAAAACTTCCTCAATCTGGGGAAGGAAACAAGAATTTGAGTCCAAGACGCAGAGAGGACCACTCCCAAAATCAATAAAAACAGACCAACACCCCAACATGTAAAAGAGGAGTTTGCAAATATTACAACCAAAGAAACTATCCTGAGAATAGCCAAGGAGAGGAGGTTCCATACATATGGATGGAGGAACATCAGGATAACATCAAACACGTCCACAGAAACCTGGCAAGACAGAAAGGGGTGAAAAATATTCAAGGTACTAAATGCAAAGAACATGCAGCCAAGAATAATTTATCCAGCAAGGATGTCATTCAGAATTGATGGAGCGATAAAGATTTCAGGAAGGGCAGAAATTGAAAGACTATGTGACCCTTCAAAAAGTATTAAGGGAAATTTTATAAGTGAAGAGAGACATCAACAGTCATATAGATCAGAAAGAAACAGAAAATTTACAGAAACAGGGACTTTACTGGCAATACAATGGCACTAAATTCATGTTTTTCATTAGTTACTCTGAATGTAAATGGGCTGAATGCAAAAATTAAAAGGCATAGGTTTCAAATCAGATGAAAAAGCAAGACCCATCCATATGCTGTCTATAAGAGACTCATTGTGAACCTAAAGAGGTTCAAAGGTTGAAAGTGAGAGGATGAAGAATCACTTGCCATTCTAATAGACTTCATAAAAAGCTGTGGTAGCAATCCTCATATCAGCCAAATCAGATTTTAAATCAAGCATGATAGTAAGTGATGTAGAGGGACATTACATCATACTTAAATGGTCTCTCCAACAAGAGGATCTAACAATTGTAAATATATATGCCCAAATAAGGGAGCAGCCAATTATATAAACCAAATAATTAATAAAATAAACATATTGATAATAATGCATAAATAGTAGGAGACCTCAACATTCCACTCACAGAAATGGTCAGATCATCTAAGCAGAAGTTCAACAAAGAAACAAGAGCTTTGAATGACACATTCATCAGATGTACTTCATAGATATATTCAGAAGATTCTACCCTAAAATAACAGAATACCCATTCTTCTCGAGTACACATGGAACTTTCTCCATAAAACATCAAATACTGGGTCACAAATCAGGTCTCAACAAATATGAAAAGAATGAGATTATTCCATGCATATTTTCATACCACAAAGCTTTGAAACTGGAATACAACCACACGAAGAGATTAGGAAGGAGGGGTGGCTGGATGCCTCAGTGGATTAAAACCACTGCCTTCAGCTCAGGTCATGATCCCAGGGTCCTGGTATCAAGCACCACATCGGGCTCTCTGCTCAGCAGGGATCCTGCTTCCCCCCTCTCTCTCTGCTGGCCTCTCTGCCTACTTGTGATCTTTGTCTATCAAATAAATAAATACAATCTTAAAAAGAAAAAAAAAGAAATTTGGAAGGAATTTGAACAACTTGGAAGTTAAAGAGCATCCCACTAAAGAATGATTGGATCAACCAAGAAATTAAAGAAGTCAAACAATTCATAGAAACCAATGAGGACAAAAATACATCAGTACAAAACCTATGGGATACTGCAAAGGCAGTCCTAAAGGGGAAATACATAGTCATCTAAGCCTCTCTCAAAAAAGTAGAAAAATCCCAAATGCACAAGCTCACCTAACACCTAAAGGAACTGGAGAAATAACAAATAAAACCTAAACCAAGCAGTAGAAGATAAATAATAAAGATAGAGCAGAAATTAATGAAATAGAAACCAGGAAAACAGTAGCACAAATCAATGGAGAGGAGAAGGGACTTGAGGGAAATTGGAAGGGGAGGTGAACCATGAGAGACTATGGACTCTGAAAAACAACCTGAGGGTTTTGAAGGGGCTGGGGGTGGGAGGTCGGAGGAACCAGGTGGTGGGTACTAGGGTGGGCAAGGATTGCATGGAGCACTGGGTGTGGTGAAAAAACAATGAATACTGTTATGCTGAAAAGAAATAAAAAATTAAAAAAAATCAATGAAACTGGAAGCTGGTTCACTGAAAGAATTAATACAATCGGTGAATATGTGGCCAGGCATACCCAAAAGAAAAGAGAAATGACCCAAATTAATAAAATCATGAATGAAAGGGAGGAGATCACGACTAATACCAAGGAAATAGAAACAATTATTAGAAATTATTACCAGCGACTATATGCCAACATATTAAGCTATCTGGAAAAAATGGATGCATCCTGGAAACTTGTAAATTACCAAGACTGATAGAGGAAGAATACACAAACTAAATAGACAAATAACGAGTAACAAAATTGAAACAGTCATCAAAAACCTCCCAACAAATAAGACTCCATTGCCAGATGGCTTCCCAAGAGAATTTACCAAACCTTTAAAGAAGAAGAAGTCATATCTATTCTACTGAAGCTGTTTCAAAAAATACAAACAGAAGGGAAACATCTGAATTTTTCTATGAGGCCAGCATTACACTGATCCCAATACCAGACAAAGACTCCATCAAAAAGGAGACATACAGACCAATATCTCTAATGAACATGGATTCAGAAACATGTAACAAGATCCTAACCAATAGAATTCAACTGTATAGTAAAAGGATTATCCATCACGACCAGGTGGAATTATTCCTGGGGTGTAAGGTTGGTTCAACATTCACAAATCAATCAACATGATAGAGCACATAAATAAAAGAAAAGGCAAGAACCATATGATCCTCTCACTTGATACAGAATTTAAAAATTGACAAAATACAGCATCCTTTACTGATTAAAACTCTTCAAAGTGTAGAGATAGAGAAAATATACCTCATATCATGAAAACCATCTATGAGAAGCCCAGAGAGAATATCATTCTTATTGGGGAAAAACTGAGACCTTTTCCCTTAAGGTCAGGGACATGACAGGAATGCCCAGTCTCCCCACTTTTGTGTAACATAGTACTAGAAGTTCTAGCATCAGTAATCAGAAAACAAAAAGAAATAGAATGCATTCAAATGTGAAAAGAAGAAGTCAAACTCTCTCTCTTCACAGACGACATGAAACTTTGTGTGGAAAAACCAAAAGAGTCCATCCCCAAATTACTAGAACTCATACAAAAATTTCACAACATGGCAGGATACAAAGTCAATGAACAGAAATCAGTTGCTTTTCTAAAGACTAACAATACAACTTAAGAAAGAGAAACTAGGGAATCTATTCCTTTTACAATAACATCAAAAAACATAAGACACCTAGGAGTAAACCTAATCAAAGGTAAAGGATCTATATTCTTGAAACTACAGAACATTTATAAAAGAAATTGAGGAAGACAGAACGAAATGGAAAAAATATCCCATGCTTACGGACTGGAAGAATATACACTGTGAAAGTGTCTATGCTGCCTACAGCAATCTATACATTTAATCCAATCTCTATCAAAATACTATTGACATTTTTACAGAGCTGGAACAAAGAATCCTGAAATTTCTTTGGAACCAGAAATGATCCAAATCACCAGAGGAATGTTGAAAAAGAAAACCAAAGCTGGGGGGCATCACAATGCCTGACTTCAAGCTGTATTACAAAACTGTGATCATCAAGGGAGCATGGTATTGACACAACATCAGATACATAGATCACTGGAACCATAGAGTGAACCCAGAAATAGACCCTCAACTCTATGGCCATCTAGTTTTCAACGAATCAGGAAAAGATATCTAATGGAGTAAAAACAATCTCTTCAATAAATGGTGCTGGGAAAATTGGACAGCTGTATACAAAAGAATGAAACTAGACCAATCTCTTACACCATACACAAAGATAAACTCAAAATGGATGAAAGACCTAAATGTGAGACACGAATCCATCAACATCTTAGAAGAGAACATAGGCAGTAACCTCTTCGACATCTGCCACAGCCACTTTTCAAGGGATGTATCTAAGGGCAAGAGAAACAAAAGCAAAAATACACTTTTGAAACTTCATCAAGATAAAGGCTTCTACACAAAAAAAGGAAACAGTCAGCAAAACTAAAAGGAAACCCACAGAATGTGAGAAGATACTTGCAAATGACATTACAGATAAAAGACTGATATCCAAGATCTATGAAGAACTTCTCAAACTCAACACCCAGAGAGCAAATAATTCAGTCAAGAAATGGGCAGAAGTCATGAACAGACACTTCTCTAAAGAAGACATACAAATGGCTAACAGACACATTTAAAAATGTTCAATATCACTAGACATCAGTGACATACAAATCAAAACCACTTAACACCAGTTAGAATGGCAATAATTAACAAGGCTGGAAACAAGTACTGGCAAGGGTGTGGAGAATAATGAACCTTCTAACAGTGCTGGTGGGAATGCAAGTTGGAAGAGATGCCCTGGAAAACAGTATGGAGCTTCCTCAAGACATTAAAAATAGAGATATCCTACAATACAGCAATTGCACTACTAGGTATTTACCCCAAAGATACAGATGTAGTGAAAAGAAGGGGCACATGCACCCAGATGTGCATAGCAGCAATGTCCACAATAATCAGAATGTGGAAGGAGCCAAGATGCCCTTCAACGGATGAATGGATAAAGAAGATGTCGTACACATATTAAATGCAATATTACTCATCCATCAGGAAGAATGAATACCCACCATTTGCACGGGCATGGATGGAACTGGAGGGGATTGTGCTAAGTGACTTACGTCAAGCAGAGAAAGACAATCATCATATAGTTTCACTCTTTTTTTTTAGATTTTTTTTATTTATTTACTTGATAGAGAGAGATCACAAGTAGGCAGAGAGGCAAGCAGAGAGAGAGGAGGAAGCAGGCTCCCTGCCGAGCAGAGAGCCCGATGCGGGACTTGATCCCAGGACCCTGAGATCATGACCTGAGCCGAAGGCAGAGGCTTAACCCACTGAGCCTTACAGGCGCCCACATATAGTTTCACTCTTATGTGGAAGACAGGAAATAGGGCAAAGGATCACAGGGCAAGGGAGGGTAACCTGCACAAGAAGAAAGCAGAAAGGTAGAAAAACCATGACCAACTCTGGACTCTGGGATACTAACTGAGGGTAACAGAAGGATGAGGGTGTGGCAATGAGGTCAGTGGGTGATGGGTATTAAGGAGGGCACATGTTGTGATGAGCACTGGGTGTTTATAGACAACTAATGAATCATTGAACACTACATCAAAAACTAATGATGTACTATATGTTGGATGACTGAACAAAATAAATAAATAATAATAATAAATTTTAAAAAATCAGAACTCTTTTGTCCATAGAAAATACCTGCACATATATGTTTATTCCAGCTTCTTTTATAATCACTAAAAAAACTTAAAGCAATCAGAAATCTGTTCATGGATGTTTATTCAGGTATATATATACATAACCACTCAAACCTGGAATGAATCTGAGATGCCATCTGATAGGCAACACATTTCTAAAATGGGACATATATATATGGTTAGAGCCATATCACGTATTAAAAGAGGCAAATTCATGAGAGAGTGCGAACATTTGTAGATTCTCAGGGGATAAAAGAGACAAAAGAACTGATCATATAAACAAAGAAAAAACATTTTGAAGAAAAGAATGATTCTATATGATGCTGTAATGGCACTGAAATGACACTATGGTGCTGTCAGAACATAGGCAGAACATAAAATGTGCATATAAAAAATCTTTTAATAGGTTTGGCATCCCAGGATGAAATGAAGACTGTGACAAACTCATGCACCTGCAGTCCAAAACTGTGAGCCCAGCTCAGTGCAGGTCTTAGGAGAAAGCTGCTGAGCTGAGTGACTTTTGAAATGAGCAGAGCCTCTAAGTGTAAAGTCATAAAAGACTGACCATGAGCTCTGTAGTCTTATGGGGCTGTGTCCCAGGGGGTACAGGTGGATAACATTGATAGGGAAGCACTGTGCATAGGAAGTGAAAAATCAAGTAAATATATGGCAGTGATGAATCCCGATTTCTCATGTTAGGAATGGAAATTCATAGATACAACCAAGGGTAAGGATTGAGAGAAGTGTGTGGTCATGGATTAGAGCTGGAGATGGCAGCTTGGAATAGTGGTTAGTTTGATGAAAACAGATAATTGCATGTGGAACACTTACCAATATGTGCATATTCCTACATTAGTTTACTCAAATATATGTCCTTTGTTATCTGAGAAATATTGGAAACAGTGGTGCCCAGTAGCCATGAGATGCATTTTCCCAGACTGCTTTTAATTCCATTCACCTGGGAAGAGATGCAAGCTTCTTTGGAGAAGTGCTCAACCAGTTCAAGAATCACATAGGATGAGTATGGAGCACCTTGTAATGTCCCAAGTTGAAAAATCTTTCAAAACAAACAGTAGTGCATCAGCACACACACACACACACACACACACACACACACCCAGTAGCAGGGTTGGCAAGGAGCTCATGAGCCAACTTAAAATGCTCCTATTGGGCAAAACTGGAAAGATTTGAGCAACCAAATAAATGTAATAATATTGGGTTATAACTCAATGTTTAAAATACCTGCCCACAGGCCATATTGTTAAGTGGTTGAATAAATGAAGGAGAAGAGACACAGTCCCTTACAGACATATTAAGTAACAAGTGTAAATACATGGCTCTGAAGGATGTCAGGCATAGTCCCCAGTAAGTGTGGACAAAGTCATCAAAAATAAGGAGAGTTTGAGAAAGTATCACAGTAAGAGAAGGTTAAGAAGACATCACGACCTAATGTCACAAAGATTCTTGAAATGGAACTTAGAAACAGGATATTATGTTAACAATGAGGAAAATTAGAATAAATGTGATATTAATTGTTATGGGTTGAACTGTGTCTCCACCAATTCATGTTATAAAAAGTTAAAAAAAATCCCCTATTTGAGGATGAGAATGAACTTGGAAATGGGGTTGCTACAGATCTGATCAACTAAGATGAGGGCAGGAAGGCTAAATTTTATGTTTCATAGCCTTTCCCGCTTTGGTTTTCCTCTGACTCTTTTTCTGAAGTGATGCTGAAATGCATCTCAGTATTTTAGAGACACCCTAGGAATTCAACCCTCATTGCCATGGAGAGCCCTCATATTACAAGAAAAATTATATTGCTTTTTTGTGTCAATCGATGGACCATTTAGCAAATAAACATGATTAAGACTAAATACGGGTGAGATACCTTGTCCTGGCAGGCCCTTGGTACAGAAGTAGAGAAATAAATTCTAAGAAGACAGAAGACCTTTGTACAATGTATGGGTTTATATCAATCCTCACACTGAGAACAGTTATAAAACTGGACTAATATAAAAGAAAATGAATCATGATTATGTTCGTGGATCATATCAAAGAGAAACAAGAAATAATGAATTTCGAGGCTAACTCTAAAGGGAATAAGAAAACCTAGACTGGGAAGCATGAACAGTGGACACATGTGGGAAGCATTTTAGCTTTGTGACAAATGCATACATTAAATGACAGGACCTGTGATTTAGGGTTATGGAATACAACATGAAACTGTCATAATGCAACAACATTTGTCTCACTGTCAGAATAACTGAGGTAGACTTTTTATCAGGTGTAAACCAGAAGTGAAACCTGGGAAACATAGATCTTGAACTTGGTTTAGAAAGGAGACTAGTAGTGACACCAGGTATCTGCAGTAAGCTAATATCAATGTCAGGTAACACTAATTTACCCAGCAACATGAACACTGTAAAATAAACCCTGTGTATAGCAGTATGGAAGTTACTCATGATCTAGAGAAAATCAATGCCCTCATCTCAACCTCAAGGAGAAGGCCTACTCCTTTTCCTTCCTTGGGCACTGAAATAACAAAGTTCAATCTGCAAAATTTAGGGTATCCTCTCAGTGTGCTGTGTAGTGTTGAAGCTGATGGTGACAAAGGCTGAGGTCAGAGGTGGCCTGTCTGGGTTGGCCCTAGAAGGCAGTGTTCTGGGGATGCCTGGGTGGCTCAATTGGTTAAGCATCTGCCTTCAGCTCAGGTCATGATCCCAGGGTCCTGGGATCGAGCCCCACGTTGGGCTTTCTGCTCAGCGGGGAGTCTGCTTCTCCCTCTCCCTGTGCTCTTCTACCTGCTTGTACTCACTCTCTCTTTAAAAAAAAAAAAAAGAAAAAAAAAAAAGAAGGCTGTGTTCTGGGTTAGAACACCAAGGGAAAAACGTGACTGGATCTCATACAGTAAGGCAAACGGGTCCTTACTACATTGTAACTCTCACCTCCCTGCACCCCAGGAGCTACATGAGCACTTGGCTCTGACTCACTTCCTCACATCATGCTTCTCCATTCACCCCAATGACGTCCTTCTTCCCACCTGAGGCCAGGCACAGACAGCTGGACTATCTTACAGAATCACCTGGTTTGTATGAAGCCCCAGCAGGAAGACCCTCAGGGAAGAGAATACTAGAAAACTGGGGAAGAAGGGTCTCAAGCCTAAAAGTGAGACCTCACCAACTGATTTCTTGAGGCATCTCCCTCTGGACTGGAATCTTTTCACCTTCAGCCTCTTCAATCACAGGTCACAGAGGTCCTTTTGGGCAAATGAAAGAGGTTGAAGGACACCATTTTACCTCTTTCCTCCTGGCATCCAGCACAAGTGGTTGGTCATCCTGTTTTTCCACCACATTTACACTCTATTTCCAGGATCTGATGTCAGACAGTGCTGGCCCTGCCATCCAAATTTTGGAAGTCTATGTATAAAACTAAAATACATCTGCATGTGTGTGTTTGTGTGTGGGGGGGTGGGTGTATAGAGAGTACATATATGTGTGTATATACATGCATACATGTCTGCATATCTTTGCTATATATTGATATATATGTGTGTATATATATATATATACTTTATTATTATATATACCATATATTAGCATATATACATATATGTAATCAGGAAGAAAAAATCATCACTCACTCAAGGTCCAAGCCAGAAGGCATCATGAGAGTACCCCTGGGACTAATAATATATTACATGGTTTTTTTTTAATTTTTTTAAATTTTTTATTTTTTTTAAAGATCAGCCACCCTTTATTTCAAATTGAGATTATCTATTACATTTTTTATATTTAATTTTTTTTAATATTTATTTTCAGCATAACAGTATTCATTGTTTTTTCACCACACCCAGTGCTCCATGCAATCTGTGCCCTCCCTAATACCCACCACCTGGTTCCCCCAACCTCCCACCCCCCCGCCCCTTCAAAACCCTCAGGTTGTTTTTCAGAGTCCGTAGTCTCTCATGGTTCACCTCCCCTTCCAATTTCCCTCAACTCCCTTCTCCTCTCCATTTACCCATGTCCTCCATGTTATTTGTTATGCTCCACAAATAAGTGAAACCATATGATACTTGACTCTTTCTGTTTGACTTATTTCACTCAGCATAATCTCTTCCAGTCCTGTCCATGTTGCTACAAAAGTTGGGTATTCGTCCTTTCTGATGGAGGCATAATACTCCATAGTGTATATGGACCACATCTTCTTTATCCATTCATCCGTTGAAGGGCATCTTGGTTCTTTCCACAGTTTGGCGACCGTGGCCATTGCTGCTATAAACATTGAGGTACAGATGGCCCTTCTTTTCACTACATCTGTATCTTGGGGGTAAATACCCAGTAGTGCAATTGCAGGGTCATAGGGAAGCTCTATTTTTAATTTCCTGAGGAATCTCCACACTGTTCTCCAAAGTGGCTGCACCAACTTGCATTCCCACCAACAGTGTAAGAGGGTTCCCCTTTCTCCACATCCTCTCCAACACACGTTGTTTCCTGTCTTGCTAATTTTGGCCATTCTAACTGGTGTAAGGTGGTATCTCAATGTGGTTTTGATTTGAATCTCCCTGATGGCTAGTGATGATGAACATTTTTTCATGTTTATTTAAAAAAATAAAAATAATAAAAGCAAGCTCTAAATTTAAAAAAAAAATACTAGAAAATTTTCCTAAGGTGTTAAGTAGAGTGTGACCCCAATTCATTTATGGGCCTAGATAATCCATGTCACACAACCCAAATAAATAGTGTTACATGGAAAATTTTAGAACAAAATTATTTTTAACATAGAATCAAAATTCTTTAGCATATTATAAAACAGTACTCCTAATCAACTGACGATATTACCTTTCTTGCCAAGAAGGAATAAGGCTGAAAACAAGACATCTGTGAGGTCTCTGGAGGACAGCTGAAATGTGTGGTCATGAGGAAGTCATGAGTCATATGCAAATGTCCCCAAAACAGCCTTGGACACTGGGTAATAGTTCCTGACACACTCTGGGAGAGAAGGATGGACTTACCGGAAACACTGCAATGGGATACATTGATACTCTAGCCCATGGAGTCTGCATGTACCTGTTGTTGCTATGGGATAAAAAGCACATCCCAAAAAAACTCTTACGTGGGTTAGACCACATCTGCAAAAGCCACTAGGGGGGTGCGCTCTACTCTATGTCATTCCCTGTATCTCCCTGGGCTCCTAGAGCCCTAGGTTCCTCTGTAATATGCCATTTAGCAGTGCCTCTATTACCAGGAGTGGTGGGAAGGGTAATTGGGGATATCGTTTGATGATACACAGTTTCAGTTTGGGATGATGGAAAAGTCTGGAACGGTGTTAGTGGTGATGGGCTCACAACAATCTGAATGTGCTTACTGTCATGGAATTGAACACTAAGCAATGATTCTAATGACCCATTTCAGGTTGTGTCTATATTGCTACAATTACGAAATCACTTGTCCAAAATTCAGAACTATATAAAAAAGTTACGCTGCCAAAAATCTCATCTGGTCTTTACATATTTCACTGTATGTTAACTTAACCTTACCAATAACAATTTATGCTAATTAGTGATGTTATTGGCTGAATTATGATGCACTCACAATTCATGTGATGACCCCTAACCCCAAAGTGACTGTATTTAGAGATGGGGTTAAAGGAGGTAATTAAGGGTCAATGAGGTCACAAGGATGAGGGCGGGGTCTCATAAGATAGTGTCCTTATATGAAGCGGGAGGTCAGTGGAGTGTGTGTGCAGGGAGAACAGGCCATGGAGAAAAATGTGGGAAGGTGGTGGTCTGCAAGCCAGGGAGAAATAAGTTGGTAGAAAGCAAACCTCCTGCCACCTTGACCTTCAGCTTCCAGCATCCAGAGCTGTGAGAAAACCCATTTCTGTTCTTTCAGCCAATCATTCTGTGTAATTCTCCCATGGCAGGTGACAGATTACTAGACCATTTGTCCTTCTGTGATGATTATTGTTATCATAACCTTCAAGCATACGCATGGATTGCAAGTCGTCTTCCATAAGAATGGTGTCAGCTGAAGTGACAGGGATATTTTCCCTTTAACAAAATTCAGTATTTTTCCCTTTCTTCTGAAACCCAGGCCTGTTCACAACTTACTCTTACCTACCACAGCTGCCTTTCCTAAGTGCCATGCTTCCAATTCTAATCACATTTGAAAGTGAGACCCCTTTTCATTCATAATTTTATTAATTTGGGCTTTCTCTCTTTTCTTTTGGATTAGTGTGGCCAATGGTTTATCGATCTTATTGATTCTTTCAAAAAACCAGCTTCTAGTTTCATTGATTCGTTCTACTGTATCTCTGGTTTCTACCTCATTGATCTCTGCTCTAATCTTGATTATTTCCCTTCTTACGTGTGGGGTTGGTTTGATTTGTTGTTGATTCTCCAGTTCTTTAAGGTGTAGAGACAGCTGGTGTATTCTGGATTTTTCAATTTTTTTGAGGGAGGCTTGGATGGCTATGTATTTCCCCCTTAGGACCGCCTTTGCTGTATCCCATAGGTTTTGGAGTGAAGTGTCTTCATTCTCATTGGTTTCCATAAATTGTTGAAGTTCTTCTTTGATCTCCTGGTTGATCTAAGCATTCTTAAGCAAGGTGGTCTTTAGCTTCCAGGTGTTTGAGTTCCTTCTGAACTTTTCCTTGTGATTGAGCTCCAGTTTCAAAGCATTGTGAACTGAGAATATGCAGGGAATACTCTCAGTCTTTTGGTATCAGTTGAGCCCTGATTTGTGACCCAGTATGTGGTCTATTCTGGAGAAGGTTCCATGTGCACTTGAGAAGAATGAGTATTCTGTTGTTTTAGGGTGGAATGTTCTGTATATATGTACGAGGTCCATCTGGTCCAATGTGTCATTCAATGCTCTTATTTCTTTATTGATTTTCTGCTTCGATGATCTGTCTATTTCTGAGAGAGGCGTATTAAGATCTCCTACTATTAATGTATTCATATCAATATGACTCTTTATCTTGATTAATAGTTTTCTTATGTAATTGGCTGCTCCCATATTGGGGGCGTAGATATTTACAATTGTTAGATCATCTTGGTGGATAGTCCCTTTAAGAATGATGTAGTGTCCTTCTGTATCTCTGACTACCATCTTTAGTTTAAAATCTAATTTATCTGATATGAGAATCGCTACTCCGGCCTTCTTTTGAGGCCCCTTGGCATGAAAGATGCTTCTCCATCCCTTCACTTTCAGTCTGGGTGTATCTTTAGGTTCAAAATGGGTCTCTTGTAGACAACATATGGATGGGTCCTGTCGTTTTATCCACTCTGCAACCCTGTGTCGTTTTATGGGCGCATTTAGGCCATTCACATTGAGAGTGATTATTGAGAGATATGTTTTTATTGACATTGTGTTATCTTTGACGTCTTTCTTTCTGTCGATTGTCTCTATATTTCTGTTCAATGCTATTCTTAGGGTTTTTCCTCTTTTATAGAACCCCCCTTAATATTTCCTGCAGTGTCGGCTTGGTGGTTGCATAGTCTTTTAAGCCTTGCCGGTCTTGGAAACTCTTTATCTCTCCATCCATTTTGAATGTCAGTCTTGCTGGATAAAGTATTCTTGGCTGCATGTTCTTCTCATTGAGTGCCCTGAATATATCTTGCCAGCCCTTTCTGGCTTGCCAGGTCTCTGTGGACAGGTCTGACGTTATTCTGATGGGCTTTCCTCTGTATGTAAGGAGCTTCTTTGTCCTAGCGGCTTTCAAAAGATTGTATCTACAATTATGATTCCTCAATTTTACTATGAGGTGCCTGGATGATGTTTTGGAATTTATAATCTTGGGGGGAGACCTTTCTGCTTCTAGTACATGAACACTTGTTCCATTTGCAAGATTGGGAAAATTTTCATGAAGAACTTGTTCCACTATATCTTCTAGACTTCTTTCTTTCTCCTCCAATTCAGGGATTCCAATAATTCTGACGTTGGAACGTTTCATGGCATCATTTATTTCCCTGATTCTGTTTTCGTGGCTTCTAAGCTGTTTGTTCCAGGCTTCCTCCTGATCCTTTCTCTCTATCTGTTTGTCCTCCAGATCACTAATTCTATCTTCTGTCTCAGTTACCCTAGCTTTTAGAGAATTTAGATTAGATTGGAACTCATTGAGAGCATTGTGAACCTCATCCCTGGTGGCCTTCAGCTCTGCCCTAACATTATGAACATCATCCCTGGTCGCTTTCAATTCTGCCTTAATCAATTCTGTTTGGTCATCCATGGCTTTCTCCAGCCTAGCTATTGCCTGGATAATTGTTAGCCTGAATTCTCTTTCCGACATATTGTCTATGTTGATAGCCATTAGCTCTGTTGCGGAAGGCCCATCCTCTGTATTTTTCTTCTGTTGGGGATTCCTCCTCCTAGTCATTTTGGTGAGAGATGACTGGGCAGATGTAGCTGGATGTATCGACCGTGGTGCAGTCAAAGTGCCCCCTGGAACACTTCTGAGCACTCAGGATTCCCCACCCAAATGAGAGAAAAAAGAAAAGAAAAAGAAAAAAGAGAGAGAGAGAGAGACAGGAAAAAAAGGGAAGATAAAAGAGAAGGTTCAGCCCAAATGGGCCCCAGGGTAAGATTTATGACGTATACAAACAAGAACAGACAAACAAAAAGACTGATAAAAGTATATGACGAGAGAAAAAAAATATATATAGGCAAAAAATGTAAGACCCTCATCAAAAAGAACCCGAAGTATAATATTTATATACTATCAGGACAAACATAAATACACAGAGACACTGGCAGAAGAAAAAGATGGGAGCATGGTTATAGATTCTCAGTGTGGGCGAGGAAGGTTACTTTGATTCTTCCTGTATGTTATCTTGATATCTTTGTTAAAGGACTGAACTTTCCTAAGATAAAAGGGGGATTAAAAATTGGTTTACCTATAGGGGTAGCATTGATTGGAGAAAGGGGGTTACCTTGAAGTTTAACTCTATATGAATATTAGAAAATAAAAATAAAAAAGGAATAAACTGGACTAAACTAAAAAATTTTTTTTAAAAAAATTTAAAAAATAAAAAAGCAAAAGAAAAACACGTGTATGTATCAAAAAATTCAGGTTAGAAGTTTATTATGGAATTTGATGTACTGGACATCTCACTGTGATGGTAAATTATGAATGAAAAGGGAGAGATCACAACTAACACCAAGGAAGTAGAAACAATCATCAGAAGTTATTATCAACAGTTATATGCCAATAAGCTAAGCAACCTAGATGAAATGGATGCATTCCTGGAAAACTACAAACTCCCAAAATTGAACCAGGAAGAAATTGACAACCTGAATAGACCGATATCTAGTAACGAGATTGAAGCAGTGATCAAAAACCTCCCAAAAAACAAGAGCCCAGGGCCCGAAGGATTCCCTGGGGAATTCTATCAAACTTTCAAAGAAGAAATAACACCTATTCTCCTGAAGCTGTTTCAAAAAATTGAAGCAGAAGGAAAACTTCCAGACTCTTTTTATGAAGCCAGCATTACCCTGATCCCCAAACCAGGCAAAGACCCTACCAAAAAGGAGAATTTCAGACCAATATCACTAATGAACATGGATGCCAAGATTCTCAACAAGATCCTAGCAAACAGGATCCAACAGCACATTAAAAAGATTATCCATCATGACCAGGTGGGATTCATCCCTGGGTTACAAGGATGGTTCAACATTCGCAAATCAATCATTGTGATAGAACAAATCAATAAGAGAAGAGAGAAGAACCACATGATCCTCTCAATTGATGCAGAAAAAGCTTTTGACAAAATCCAGCATCCATTCCTGATTAAAACGCTTCAAAGTATAGGGATAGAGGGAACATTCCTGAACCTCATCAAATCTATCTATGAAAGACCCACAGCAAATATCATCCTCAATGGGAAAAAGCTTGCAGCCTTCCCGTTGAGATCAGGAACACGACAAGGATGCCCACTCTCACCAATCTTGTTCAACATTGTATTAGAAGTCCTAGCAACAGCAATCAGACAACAAAGAGAAATAAAAGGTATCCAAATTGGCAAGGAAGAAGTCAAACTCTCTCTCTTTGCAGATGACATGATTCTTTATATGGAAAACCCGAAAGACTCCACCCCCAAACTACTAGAACTCATACAGCAATTCAGTAATGTGGCAGGATATAAAGTCAATGTCCAGAAATCAGTGGCTTTCTTATACACTAATAATGAAAATACAGAAAGGCAAATTAGAGAATCGATTCCATTTACGATAGCACCAAGAACCATAAGATACCTCGGAATAAACCTAACGAAAGAGGTTAAAGATCTGTACTCGAGGAACTACAGAACACTCCTAAAAGAAATTGAAGAAGACACAAAAAGTTGGAAGACCATTCCATGCTCTTGGATCGGAATAAACATCGTTAAAATGTCTATACTGCCCAGAGCAATCTATACTTTTAATGCCATTCCAATCAAAATTCCAACAGTATTTTTCAAAGATCTGGAGCAAATAATCCTAAAATTTGTATGGAATCAGAAGAGACCCCGAATTGCTAAGGAAATGTTGAAAAACAAAAATAAAACTGGCGGCATCACGTTACCTGATTTCAAGCTTTACTACAAAGCTGTGATCACCAAGACAGCATGGTACTGGCCTAAAAACAGACACGTGGACCAGTGGAACAGAGTAGAGAGCCCAGATATGGACCCTCAACTCTATGGTCAAATAATCTTCGACAAAACAGGAAAAAATATCCAGTGGAAAAAAGACAGTCTCTTCAATAAATGGTGCTGGGAAAACTGGACAGCCATATGTAGAAGAATGAAACTCAACCATTCTCTTACACCATACACAAAGATAAACTCAAAATGGATAAAAGACCTCAATGTGAGACAGGAATCCATCAGAATCGTCGAGGAGAACATAGGCAGTAACCTCTTTGATATCAGCCACAGCAACTTCTTTCAAGATATGTCTCCAAAGGCGATGGAAACAAAAGCGAAAATGAACTTTTGGGACTTCATCAAGATCAAAAGCTTCTGCACAGCAAAAGAAACAGTCAACAAAACAAAGAGGCAACCCACGGAATGGGAGAAGATATTTGCAAATGACAGTACAGACAAAAGGTTGATATCCAGGATCTATAAAGAACTCCTCAAACTCAACACACACAAAACAGATAATCATATTAAAAAATGGGCAGAAGATATGAACAGACACTTCTCCAATGAAGACATACAAATGGCTACCAGACACATGAAAAAATGTTCATCATCACTAGCCATCAGGGAGATTCAAATCAAAACCACATTGAGATACCACCTTACACCAGTTAGAATGGCCAAAATTAGCAAGACAGGAAACGACGTGTGTTGGAGAGGATGTGGAGAAAGGGGAACCCTCTTACACTGTTGGTGGGAATGCAAGTTGGTGCAGCCACTTTGGAGAACAGTGTGGAGATTCCTCAGGAAATTAAAAATAGAGCTTCCCTATGACCCTGCAATTGCACTACTGGGTATTTACCCCCAAGATACAGATGTAGTGAAAAGAAGGGCCATCTGTACCCCAATGTTTATAGCAGCAATGGCCACGGTCGCCAAACTGTGGAAAGAACCAAGATGCCCTTCAACGGATGAATGGATAAAGAAGATGTGGTCCATATACACTATGGAGTATTATGCCTCCATCAGAAAGGATGAATACCCAACTTTTGTAGCAACATGGACAGGACTGGAAGAGATTATGCTGAGTGAAATAAGTCAAACAGAGAGAGTCAAGTATCATATGGTTTCACTTATTTGTGGATCATAACAAATAATATAGAGCACAAGGGAGATGGAGAGGAGAAGGGAGTTGAGGGAAATTGGAAGGGGAGGTGAACCATGAGAGACTATGGACTCTGAAAAACAACCTGAGGGTTTTGAAGGGGTGGGGGGTGGGAGGTTGGGGGAACCAGGTGGTGGGTATTAGGGAGGGCATGGATTGCATGGAGCACTGGGTGTGGTGAAAAAACAATGAATACTGTTATGCTGAAAATAAATATTAAAAAAAAAAAAAAGAAAGTGAGACCCCAAGTTCTGGAGAGGTCCATGATGTTTGCAGAAAGCAGAACCAGGCTATGGTTTCAGGGCATGGGTCCTCCCAGGTCGAGTGGACAATTTTGGAGCCACAGGAGGCATTGCGGGCTTGGGAGAGTCAAGATCCTGAAGGATGTGGGAAATGTACCAACAGACCTCTGTGGGACTGACCCTGCTCAGAACATTAACGTGTGCTGCCCTGGTTGGAACACAGGGACAATGAGTAGAAACCACTGCCCAACCTGCAGGGTGTTTAGAGTTATACCTGACACCTGTGTGGTTGCACACCAGGGCCTGTCTTGAGACGAGCAATGTTGAGGGTCTGTTCTGTGGACAGAAATGTCTCCTCCCTGACCAAGTGGGCAACACTCCACATTAATATTTCATTGTAAGGAGAGTATCCTGGGAAGGACTGAGTGACCATGGGCAGAACTGGGTCTTCTGCTTCCCTTCTCACCCCAGATCCAAGGATGAGGACTGGTCCAAGAAAGGCACAAGGTACATGTCTACTAAATGAGAGTTGAAGGGCTCTGCCATGCAATATGAGAGCTGGGACAGGGCCTGGGAGAGGTTCCAGAATAATGGAATCAGTGGCTTAATTCCATGGTGGGACAGCAAAGGGGCAGGAGTCCTGTGGGGACCCTGAGAAATCAGAAGTGGGGTCTGAAGATTTTCAAGTACATGCACTTATGCTACACTAACAGGCTGTGATACAGCAAACCAGAGAGGCCTTGCCTTTGTCCTGAGAGAATAAGTTAGTGTATAGTCATGAGAAAGAAGCACAACCTATGAATCCCAGAGAATTGACTTCTCAGTCTGTGCCACCACCTTTGTTAAATACCAACCTTGGAGGGAGCAGATGTACAAGAAGATATAAACTCTACTCAACAATTCCTGAGTGGATGGATACCTGTAACCCAATCATGTTTTAGGGCCTGAGGACCTAGTTCTTGTGTCTCCACCTTGGCCTGGGTCCTTCTCTCTTTCTCCATGTAGTCACAGGTCACTTGAAGGGAGAGATCACTGTCTCCACAGAGTCCAGCACCTCCCAATTTCTACCCCTGTCTCATCCCCTCCATCAGCTTGTCACCTGCCTCCCAACTGGAAGTCTAATAAGAAATTCCTGGTAAGAAATTAAAACAGGAAAAAAGGTGGAAAGGAAACATGAGGAAATATGCAGGGTCATGTGCTGAGGAATGCCATCCAAACGATATGTCCACACATTGACCTGTGAGTTTCACCTGGACACACAGAGGATTCCCGCCCCCTCCCTTGTCAGTGGAATGTGGGTTCTGCTTGTCTTTGCTGATTCCAGAGTCTGCTCCAAGGATGTAGCCTTGAGACAGTGATGTGGTGTTGATGTGTTGTATTCATGCCTGAAGCCAGTAAAGACCTCTTCATAAACTTTAGATTTAGTGGGCAGGTATGAGGATACATTTGTCTTCTTGACACCCAAAACAGCCTTATATTTAAGTCCCCTTTGCTTATTAAAACTGCTACCTACTTACCTAGGATGAACTCATTCTTCCCCCTCCTTCTGGCTTCTAAGCACATGGGCTTGTTTCAGCTCTCACCTGTGAAGCTCTCAAGAAGGTTGGGAACCAACACCAGGTGAGAAGGGTTGGGAACCTGCACTCAGGCACCTGGAATGGAGCAGAGAGGGGTGAAGGCTAAGGGCAGACTATGGACAGATCATAGAGAAGTTCAGAGCAGATGTCCTGTGGGAGTTGAGGAGGTCTCAGCAATCAGCAGTAGGATCTAGAATCCCATGGTGGTCCTGATTGGGTGACATCAGCCACATGGAGACATTTATGTGACTGTCTTTCACTGTGTGTCTTATACTTGATTTTCCCCTTATGTGTATTTGTGTTACTATTGTCTACAAAGCTCAAAACACAGACTGACACCAAGGACAAATTAAACACCAGTTTGTTGAATGAATGTGTGAATTCACCTCAACAGGAATTCCATGAAGAGAATAGATCTGAGGCTAATGTAATGATTTCTGCTTCTGGATTTTTTTTTTTTTTTTTTTTTTTTTACGTTTGGAGGTCTGAGTTGATTGGAAATGAGACATAAGGTAAGCATTTAATATTAGGATAGGGGACAAGATAAAATCATAAACATCAGTCTTGGGGAAGGTGAGAGTACCATTGTCTGGATTCCAGAAGAAAGGACATGATTAGCCTCCAGGTACTAGGTGAAGAAATCAGAGGAAGCAGTTGGATTATGGAGCACATTCTGAGCACAGAAGACTGTCCATGAGCAAATGAATGGAAGCATACAAGACACCGGTATGAACATCTGCTAATGTTTCACTTAACTAAGCACCAGTAAGATTGTCATATGTCTACATAAGGTTGAATTTTGTAAAACCTACCATAGGATCAAGAAATTCTAATGTTTATCTCTCTGTTGTTTATTCTAATTCTAATGTTTATCTTCCAATAGGAAGAAATTCTAATGTTTATCTCTCAACCAAAATTCCTTGAAAAGACTGTATACTGACAAATCTATTGAATAATGATGTTGTGTGAGCCCAGTGTTGCTGCAAGAGATGGTTCTTCACATGGAGAAGGGGAAGATGGAAGTCCATAAATAAACATTTGAGACTTTATTCCTCCACCACACTTTTTCCACATTCAGACATGCTGTGAACACAGCATCAGCATAATGAAATGCATGATGCTTCTGTCACCATACCAACAATAAATACCATACCATAAATGCCAAACATTTATTTGCAAAAATATAAAGGATTGAAACACAATACAATTTATGGAACAGTAGGTAAAAACTTTTATTTTAAAGCATGATAAGTGGAAAACTACCAATAAAGGTGTAACCTAAATCACAGACCAATGAAGTGATAGCATGTTTGTAGTATCTTCTCTACGGTCGAAACTCCTTAAGTTGCCATTGATGTACATTCTTGCACCTCCCAGAAATGGGGACTCCTCCCAGGAGTGAGATACCAAAATAATCAGATATAGTGTACAGGAAACACCATATTTAGAAATCAGACAAGAAGTGTGTGAATAGACAGAGGCCTGTTGAGCTGCAGAAAATAGATGGGCTTTCAGGTCTTGGGGCCATGGTGAGGTGTGGGTAATTAATGAGAAGAGGGTGCTGTGGGACTGCCCTTAGGTCCATAATAAATTGCTTGGGGAGAGAATCATTCACTCAAAGGAACCTGGGCCTAGGGTATGGGCCCTGGGCTCCCTCCAGGGAATCAGCATTGTGTCCCTTCTGGCCTGATAGAAATTTCTTTCTTTCTTTTTTTTAAAGATTTTATTTATTCATTTTACAGACTGATCCCAAGTAGGCATAGAGGCAGGCAGAGAGAGAGAGGAGGAAGCAGGCTCCCTGCTGCACAGAGAGCCCAATGCGGGGCTCGATCCCAAGACCCCGGAATCATGACCTGAGCCAAAGGCAGAGGCTTTAATCCACTGAGCCACCCAGGTGCCCCCTGATAGAAATTTCTGATCAGGGACTTGTGTTGTCCCAACAGGTGCTTCCTCCCAGGGCTCTCCCCAGGAATTAAGATAATCTCCATCCTCTTTAATATGTGGTGTCAGCTGCTCCAATACCAGGGCTCAGGGATGGGATGGGCAGTCACTGGATGGACTCATTTGCATGGACAGTCCCTCTTCTAGCAGAGGAAAGAAGCAAAAAGCAGGTTGTGGACCTGAAATACCACATGTGGATCAGAGGCTCAGTGGCCATGGCCTGGACTCCAGTCTTCCTCTTGCTCCTCTTTCACTGCCCAGGTACATAAAAGGCATTGTGGACACAAGAAATCCTTCTTGTGAGCAACACTGTCACAATTTGGGAGGAAATTTACCCTGCCCCCCAATCACCCATGACTGTTTGTGTTTACAAGCTCCAAGTCCCAGTTTGTGGTGATTCTGCCACCCTCACTCTGCATCTTCAGGAACAACAGCCAGACTCCCCAGAACCCTGAGCTCTGATTTCAATGTTGGCAGATATTCCATAACTTGGTTCTAGCTAGAAATCAGGGAGCCCTCCCCAGTCTCTCTTATGGTTCTATTCATACAGAAATCAGGCTCTGGGTTCCCCAGCTGCTTCTCTTGATACAAAGATGCCTCAGCCAGAGCAGGGATTCTGCTCAACTCTGGACTGCAGCCTGAGAATGAGTCTGATGATTGCTGTACTACAGATCAATGGGGTGGGAGCAGCTATGGTTACTCACAGTGTCTCAGATAACGAGGATGTGAAACAAAACTCGGTCCCAAAAACCACATCTTTGAGCTTCTTTTCAATAAGAAACTAATGTAAAGACATCTGGGGGGCATTGTTCTGGAGAGAGATATGTCATGAAACTGGAGAAAGAGAGACACTCATGTTTGAATGAAAAGTGAGCCAGCACAGGACATCCCAGGAAGACAGGGACAGATGAGGTATCAGAGCCCAACCGCACATCATTATGGGGTCTGGAGAAGATGAGCAGGAATAAACACTGTGTCTATAAATGAACTTTCTGCCCAGTGAACATTCACCCACAATCAGTTCTATCATCTTATTCCCTAACATTTGACCCTTGTGTCACTACTGATGTATCCACAGCTGATGCATTGCCAATAACCCTCATCACAGACACGGTGTCTTCTCTCTGAACCAGCTACACATAAACTTGGACCAGATCCTATAGATGCCCCAACAACAACCCACGCACTCTCCTTCCTCTTCTCTCTGCTCCCATGACCCCCAGGCTTCAGTCTCTCCCTCTGGCTCTTCAGGTCTAAACTCTATCTCCAAGTCAGGATTTCAAAGAAAACTGGAAATGATCTTGCTGTAGTTTCCAATCTCCAAGATCCATCTCTGGGGAGAGAATGACCAGAAAGTAGGGCTGCATGCAATCCCTCATATTCTCCTTCCTGCTTCTGTCACTCAGCAAGATGTGGAGTTCTGATTGAGGGAATTGTTAACAGGTCTTCTCTCAAATGAGTCCTCACTGTCTGAAATATCCTCTCCCATGGAAACAGCCTTTGAGGTACTGGCCTTTAAATCCAGGATACAGATCCCTAGAGATACACAACTATCCCGGAGGGTGTGCAGAGCCCAAAAGAGGGACAGAGGGACTTAGGGTCACATGGCAGCATTTTTGGTCAAACACACACACACACACACACACACACACACACACACACACACACACATCTCCTCTCTCTGAATGTATAATGCCTGGACTCTGAATTTTCTGGAATTCTTTGTCCTTCCAGAAGTCAGCGTCAGCCTGCTCTCACCCAGCTGTCCTCGGGTTCACAATCTCTAGGAGACAGAATACTCATCAGCAAGAAACAAGAGAGACATCAAATGTGACTGGGGTCCCGTCACAAGGGCAGCCAGGACATTCCCTGAGCACCTTCTTCCCTGGGATGAAGCTGATGCTAGGAATCCCAGGGTCAGTCTCTGTCTCTGTGGCTAGCTCAGTCCCTGACCCCTTTTGGGCTCCAGTCAGCGCCTGAGGATGATCAGTACATTGATTCCGAGACACTAACCTCAGTGCTTCTCCCAAGGATCTCAGGGCCAATGAGGACATAAGATACAACCTCCCTGTGCATTCAGGGCTGAGCTGTCACTCCCTCAGTTACCCTAGTGACACCTCCAGCTAGGCTGGGCCTTTGCTGAAGTCTTGTATCCAAATCCAGGGCAACAGGGCCAGTCACCTAAGGTACAATGCCCCCCTTATCTCCATGTCTCCACCAATCAAATGTAAATTTGGAAAGAAACTTCTGGGTCTAGTGGCCTTGGGTAATAGTAATTCATTCCTCTTACCATGGATGTCTGAATGAGCACTTGTTCTATCCTGAAAATGCTTGACTCAAGTCACAGGGGCTATATGTGTACCCACTCCAGGGACTTCTGTCTGTGTTTGGTAACCCCATCATTGAGATAGTGTGAAATTCATAGGAACTGGCTTATGGGTTTTCACTGAGAAATATGCCATGCTTTCCTGCTTCTACTTACAGGACCAAATCAACAATACAAAACTCATGAATATAAAAATAATAAAACAAATGATTTTAGAAAGAAGTTTATAAACACATGTTCAAACAAGAACAGAAGACGTTACTTTCCATTGTTTCTCCATCCATCTTTAAACCACGACTTCTATTTACATTCTCTCGGCAATAAGCGCAGATCTGGAAAAGTATACACATGGTTGTTACATGCATTTTCACCTTGACATTGCAATTGACTAAATAAATCATACTGGGCTGAATTTTGTTTAAAAAGCATACATCAATTTTAAGTGTATTTTAGGCTAAATGGTGACTAATACATAAACTCTGTCACTGGATTCTTGTCAGATGATCTGCAGTTCTTACTCCTTCCCTCCTAAAACTTACATCCAGTGGACTTTTTGTACTTTGAAGTCAGTGCCACACCCAGCAGCACATGGCAGGGCTCCTGCATACTTATGTCTGTGCTGAGAGGACAGATCCTAGGAGAGAATCACTGTCCAGTGTGTGAACTGTTGTTTCCAGCAGGTGGAAAGAGTGACGGGTGACAAAGATTTTCCGTGTATAACTGTCTAGGAATGCAGGGTTTATGACCACAATCTGGAGACAAGGACTCCCCAACACCTCAGTGCTGCAGGAACCTCAGTGGAAGGAGACCTCCAGAAACCAGTGAGAAAGCACACAAGAGAAAAGACCCAGAATCCTGCATCAATGTGTCGTGTGTCCCTGGGGTCCCACAACTCTTCTAGTTTTGATCCTGATCTCGAGAGGTTTGTGTAGAGATACCACCTCAGTCCTAATGCGTGAAGAGACAAGAGAGCCATAGACTGACTACTCACCCTAAGGAGTCTGAGTAGAGCATTAATCTGTCATGAAGTGATAGGAGGCCACATAGGGGACATGTGACATGGTCTTAATGCATGGGACAGTGATCAGAACAGTGGAGTGGCAGTAATTATATCTGATGGGCTCTGGTCATTATCTCACACAACAGTGTGTCTGGATCTGACACCAGGGGGTAATTGGGCCAGTTACTGAGGAGTCAGTGGTGATTACAGCTGGGATCTGCCACCTAGCACTACCTGTGTCCTATGCTCAGGTCATACAGCTGGGACCTCCTTACCCTCTGGCCCCACATAGACTTCCCCTGTTCATCTTCCTGACATTGTCAGGCAGAGGGACCTGATCCAGGTCCATTGAGGGGTTAGAGAGTTGATGGTCTCTTTTGCATGGATGGGTCACCCTCTCTCAAAGGATGAAGAGGGGAAGGGAGAGATTAGGCTAAATTTTGCTCAGCTTCAGGACCAAAGAAGGCAGAGTCATTGATGACCTCCACCAGGTCCTGGTTTCCTCTTATCTTCACCAACCTCACTCACTACACAGGTGACTGGATGTTGGGAAAGGGGAAGGGACCCTGGAAAGGCACATGTGGCCCTGCCTCATCTTCTTTTCTCTATACTCCAGCATCAACCTCTTTATGTCTCTCCTGAGCCCAGTCTTAACTGACTCAGCCACCATCAGTGTCTGGAGCCCTGGGCCAGAGGGTCACCATGTCCTGCACTAGAAGCCCTAACAACATTGAGGTATTAATTAGGTGACCTGGCATCAACAGCTTCAAGGAAAGGAACCCAAACTCTTCATCTTTTATGATGATAGCAGAAATTCTGGGGTTCCAGAATAATTCTTTGTTTCCAAGTCAGGCAGTTCAACCTCCCTGACCAAAACTGGGCTCCAGACTGAGGACAAGCCAGATCATTACTGCCAGTCCTATGACGACAGATTTAGTTCTCATACAGTGTTCCATGCATGTGGGGAAGTGAGACACAAACCTGCTATCCCCACAGCAATGGGATTTCCTATGCAGTCCTTACTCTTTGGTAGTCAGCTGGTCCATTTGTTTGCTTGGTATAAATTAGTCTAAGACACACTTTGTCTATAAAATCTGTCCCCATTCTCTTAAATTCATCTCCCAAAGTATGTCCTTGACATGAATATATTATATGATTGTCACGAATCGAGCAGAATTTCCTGGGTGCCAGAGTCAGGGTGTTCTGGGGGAATGGTTCATGATAGGACAAACCAAAGATGATCATGCAGAATCCAGGCTTCTAAGAGATATGGCACATCAGGAGTGTACAATATGTGTCCTGGTAGCAAGGGCTCCCACTGGTGGGTCCCTAAATAATCATGTATTACAATGGTTAAACCTCATGGCCATTTTCTGTCACCATGCCTGTCAACTCTGGTTCCCTGACCATCACTGGGCTTTGATCTTAGGATGGGGCTCTTCCCACAACCTCTCATTTGACAACATTCTGAAAGGCTCTCACTGAGCCCCAGGCCTGTAAACACTGGGTCCAGAAGCCCTATATAATTTTCTGGGGGGAGGGGGTGGTTGCTGAACAGCTGTTCAGGCTCAACCTGTGGCTTCTGGTCCTGCTTCTCCTACTGCTGCCATCACAGGGGCAGGTCAATCCTGGGCACCACTTGGGAATGAGGAGTCCTCCTTCCCTCTATCCCCTAGTCACCTGCAGCATCCCTTCCCTAGACAAAGGGTCTCAAAGGACACAGAAAGGACATCCCCTATTAGGTTGGGACAGAATCTCTTTGCAGTAAATTTCATAAACTGTGAGTAGGAGGTCCAGAGTGCTCATCTCACACTTGACCTCTGAAGAATCCTACATTTTGATTCACCTATTTGGAGAACTTTCCAGAGCTATGTTATCCTCTCATTAGTCCTCAGTTGAAATGCCTGTTGCTTGTGCCCATTGGGGAGATTTCTTCTGTCACTCCTGCACCAGCCCCAGAGTATCTATTGAAGAACTATATATTTTAGTATTTTGGAATGACTACCTGTCCATTCCCATCAAATCTAAGATCCAAACAATGATTTTTCTTGAATAATTGCATTGTCTGTTACTTGCACAATGTGATTGAGTAAAACTGGAGTCAAAGGTCACATTTGCTTGTTCCTGATCTTGTGGAAATAGTCATATCTCACACCCAGTTAATGAGGTATTGGCTGTGGGACTAAATATATGTGTGTGGTAAATAATGCTACCAAATTATAAATGTATTTGTTTTAATTTTATGTGTTTTTATAAGGGATCTCGTTGAAGGATCCTCTGAGTTCTATTGAGAAAATGTGACTTTATCTATTGATCAATTAATATGATCTCTTATATTAAAATATCTATCAATATGGAATCCATTGAATAGCTGGAACAAATCACATATGGTCCTGATGTATCAGTATATTAATGTGATATTGGTATCTCTTTCTTGATATTTAATTTAGAACAGCTGCATTGGTATTTCATAGTATTAGTCTGCAAATTTTTCTATATTGTATTTATCATGTGTAGTTATTACCATTATACTTGCTTTATTTATGTATTCATTTATTTATTTTTAAAATTAATTAATTAATTAATTAATTTTTATATCTTTTCAGCATAACAGTATTCATTCTTTTTGCACCACACCCAGTGCTCCATGCAATCCGTGCCCTCCTTAATACCCACCACCTGGCTCCCCAAACCTCCCACCCCCCGCCCCTTCGAAACACTCAGGTTGTTTTTCAGAGTCTGTAGTCTCTCATGGTTCACCTCCCCTTCCAATTTCCCTCAACTCCCTTCTCCTCTCCATCTCCCCTTGTCCTCCATGTTATTTGTTATGCTCCACAAATAAGGAAACCATATGACACTTGACTCTCTCTGCTTGACTTATTTCACTCAGTATAATCTCTTCCAGACCCGTCCATGTTGCTACAAAAGTTGGGTAGTCATCCTTTCTGATGGAGGCATAATACTCCATAGTGTATATGGACCACATCTTCCTTATCCATTCGTCCATTGAAGGGCATCTTGGTTCTTGCCACAGTTTGGCGACCATGGCCATTGCTGCTATAAACATTGGGATACAGATGGCCCTTCTTTTCACTACATCTGTATCTTGGGGGTAAATACCCAGTAGTGCAATAGGGAAGCTCTATTTTTAATTTCTTGAGGAATTTCCACACTGTTCTCCAAAGTGGCTGCACCAACTTGCATTCCCACCAACAGTGTGAGAGGGTTCCCCTTTCTCCACATCCTCTCCAACACACGTTGTTTCCTGTCTTGCTAATTTTGGCAATTCTAACTGGTGTCAGGTGGTATCTCAATGTGGTTTTGATTTGAATCTCCCTGATGGCTAGTGATGATGAACATTTTTCATGTGTCTGATAGCCATTTGTATGTCTTCATTGGAGAAGTGTCTGTTCATATCTTCTGTCCATTTTTGGATGTACTTTTTTTCTCAATATACATATAGATATAAGCTTCAAGGTGATCCTATTTCCCCATTCAGTATTACCCCTATATATAAACTAGTTTTAATGTCTCTTTATCTCTACAAATTTGAGTCTTTTAACAAAGATATCAAGATAACAGAGGAAGAACCAAAATATTCTTAAACAACCGAATCAAGGATTTATAACCAACCTCCAATCTTATTCTTCTGTCAGTGTTTCTGTGTATATGTTTTTGTTTTGGTATTATATAAATCTTACTATTGGGGTTCATTTTAGCTGGGTTCTTCTTTTTTTCTTGCCATTTGCTTTTGTCAGACTTTTTCTTTGTTCATTTTGTTTTTATACCTTATAAGTCTTACTTTGGGGGTCCATTTTAGCTGGGTTTTCACTTGTTTTTCTCTTTCACTCTCTCTGTGTTTCTTTTTTCTTTCTTTGTCGTGGTGACTTCCAATTGCTATGAAAGTTTCCAGGGTATACTTTCCCTGGGTTGTCGTTGATATATTCAACTATATATTGGTTAGACCTATAGAATGTGAGACCTGTTAACAGAAACCTGGCAAGCCATAAAGGGCTGGCAAGATGTATTCAGAGCACTAAATAAAAAGAAATGCAGCCAGGAATACTTTATCCAGCGAGCCTGACATACAAAATGGATGGAGAGATAAAAAGCTCCAAAGACTGGCAAGGTTTAAAAAAATATTTGACAACGAAGCTGGTACTATAAGAAATAATAAGTGGGATTCTATAAAAGAAAAAAGAATCCAAGAGTGTCATTGAATAGAAATTTATGGAGACAATCTATAGAAACAAAGACTTCACAGGTAACATAATGTCAATAAAAATGTATCTCTCAATATTCACTCTCAATGAGAATGGCCTAAATGCTCCCATAAAACAGCACAGGGCTGCAGATTAGATAAAATGACAGGACCCATCCATATGTTGTCTACAAGAGACCCATTTCAAACCTAAGGACACATACAGATGAAAGTGAAGGGATGGAGAAACATCTTTCATGCTAATGGGACTCAAAAGAAGGCTGGGGGAGTGATTCTCATATCCGATAAATTAGATTTTAAACTAAAGACTATAGTCAGAGATACAGAAGGACACTACATCACTCTCAAAGGGTCTATCCACCAAGAATATCTAAAAATTGTAAATATTTATACCCCAAATATGGGAGCAGACAACAAGACAAATTTTAATCAAGATAAAGAGCCATATTGATATGAATACATTAATAATAGGGGATCTTAATGCACCACTCTCAGTAATACACAGATCATGCAAGCAGAAAATCAATAAAGAAACAAGAGCTTTGAATGACGCATTGGACCAGATGGACCTCTTAGATATATAGAGAACATTCCACACTGAAACAACAGCATACTCATTCTTCTCAAGTGCACATGGAACTTTCTCCAAAATAGACCACATACTGGGTCACAAATCAGGACTCAAACAATACCAAAATATTGATATTATTCCTTTCATATTCTCAGATCACAATGCTTTAAAACTGGAGCTCAACCACAAGAAAAAGTTTGGAAGGAATTCAGACACCTGGAAGATAAAGACTACCCTGCTTAAGAATGTTTGGATCAACCAGGAAATCCAAGAAGAACATAACAATTCATGGAAACCAATGAGAGTGAAGGCACTTCAGTCCAAAACCTATAGGATACAGCAAAGGTGGTCCTAAGGGGGAAATACATAGCCATCCAAGCCTCAATCAAAAAATTTGAAAAACCCAGAATATGCCAGCTGTCTTTACACAGTAAAGAACTGGAGAATCAACAACAAATTAAGCCAACCCAACACACAAGAAGGGAAATAATCAAGAATAGAGCAGAGAACAATGAGACAGAAGCTAGAGATACAGTAGAACACATCAACAAAAGTAGAAGCTGGTGGTTTTTTTTTATTAAATTTTTATTTATTTTAAGCATAACAGTATTCATTGTTTTTTCACCACACCCAGTGCTCCATGCAATCTGTGCCCTCCCAAACACCCACCACCCGGTTCCCCCAACCTCCCACCCCCCACCCCTTCAAAACCCTCAGGTTGTTTTTCAGAGTCCATAGTCTCTCATGGTTCACCTCCCCTTCCAATTTCCCTCAACTCCCTTCTCCTCTCCATTTACCCATGTCCTCTATATTATTTGTTATGCTCCACAAATAAGTGAAACCATATGATACTTGACTCTCTCTGTTTGACTTATTTCACTCAGCATAATCTCTTCCAGTCCTGTCCATGTTGCTACAAAAGTTGGGTATTCGTCCTTTCTGATGGAGGCATAATACTCCATAGTGTATATGGACCACATCTTCCTTATCCATTCGTCCATTGAAGGGCATCTTGGTTCTTTCCACAGTTTGGCGACCGTGGCCATTGCTGCTATAAACATTGGGGTACAGATGGCCCTTGTTTTCACTACATCTGTATCTTTGGGGTAAATACCCAGTAGTGCAATTGCAGGGTCATAGGGAAGCTCTATTTTTAATTTCTTGAGGAATTTCCACACTGTTCTCCAAAGTGCCTGCACCAACTTGCATTCCCACCAACAGTGTGAGAGGGTTCCCCTTTCTCCACATCCTCTCCAACACACATTGTTTCCTGTCTTGCTAATTTTGGCCATTCTAACTGGTGTCAGGTGGTATCTCAATGTGGTTTTGATTTGAATCTCCCTGATGGCTAGTGATGATGAACATTTTTTCATGTGTCTGGTAGCCATTTGTATGTCTTCATTGGAGAAGTGTCTGTTCATATCTTCTGCCCATTTTTTAATATGATTATCTGTTTTGTGTGTGTTGAGTTTGAGGAGTTCTTTATAGATCCTGGATATCAACCTTTTGTCTGTACTGTCATTTGCAAATATCTTCTCCCATTCCGTGGGTTGCCTCTTTGTTTTGTTGACTGTTTCTTTGTATGGAATCAGAAGAGACCCCGAATTGCTAAGGAAATGTTGAAAAACAGAAATAAAACTGGCGGCATCATGTTTCCTGATTTCAAGCTTTACTACAAAGCCGTGATCACCAAGACAGCATGGTACTGGCATAAAAACAGACACATGGACCAGTGGAACAGAGTAGAGAGCCCAGATATGGACCCTCAACTCTATGGTCAAATAATCTTCGACAAAACAGGAAAAAATATCCAGTGGGAAAAAGACAGTCTCTTCAATAAATGGTGCTGGGAAAACTGGACAGCTATATGTAGAAGAATGAAACTCGACCATTCTCTCACACCATACACAAAGATAAACTCGAAATGGATAAAAGACCTCAACGTGAGACAGGAATCCATCAGAATCCTCGAGGAGAACATAGGCAGTAACCTCTTTGATATCAGCCACAACAACTTCTTTCAAGATATGTCTCCAAAGGCGAAGGAAACAAAAGCGAAAATGAACTTTTGGGACTTCATCAAGATCAAAAGCTTCTGCACAGCAATAGAAGCTGGTGTTTTGAAAGAATCAATAAGATTGATAAACCACTGGCCAAACTTATCCAAAAGAAAAGAGAGAGGACCTAACCAATAAATAATGGATGAAAAGGAAGAGATCACAACTAACACCAAGGAAATAGAAACAATCATCAGAAATTATTATCAACATTTATATGCCAATAAGTTAAGCAACCTATACAAATGGATGCATTCCTGGAAACCTATAAACTTCCAAAACTGAATCAGGAAGAATTTGACAATGTGAATAGACCAATATCTAGTAATGAGATTGAAGCAGTGATCAATAACCTCCCAAAAAACAAGAGCCCAGTACTTGACGGATTCCCTGGCGAATTTTACCAAACTTTCAAAGAAGAAATAATACCTATTCTACTGAAGTTGTTTCAAAAAATTGAAACAGAAGGAAAACTTCCAGACTCTTTTTATAAAGCCAGCATTACCCTGATCCCCAAACCAGGCAAAGACCCCATCTAAAAGGAGAATTTCAGACTGATATCCCTGATGAATATGGATGCTAAGATTCTCAAAAAGATCCTAGCTAATAGGATCCAACAGTACATAAATTAAAATATTATCCACCAAGACCAGGTGGGATTTATCCCTGGGTTGCAAGGGTGGTTCAACATTTGCAAATCAATCAATGTGATAAAACAAATCAATAAGAGAAGAGAGAAAAAGCACATGATCCTCTCAATTGTTGCAGAAAAATCATTTGAAAAGGTAAAGCATCCGTTCCTGATTAAAATGCTTCAGAGTATAGGGATAGAGGAAATGTTCCTCAACTTCATAAAGTCTATCTATGAAAAACCCACAGCAATATCATCCTCAATGGGAAAAAGCTTGCAGCCTTCCTGCTGAGATCAGGAACACGACAAGGATGCCCACTCTCACCACTCTTGATCAACATAGTAATAGAAGTCCTAGCAACAGCAATCAGAAAACAAATAGAAATTAAAAGTATTCAAATTGGCAATGAAGAAGTCAAACTCTCTCTCTTCGCAGAAGACATGATACTTTATATGGAAAACCCAAAAGACTCCACCCCCAAACTACTAGAACTCATACAGCAATTCTGAAATGTGGCAGGATACAAAGTCAATGTACAGAAATGAGTTGTTTTCTTACACACTAATAATGAAAACACAGAAAGGGAAATTAGAGAATCAATTCCATTTACTATAGCACCAAGAACCATAAGATACCTGGGAATGAAACTAACCAACGAGGTAAAGGATCTGTACTCAAGGAACTACAGAACACTCATGAAAGAAATTGAAGAAGACACAAACAGATGCAAGACCATCCCATGTTCATGAATAAGAAGAATAAATATTGTTAAAATACCTATATTGCCTAGAGCAATCTATACTTTCAATGCCATTCCAATCAAAACTCCACCGGTATTTTTCAAAGAGCTGTAGCAAACAATCCTAAAATTTGTCTGGAACCAGAAGAGACCCCAAATTGCTAAGGAAATGTTGAAAAAGTAAAACAAAACTGGGGGCATCATGTTGCCTGATTTCAAGCTTTACTACAAAGCCGTGATCACCAAGACACCATGGTACTGGCATAAAAACAGACACACAGACCAGAGGGACAGAGTAGAGAGCCCAGATATGGACCCTTAACTTTATGGTCAACTAATCTTCGACAAAGCAGGAAAAAATATACAGTGGAAAAAAAGACAGTCTCTTCAATAAATGGTGCTGGGAAAACTGGACAGCTATATGTAAAGAATGAAACTCGACCATTCTCTTACACCATACACAAAGATAAACTTGAAATGGATAAAAGAACTCAACATGAGGCAGAAATCCATCAGAGTCCTAGAGGAGAACATAGGCAGTAACCTCTTTGACATCAGCCACAGCAATTTCTTTCAACATATGTCTCCAAAGGCAAAGGAAACAAATGCGAAAATGAACTTTTGGGACTTCATCAGGATCAAAAGCTTCTGCACAGCAAAGGAAACAGTCAACAAAACAAAGAAGCAACCCACGGAATTGGAGAAGATACTCACAAATGACAGTACAGACAATGGGCTGATATCCAAGATCTATAAAGAACTACTCAAACTCAACACACATAAATAGATAATCGTGTCACAAAATGGACAGAAGACATGACCAGACACTTCTACAAAGAAGACATATAAATGGCTAAAAGACACATGAAAAAATATTCATCATCATTAGCCATCAGGGAGATTCAAATCAAAATCACATTGAGATACCACCTTACACCAGTTAGAATGGCCAACATTAACAAGACAGTCAACCAAATGTGTCAGAGAGGATGTGGAGAAAGGGGAACCCTCTTACACTGTTGGTGGGAATGCAAGTTGGTGCAGCCACTTTGGAGAACAGTGTGAAGATTCCTTAAGAAATGAAAAATAGACCTTCCCTATGGCCCTGCAATTGCACTACTGGGTATTTACCCCAAAGATACAGATGTAGTGAAAAGAAGGGCCATCTGTACCTCAATGTTTATAGCAGCAATGGCTACATTTGCTAACTGTGGAAAGGACCAAGATGCCCTTCAACAGATGAATGGATAAAGAAGATATGGTCCATAAATACTATGGAATATTATGCCTCCATCAGAAAGGATGAATACCCAACTTTTGTATCAGCATGGACGGGACTGGAGGAGATTATGCTGAGTGAAATAAGTCAAGCAGAGAGAGTCAATTATCATTTGGTTTCACTTATTTGAGGAGCATAAGGAATAACACGTAGGACATGGGGACCTGGAGATGAGAAGGGAGTTGGTGAAAATTGGACGGGGAAATGAACCATAAGAAACTATGCACTCTGAGAAACAAACTGAGGGTTTTGGAGGGGAAGGGGGTGGGAGGCTGGGTGAGCCTGGTGGTGGGTATTAAGACATTACGTATTGCATGGAGCACTGGGTGTGATGCATTAACTATGAATTCTGGAACACTGAAAAGAAATTTTAAAAAATGTTTGTTTGTTTGTTTGTTTGTTTGTTTAACAAATGGTAGATTGCTGCTCAGAGAGGAGAAACAATTTCCCTTGAACCTCGCACCTAATAATAAGGAGCCTTGTAACTGATGTTCAGACCTATCTATGTATATAGCCCCTGTCGTTTGCATAGATTTTAATGATGGATCTATCAGCTAATCCTGATACCCACCCATCTCATGGAATTTCCTTTACCATCTTTACCACTAAACTGCATCAAACAGCTATATACTGGGCTATAATGTAAACAAATGACAAAATATGAAATTGATTATAATTTTTTTAAAGGATGCAAAAAAATTACAAATAGAGCTATCCTGTGACCCTGCAATTGCACTGCTGGGTATTTACCCCAAAGATACAGATGTAGTGAAAAGAAAGGCCCTCTGTACCCTAATGTTAATAACAGCAATGGCCACAATCACCAAACTGTGGAAAGAGTAAAGAGTAAAGATGCCCTTCAACAGACAAATGGATAAAGAAGATATGATCCATACATACAATGGAATATTATGCCTCCATCAGAAAGGGTGAATACCCAACTTTTGTATCAGCATGAACGGGACTGGAGAATATTATGCTGAGTGAAATAGTCAAGCAGAGAAAATCGATTATCACTTGGTTTCACTTACTTCTAGAGCATAAGGAATAACATGGAGGCATTGGGAGGAGAAAAGGAAAAGTGAATGGGGGAAATTGGAGGAGGAGATGAAGCATGAGAGACTGTGGACGCTGAGAAACAAACTGAAGGTTTTGGAGGGAAGGAGAGTATGGGGTTAGGTAAGCCTGGTAGTGGGTATTAAGGAGGGCATATTATTGTGTGGAGGGTTGGATGTGGTGTGTAAACAATGAATTTTGGAACACTGGAAAAATAAAATTGTATATATATAGATACAATATATACAATATATATGTATATACATATACATATACATATATATGTATATGTATGTATATATATGTATTATATATGTATTATATATACAATATATATAATATTATATGTAATATTATATATAATACATATAATATAATACATATACATATTATATATATGTATTATATATGTTATTATATGTATTATAAATGTTATATGTATTATATATGTTATTATATATGTAGTATATATAATATTATATATAGTATATATCATTATATATATATTATATATATTATATATAATATAATAATATTATATATATTGTATATATCATTATATATAATATATAATATTATATATATGTATTATATATAATATTATATATATTACATATATGTATTATATATGTGTGTATATGTATGTGTATGTGTGTATTATATTTAATACATATATATAATACACATATTATATATTTTATATATATTATATATAAAATATTATATATGTGTATTATATATGTGTATATATATGTATTTTATATGTATATGTGTGTATATATATGTATTTTATATATATATGTATGTATATGTATATATATACATATGTATATACATATGTATATGTATACACATACATATATGTATGTGTATATATATATGTGTACATATATATATATATATATATATATATATATATGTTCTCCTAAAGAAATAAAAAAGTAAGAATTACCAGGCTAACAAAGAAGGACAATCAGAAACCAAGAGGTAAGAAAGAACAAAAGATACTTTCCCCAACAACATTATAATCTCATGACCAATTCAGAGATCAAATATTAAGGCCTGTATGATAGGGTCTGGGATAACCTAACAAGAGACCCTTGCAGCAACAAGAATGACAGTACAATGAGTCATCCTTTAAGGGGAAGCCATATAGATTTAGTACCAGATATGAACATGGGGGAACTCTGGACTCTCAAGCCTTAACCTTGGTTCAAACTGGTCATTATTGGTAATGGCCCCAGGCACATGGTTGAAGAAAACTTAAATGCTAGGTAATCCTGACTGTTTGCTAACAGACTCGCCATGCAATGCATCCTATATTGGCTTTCAGGAATTCATTAGTGACCTGAAAAAAAAATGTTTCAGTTCCAAACATGGTATAGGAGACCTACTCATTCTATGGCCCTGGGCAGTAACACCAGAAAAACCCTTCTGAAAATCAGGATTCTGTAGAAGTGTTGGGTGGTGTCAGAGGGGCTCTGAGTCAGCTTGGAGCTATTCTGTGAGTGTCCTGAAAAGACAGTGTTCTGGTTATGTCAACTGGGAAAACGTTCTACTAAATGGTGTACATTTGGACAAGTGGTGTCCAAAGTGAAATGTAATTTTCTGTATTTGGGGTCTCTAGAAGCCACATAAGAAATAAGCACTGACTCACATCTTTGCATCAAGTTTCATCCTCCATCACCATGAGTTGTTATCAAGGTCTGAGATCCAGGCAGAGATAAATGGACAGTCATGCACAGGGACAAGTTTGCATGAAGAAACTTGACTTACAAGGGCATATGGCCATAGAATCAGTTGCTGACCTTTATCCCGTCATGTCTCCCTGTTCAACCTTTCCCTTATTTAATTTATTAATATCATAGCATCTTATGAGGGGGAAATTCCCCTGAAAACAGTCCCATATCCATCCCACTGCCTCTGAACATTCCTACTCTGCTTCTCTGAAGCTCATGAGAAGGAGAAGTGCCCTGAGCCTAGCTGGTTCCATTCCTGTAATTTTCCTAATAAAGCCAGAGTGGGGATACCATAGGACATCCTGGTGTTTACATGTGCAGGTGATGCCAGGTAAGGAAGATTCCACAACTACTAATGGTCACCCCCATACTTTCTCTGCTCATCAACTAGTAAATAATGATAACTTTCCAACCTTACAGATTGACCTACTGTGTACATATTGTACATAAGTTAAATTATATAGAGGTCTTAGTGAATAGTTTCATTCATTTAATTATGTCACATAATGTTTCAGAAATTCATCCATGTCATGGCATGGCATACTTCATTTACTTTATTTTATTTATTTATTTTTGCCATATGATGACCCATTGTGTGGACATAACACTGCTTATCCACCCATCATTTGATGGACATTTCGGTTTTTAACTCCTTTTTTCAATTAACCATCCTGTTGTCATAGGCATCCTTGTGCACATATCTGTGTGTACACGTTTTTATTTATCCTGGATGTAAAACCATGTAAATTTTCTGTGTCATGCAGAAATTCCAAGACACATTTTTTTGGTCAATAGACCAATCGTGTCTCAAAGTGACTGCAAGGTTATATTTTTAGAAAGGTTGTATGAGGTGCATTTTTTTTTCATTTTTTTGCCAGTGCTTTTAATTATATGTTTCCTTGACCATGGCCATCCAACTGGAGTGAAGTGGTTTTATACTGTAGTGTGTGCTTTTTCCTATGACTAATTTTGCTGTGTACATTCTCAAGTACAGTATAGAGTTTCTCAGGTTGTGAGCAGCCATGACTTAAATAAGGTTAAGAGTTCTATCCATGTGACTCTACTCATGTACTGTCTACTGTATGCCAGAGTCCTAAGTATTAATCACACACACACACACACACACACACACACACACACACACTGTGTTATAGAAGTAGAGATTGATACTTTTGAACTCATATTTGTCTGATGCCAACATCCCTCTTATTAACTAGAAAGGTATATGATGGGAGGGGAGACAAGATGGTGGGGAAGTAGGAGGAGGCGCCGTTTCAGCCTGTACCCTAAAGTGAGCTGATTACCTACCAAAGAACTCCAAACGCCCATGAAATCAGCCTGAGATCAGAATTATACATGTTGGATCTCTACAGGGGCAGAAGACACCAGTGGGCAGGTAAAGCAGAGTGAGACCATCGGACTAATATCAGAAGATAAACAAAAGGGGGAGGGAGTCACCAGAGGCGACTGATTGGAAAGTAATACCTCAATACGAGAGTGCCCTGCATCTGGGGACCAGCATTAACTTGGAGTCTGGTTGAAAGCACTCAAAAAGAGCAAAGGATCGCAGGGGAAAATTGCAGGAATCGGGGCAGCTAGGGACAGGGGCTTAAGTCTCCAGACGTAGGACAGCCTCCCCTGGTGCTGAGCCAGAGAGAGTGCGGTGGGACACGTCAGCATGCCCGAGAATGTATGGGGTCCATCTCCTGTGAGGGACTGGGAGCCTCACCAGCTGGCAGAATGCCAAGCCGTACCATCAGAGCCTGAGACACGTGCAGCCCACACCCTCCCAGAGAGAAGTGCACGAAGGCCCAGCCCGGTGTTCTTAGACCCATGCCTTGCTATCAGAACTTGAGAGGCACGCGCCCCACACTCTCCCCTGAGAGAGGTGCACGAAGGCCCAGTCTGGTGCTCTTGGACCCACACCATGCTATCAGAGCCTGAGAGGAGCGCACCCCACACCCTCCCCTGAGCTGCATGCAAGCAAGGCGCTCTAAGACCCAGAAAGACCAGGCACTCCCAGCCCGGGCCAGCAGGAAAACCTCAGTGTGTGATCGCTTCTTGGAACCTCCCTGGTAGTCTGCAGCTGCCCAGACAGCCGACGCTGCCATGGTTTTGAGTACAAGCAGGAGATCCTGCATCCCCAGGGACCACAACTTGGAACCTGCTCTGCCAGCGGCCAAGGGGGAATTTATAGGGGCTCTACAGCACCCGCAGGGGAGTAGACTGAGGCTTCTCTCTGAAAGGGAGGTCAGGGTGCAGTTTGCTTTCCTCTAAACCTTGAAAAATGACCAAAAGCTGTCAAGGTGAGAGAAAAGAAGTGAACAAACATAAAAACCTCCAGAGAACAAAAGCCTGAAAAAAACGGTTTCCTCAGAGCCCACCCCCTTGAGGGGGGCAGGAGGACTTAACTCAGGGAACATCATTGACTGAAAACCCACGTGGCAGCCCCCTTCCCCAGAAAACAAATCAGGAAAGAAAAAAAAAAAAGACTAGAAGAGAACAACCACCACTACTTCATAGATACAACTTTTATTTATTTTATTTTTAACTCATTCCCACTCTTCTGGTTCATTTTTTTATATAGATAATTTTTTAACCTATTGACCATCACAGTGAGATGTCCAGTACATCAAATTACAAAATTACCTTCTAACCTGAACATTTTGATACATACACCTGTGTTTTTCTTTTGCTTTTCTATTTTTTTAATTTTTTTTAAATTTTAGTTTAGTTTAGTCTAGTTTATTCCTTTTTTATTTTCATTTTCTAATATTCATAGTGAGTTAAACTTCAAGGTAACCCCCTTTCCCCAAACAATGCTACCCCTATAGGTAAACCAATTTTCAATCCCCATTTATCTTTGGAAAGTTGAGTCCTTTAACAAAGATATCAAGATACATCCAGGAAGAATCAAAACAACCTTCCTTGCCCACACTGAGAATTTATAATCACTCTCCCATCTTTTTCTTCCACCAAGTCTTTCTCTGTATTTGTGTTTGTCCTGATAGTATATAAATCTTATACTGGGGGTTCTTTTTGATGAGGTTCTTCCTTTTTTTGCTTATATATATATATTTTTTTCTCTTGTCATATACTTTTATCAGTCTTTTTGTTTGTCTGCTTTTGTTTGTATACTTCATAAATATTACCTTGGAGCCCATTTGTGCTGAGCCTTCTCTTTTATCTTCCCTTTCTTTCCTGTCTCTCTCTCTCTGTCTCTCTCTTTTTTTTCTTTTTCTTTTCTTTTTTCTCTCATTTGGGTGGGGAATCCTGATTGCACAGAAGCATTCCATGGGGACTCTGACTGCACCACAGTCGATACATCCAGCTATATCTGTTCAGTCATCTGTCACCAAAATGACAAGGAGGAGGAATGCCCAACAGAAGAAAAATAAAGAGGATGGGCCTTCTGCAACAGAGCAAATGGCTATCGACATAAACAATATGTTCGAAAAGGAATTCAGGCTAACAATTATCCAGGCAATAGCTAGGTTAGAGAAAGCCACGGATGACCAAATGGAATTGATTAGGGCAGAACTGAAAGTCACCAGGGATAATGTTCACAATGTTAGGGCAGAACTGAAAGCCACCAGGGATGATGTTCACAAAGTTCTCAATGAGTTCCAATCTAATCTAAATTCTCTAAAAGCTAGGGTAACTGAGACAGAAGATAGAATTAGGGATCTGGAGGACAAACAGATAGAGAGAAAGGATCAGGAGGAAGCCTGGAACAAACAGCTTAGAAGCCAAGAAAACAGAATCAGGGAAATAAATGATGTCATGAAACATTACAACGTCAGAATTATTGGAATCCCTGAAGAGGAGGAGAAAGAAAGAAGTCTAAAAGATATAGTGGAACAAGTTGTCCATGAAAAATTTCCCAATCTCAGAAATGGAACCAGCGTTCATGTACTAGAGGCAGAACGGTTTCCCAGCAAGATTATAGATTCTCAAAAGTCCTCGAGACAACTAATAGTAAGAATGAAGAATTATACTTGTAGGCAGACACTCTTAAAAGCAGCTAGGACAAAGAAGCTCCTTACATACAGAGGAAAGCCCATCAGAATAACATCAGACCTGTCCGCAGAGACCTGGCAAGCCAGAATGGGCTGGCAAGATATATTCAGGGCACTAAGTGAGAAGAACATGCAGCCAGGAATACTTTATCCAGCAGGACTGATATTCAAAATGGATGGAGAGATAAAGAGTTTCCAAGACCGGCAAGGCTTAAAAGACTATGAAACCAAAAGCCGACACTGCAGGAAATATTAAGGGGGTTCTATAAAAGAGGAAAAATCCTAAGAAGAGCATTGAACAGAAATATAGAGACAATGTACACAAAGAAAGACTTCAAAGCTAACACGATGTCAATAAAAACGTATCTATCAATAATCACTCTCAATGTGAATGGCCTAAATGCGCCCATCAAAGGACACAGGGTTGCAGATTGGATAAAACGACAGGACCCATCCATATGTTCTCTACAAGAGACCCATTTTGAACCTACGATACACCCAGACTGAAAGTGAAGGGATGGAGAAATAACTTTCATGCCAATGGGCCTCAAAAGAAGGCTGGGGTAATGATTCTCATATCTGATAAATTAGATTTTAAATTAAAGACTGTAGTCAGAGATACAGAAGGTCACTACATAATTCTTAAAGGAACTATCCACCAAGATGACCTAACAATTGTAAATATCTATGTCCCCAATATGGGAGCAGCCAATTACATAAGAAAACTATTAATCAAGATAAAGAGTCATATTGATATGAATACATTAATAGTAGGAGATCTTAATATGCCTCTCTCAGAAATAGACAGATCATCCAAGCAGAAAATCAATAAAGAAATAAGAGCATTGAATGACACATTGGACCAGATGGACCTCATAGATATATACAGAACATTCCACCCTAAAACAGCAGAATACTCATTCTTCTCAAGTGCACATGGACCCTTCCCCAGAATAGACCACTACTGGGTCACAAATTAGGACTCAACCAAAACCAAAAGACTGACATTATTTCCTGCATATTCTCAGATCACAATGCTTTGAAACTGGAGCTCAATCACAAGGAAAGGTTTGGAAGGAACTCAAACACCTGGAAGCTAAAGACCACCTTCCTTAAGAATGCTTGGATCAACCAGGAGATCAAAGAAGAACTTAAACAATTCATTAAAACCAATGAGAATGACAAATAATATAGAGGACAAGGGTAGATGGAGAGGAGAAGGGAGTTGACGGAAATTGGAAGGGGACGTGAACCATCAGAGACTATGGACTCTGAAAAACAACCTGAGGGTTTTGAAGGGGCGGGGGGTGGGAGGTTGGGGGAACCAGGTGGTGGGTATTAGGTAGGGCACAGATTGCATGGAGCAATGGGTGTGGTGAAAAAACAATGAATACTGTTATGCTTAAAATAAATAATAAATTAAACAAACAAACAAACAAAAAACACAATGAGAATGAAGACACTTCGGTCCAAAACCTATGGGATACAGCAAAGGTAGTGCTAAGGGGGAAATACATAGCCATCCAAGCCTCCCTCAAAAAAATTGAAAAATCCAGAATACACCAGCTGACTATACACCTTAAAGAACTGGAGAATCAACAACAAATCAAACCAACTCCACACGTAAGAAGGGAAATAATCAAGATTAGAGCAGAGATCAATGAGGTAGAAACCAGAGTTACAGTAGAACGTATCCACGAAACTAGAAGCTGGTTTTTTTGTAAGAATCAATAAGATCAATAAACCATTGGCCGCACTAATCCAAAAGAAAAGAGAGAAAGCCCAAATTAATAAAATGATGAATGAAAAGGGAGAGATCACAACTAACACCAAGGAAGTAGAAACAATCTTCAGAAGTTATTATCAACAGTTATATGCCAATAAACTAAGCAACCTAGATGAAATGGATGCATTCCTGGAAAACTATAAACTCCCAAAATTGAACCAGGAAGAAATTGACAACCTGAATAGACCGATATCTAGTACGAGATTGAAGCAGTGATCAAAAACCTCCCAAAAAACAAGAGCCCAGGACCTGACGGATTCCCTGGGGAATTCTATCAAACTTCCAAAGAAGAAATAACACCTATTCTCCTGAAGCTGTTTCAAAAAATTGAAGCAGAAGGAAAACTTCCAGACTCTTTTTATGAAGCCAGCATTACCCTGATCCCCAAACCAGGCAAAGACCCTACCAAAAAGGAGAATTTCAGACCAATATCACTGATGAATATGGATGCTATGATTCTCAACAAGATCCTAGCAAACAGGATCCAACAGCACATTAAAAAGATTATCCACCATGACCAGGTGGGATTCATCCCTGGGTTACAAGGATGGTTCAACATTCGCAAATCAATCAATGTGATAGAACAAATCAATAAGAGAAGAGAGAAGAACCACATGGTCCTCTCAATTGATGCAGAAAAAGCTTTTGACAAAATCCAGCATCCGTTCCTGATTAAAACGCTTCAAAGTATAGGGATAGAGGGAACATTCCTGAACCTCATCAAATCTATCTATGAAAGACCCACAGCAAATATCATCCTCAATGGGAAAAAGCTTGCAGCCTTCCCGTTGAGATCAGGAACACGACAAGGATGCCCACTCTCACCACTCTTGTTCAACATTGTATTAGAAGTCCTAGCAACAGCAATCAGACAACAAAGAGAAATGAAAGGTATCCAAATTGGCCATGAAGAAGTCAAACTCTCTCTTCACAGGTGACATGATTCTTTATATGGAAAACCCGAAAGACTCCACCCCCAAACTACTAGAACTCATACAGCAATTCAGTAATGTGGCAGGATACAAAGTCAATGTCCAGAAATCAGTGGCTTTCTTATACACTAATAATGAAAATACAGAAAGGCAAATTAGAGAATCAATTCCATTTAGTATAGCACCAAGAACCATATGATACCTCAGAATAAACCTAGCCAAAGAGGTAAAGGATCTGTACTCGAGGAACTACAGAACACTCATGAAAGAAATTGAAGAAGACACAAAAAGATGGAAGACCATTCCATGCTCTTGGATTGGAAGAGCAAACATTGTTAAAATGTCTATACTGCCTAGAGCAATCTATACTTTTAATGCCATTCTGATCAAAATCCATCAGTATTTTTCAAAGAGCTGGAGCAAATAATCCTAAAATTTATATGGAATCGGAAGACACCCCGAATCGCTAAGGAAATGTTGAAAAACAAAAATAAAACTGGCGGCATCACGTTTCCTGATTTCAAGCTTTGCTACAAAGCTGTGATCACCAAGACCACATGGTACTGGCATAAAAACAGACACATGGACCAGTGGAACAGAGTAGAGAGCCCCGATATGGACCCTTAACTCTATGATCAAATAATCTTCGACAAAACAGGAAAAAAATATCCAGTGGGAAAAAGACAGTCTCTTCAATAAATGGTCTGGAAAAACTGGACAGCTATATGTAGAAGAATGAAACTTGACCATTCTCTTACACCGTACACAAAGATAAACTCGAAATGGATCAAAGACCTCAACGTGAGACAGGAATCCATCAGAATCCTCAAGGAGAACATAGGCAGTAACCTCTTTGATATCAGCCACAGCAATTTCTTTCAAGATATGTCTCCGAAGGCGAAGGAAACAAAAGCAAAAATGAACTTTTGGGATTTCATCAAGATCAAAAGCTTCTGCACAGCGAAGGAAACAGTCAACAAAATGAAGAGGCAACCCACGGAATGGGAGAAGATATTTAGAAATGACAGTACAGACAAAAGGTTGATATCCAGGATCTATAAAGAACTCCTCAAACTCAACACACACAAAACAGATAAACATATTAAAAAATGGGCAGAAGGTATGAACAGACACTTCTCCAATGAAGACATACAAATGGCTATCAGACCCCATGAAAAAAAGTTCATCATCACTAGCCATCAGGGAGATTCTAATTAAAACCACATTGAGATACCACCTGACACCAGTTAGAATGGCCAAAATTAGCAAGACAGGAAACTACATGTGTTGGAGAGGATGTGGAGAAAGGGGAACCCTCTTACACTGTTGGTGGGAATGCAAGTTGGTGCAGCCCCTTTGGAGAACAGTGTGGAGATTCCTCAAGAAATTAAAAATAGAGCTTCCCTATGACCCTGCAATTGCACTACTGGGTATTTACCCCAAAGATACAGATGTAGTGAAAAGAAGGGCCATCTGTACCCCAATGTTTATAGCAGCAATGGCCACGGTCGCCAAACTATGGCAAGAACCAAGATGCCCTTCAACAGACGAATGGATAAGGAAGATGTAGTCCATATACACTATGGATTATTATGCCTCCATCAGAAAGGATGAATACCCGACTTTTGTAGCAACATGGACGGGACTGGAAGAGATTATGCTGAGTGAAGTAAGTCAAGCAGAGAGAGTCAATTATCATATGGTTTCACTTATTTGTGGAGTATAACAAATAACATGGAGGACAAGGGGAGATGGAGAGGAGAAGGCAGTTGAGGGAAATTGGAAGGGGAGGTGAACCATGAGAGACATGGACTCTGAAAAACCATCTCAGGGTTTTGAAGGGGCGGGGGGTAGGAGGTTGGGGGAATCAGGTGGTGAGTATTAGGGAGGGCATGGATTGCATGGAGCACTGGGTGTGGTGCAAAAACAATGAATACTGTTACGCTGAAAATAAATTAAAAAATAAAAATAAATGTTTGTAATTATAAAAAAAATAAGAAAGTTATATTATGATCTTGAATGAGTTCACATAGTTATATGATAAACGCGAAAACCTGTACTTTCAGAATGTCAGTTTTCATTCTCTCTAAGTATTTGTGGAGTCTTTCATGTATCCTGAGTTAGAAAATTCTCTAGGGTGTAAAACATTCCATTCTGGTAAAGTTGAACATCCTGCTTAGGAGGACTTGCTGCTCACAACTGGGCCTCAGTAGGATCTATGATGTGGTATAAGGAGGGGACCATCATCTCTGCTCTTTCCAGGAAAGCAATGTGCATGAACAACAGTTTTCTGTTGTGCTGGCAGTAGGGCCTGAATGGCCTGGTGACCCCAACATTAGAAGTTTAGGAGTCCTCTTGGGGACATTGGACAAGGCTGGAATGACACCCTGAGACATGTTCCTGGGCCTTCCAGGTCTGGAATCTAGGAAGACTGCCAGAGACGAGGTGCCTTTCACCCCACCTTTCCTGACAAGCATCACACAGGGAACCTCATGTTCCCTTAATTGTTCTATTCAGAGTTCCCTTCAGAGGAACACCTGTGCCTGCTCTTCCTCCAAACTCTTACAAAGCCTTCCCCCTTCACCAGGGCCATAGCTCTATCTATTGCTGTCCTTTCCTTTCTGTTGGGGACACATCACCCCTCAGCACTGACCTCAGGCCTGTGTTCTCCCAGCTTCATCCTAGGAGTGCTATGGGCTCCTCACCACGTTCCCTGAGGAGTGTCCTCTCCAGGAGAAACCCGATACTCTGGGTAGTGAAGTCAGGTTCTCTGGACAAATTACTTAGAATGATGCTCAAACCCCTTCCTAATAGGAGGGGAGAATGAGAACTGAGAGGACTGGACAGAGCCCCTCATTCATTCACATCAGGAAACAGAGGAGGACACACAGGTGTAAGACAGCCTTCCCAGGGCTCCTAAAATGGGGCAGGTAAGGTCAACAGTTTCTGCCCTCTGTCCTTTTGATCTGGCGAACACAGGGCAGGTTAACTAGGTGGGGAGGGGGGCTTCCTCACAGTCCCACACCACATAACTCTACACACAGGTATGTGGGTCTGGATGGAGTTGAAGAGGCCCCCCTGCACTGAGATGAGGCTGTGCTGCATGAGGTCATCCCCTAGTGCGGGTCCCCAGGCCTTCCTCCAGGGGACTGGCTGGGGTATCCCTGGACAGACTTGATGAAGACCTGGGTCCTTTCCAGTTGCTTCTGCATCTTAGAACCAGCTGGAGGTAGTGTTCTAGTCAGCAGGGGGCACTGTGGGCCAGGAAGCCCAGTGAGAACCAGCCCTCTCTCCCAGTATGGGGCCCTGTGCTCAGAGCTGAATGACACACAGCAGGTGCCACCTCCCACTGCCCTGGGGGCCTGGGGCCAGATGTGTCACTTGGGCCTGGGGTAGCCAGGGAAGAGGTAATTTGCATAATGTGCCCTGATCCCCTTGGGGTTTGAGTGACATAAGAGAGACATGGAGCAACTCTGGCTCTGCTGTTATTACTCAAAGACCTGAGGTTGTCTACTATGCTTGGACTCTGGTCCCTCTCCTCACCCTCCTCACTCAATGTCCAGGTGCTGGATTCTGATGGTCTGGAAGATGCATCTGGGTCGGGACAGGGCTCTTCTACCCTATTTTCCAGGATATTTTGAAATCTCAGACTCATCATTTGTGTCTCTCCCTCTTCTTTCCAGCTGTGTGGGCACAGCCTGTGCTGACTCATCCATCATCAGTGTCAGGGTCCCAGGGTCAGACAGTCACCATCATCTGCCTTGGAAGCAGCAACAATGTAAAAATTTATACTGTAGGTTGGTACCAATAGCTACCTGGTGCTGCCCCCAGAACTGTGATGCTTGGCAGTGCTTGACCCTCAGGGGTCCCAGACAGATTCTCTGGCTCCAATTCTGGAGCCACTAAGAATTTGACCATCACTCGGCTCCAACCTGAAGATGAGGCTGAATATTACTTCTCCTCTTGGGACAGCAGCCTCAGTGTTCACACAATGCTCCTGACCTGTGGGAAGTAAGACAAAAACCTGCTGTCCCCACGGAAATGGGGTTTCTTTGTGCACTCCCCCATCTTCTACCAAAACAGCTGCCTCTTTTTTTGTTTGGCCTAAAACAAATATTGACACCCATTCCAGTGAAATTTTTCTAAAGAGTGTGTCCTTATTCCTTCATACCCGCCCCGAGAGACTATCCTTGGAGGCAACACATTGTTTTCAAGCAGAAATTTATGGATGCTGGGAGCAAAGACAGGCTGAGAAGCCCTTGCAGTGTGGGTGGAGGGACCTGACAGGAGAACTTAAACCCACAACAACCACAGCAGTCACACTAGAAGAGGAGTACATGTGGAATTTTTATGAGGTGGGAATAATGTTGGTACTCTGAGAAGGTTAAGGTTTTTATTGTTTCAAGGTGATGGTGGACTGTCATGACCCCAAGCTCCTGGAAGAGACAAACCCCAATGTCAGGTCATCCTGAAATACCTGGTAACATAAGCTCCATGCAACGCACCATGTATGTAACCATCCGGAGGTCATTGTTGACCTTGGGGTGGGGAATGTCAGGCCAAACACCATGGAGGGCACCTCTTAATTCTACTGCCCTGGGCAGTGACATCATTCTGGATCATATCACAAGTCTGGACATCATTCTAGAACACTGTGAGGTGTCTGAAGCCTGGAGAACTTGGTGTCCGCTCATCAGGTGGCGCTGTGGGACTGGCCTGTGAGGAAAGGTTTATGGTCCAGACCAACTAAGGTAATACTCTAAGAAATCTTGCGCACTTGGCAGAGAGTGTCCTGACTGTAGTGTGACTCTGCAGTCCCTGTGCCTTTGCAAGTTATTCCGTGATCTCCTTATTTGCTGCTAATACAGATTCCTTTGTATGCTCAGTTCTGACTCATTTCCTGGCCTCATGTTTAATCTTCTAACGCCAAGGAGTCACAGCCCAGGTGGTTTTTCAGGCAGGGCCAGACAATCTGCACAACTTCAGAAATTTGAAAAAAACAAAAACAAAAACAAAGAACACCTGCCATGTTACCTGGGTCTAGGGAAAGAGACCCCTGGGGAATGCCAACACTGTTGCTTCAGCCAGCAGAACTCTGGACTTCTCTGTCCTGTCCTGATTCCTCTATCACCTCCTCCCTCATAGACAAGGAGTCCCTTTAGGGCTGAAGAGAAAAGATGCAGGGGGTGGGGAGGCATATGAACTGCTTTGTTCCCATGACTGGTACATGGATAGTCATCACCCCATTCCTTCTGACCCTTTATAGCCTCTAACTTTCCTTCCAAGTTCCCTTCAGACTGTGTTACTTTGCCATCCAGAGCATCAAGGACCTTATTAGGGGGAAAAAGAAAAAGAATATATATATATATATATATGTACATATATATATATACACACACACACACACACACATACATATACACACACACATATATATATTCTATATATATATATATTTATAATAAATATCATATATATATTTATAATAAATATCGTGTGTGTGTGTGTGTGTGTGTATATATATTATTAGGGGGGAAAAGAAAAAGAATATATATATATTTATATATAAAAATATATATATAATATATATATAATATATATTATATATATAAAGAATATATATATATATTTCTTTTCCCCCCTAATAATATATATATATACACACACACATACACACACACACATATATGATATTTATTATAAATAAGTTATCATAAATATCACAATAGAAAACTATACATAATATCAGCATTATATGAACACATTATGTCTAATATATTGAATTATTACATATATTGCCATATCATATATGCTCTATTAAATATAGATATCATGTATAATGCACAATACTATAGATTATATATAAATATTATATCATGCATATGTTACATGATGTTACATGATGCATAAACATATCATATACTATAAGTTGTGCATTTAAGTACAGTAAGTTATACATGGAGGAAGAAGGCAATGAAGTTACTGTCTGGGAACTAATGTCAGTTTGCTCCATCCTGAGTTAAATTTGGAGACTGATCCAGGTGTGTAGTCACACAAAGGAATCCATATTAGCAGCAAATAAGGAGATCACAGGGAATCACAGGGAATAACTTGCAAATTCTCACTAAACTCCAAGAAGAGGAGAGAGTGGTTTCCTTTTATTTAGTATTTGGGGTGAATATTCGGAAGGAGAGCTTTGTCATTCCATGTCAAGATGGGCATAAGGTGGTTCAGGAGGACTGAGAACACAGGTCTCTACAGGCATCCTCTGCTATGTTAACTGCAGCTTGTGCTCCTCCTAGTGCAGAGACTTTCACATTGTAATGAAGCAGAAGTAGCTGTTCCACAAGGGGTAGAGGCTAGGGACCTGTCCACAGAGCCAGAGTCACTGGAAAGTGTCTGAGCTCCTTATCTGGGAGAAAGAATGCAAAGACTGGTTTCCTTTGAAGCAGCATTGGGTATTTCAGTGATTTGCTATCTCTGATGTGATTAAACTATTTCTTGGCCTGGGAGAGACTGCAAATTTTCACATTCCCTTTGTTCCCTTAAAATCTTTAACTACTTTTTTTTTTTTTTTTTGTCATTTCCTCTAATTCTGACACCTCTTAGGAAGATCTGCAAGATGTGTGCTGGGAAAGTAGAGCTGCTGGGACAGAGGTCACAGGAAATAGCCGAGGGTCTTAATTGACTTCTCTTGTGTCAGGAAAGATATTTTCCATCATTATTTTCCCCCCTGGGGACCACTAGGTTTTTCTTCTCACACATAGATCCACTGATGGGACTCCTTTGTACTGTAGCCCCCTGTGTGCTGTGTCCATCAGCAATGTACAATGGTTCTTCAGAGATGAAAAGCACAATCCAAAGACAGGTCTCCCCTGAGACAAGCAGCATCACCTAGAGATAGTAGAGGTTGGGGGGGGGGGTCTGACTGCTCCTTCCAACTTGTGAGGGGCTCCTAGGCTCTGGATTCTTCTCTAACATCCAGTTTCCCAACCCTAGTGCTGACCTCTGTGTTCAGACCTTCGTAATAAGAAAGAATTCTTCTGACCCATGATGCCTTGAGAAAGTCTGTCAGTTTCTCAGGGCTCCCTTCAAGGTCAGGGATCCTGGCTGATTACTGTGACTTCCCAATTTATTCATAACGAAATATATTTTGTTAGCTTTCAAACTCATGATTTTAGTTGCTCTAAGAAATATGATATTCGCCATTTATTTCTATATTTTGTGATAATGTACAGAAGCTGATATTGTGTTTTTCAGATATGTCAATAATTCTTTACTTCTTCCTTCTTCTCTTAATTTTACACTCTCCTTATTTTCAACTTTGGTGCACATAAAAGTGCATACTTTTCTCCAGTTTATCGAAGGATCTTTACTAAATAGATGCGAAGTGGTTGAGTAGGAATGGTTGTGAGATGGACGTTGGGCTCTCAAACAGACATGGAGGAGGGCAAACAGCAACCATGCACATTGTATGAAACAGAATATGTACTAGAAGTTCAGAAATGAATATAAAATCATATTTTATTCACATCATGGGTGAACACTGATCTGACACATGTGGACTTTCCCAAAATGTCTTTTTAGAGAATGTAGGGGAGGGGCCGTTGGGTGGATTAGTCAGTGAAGAATCTGCCTTAGGTTCATCTCAGACTGGAGGGTACTGTGATCAAGTCTCGGGTTTGGCTCAGCAAGAAGTCTGCTTCTCTCTCTCTCTCCTGCTGGGCCTCCCCCTGCCCCAGCTTGTACATGCACTGTCTCTCTCTAATAAATAAACAAAATCTTTTTAAAAAAATGAATACATCGGAGGAGTCAAGATGGCGGAGAAGTAGCAGGCTGAGACGACATCGGGTAGCAGGAGATCAGCTAGATCGCTTATCTAACCATTGTGAACACCTACAAATCCAACGGGAAATCGAAGAGAAGAAGATCAACAATTCTAGAAACAGAAAATCGATCACCTTCTCAAAGGTAGGACCTGCGGAGAAGTGAATCCAAAGCGACGGGAAGATAGACCCCGGGGGGAGGGGCCGGCTCCCGGCAAGCGGAGCACAAAATCGGGACTTTCAAAAGTCGGCTCCACTGGGAGACATCGCTCCAGAGGCTAAACCGGGGGGAAACCCAAGTGGGGTCAGCATAACCCCAGGTCCTGCGGGGTCACAGAAGGACTGGGGGTGTCTGAGGGCCGCAGAGCTCGCAGCTATTAGAGCGGGGAAGCCGGCTACAGCGACAAAGCCGAGGAGTGAGCTCTAAGCCCCGGGTTACCTTGTGCCGGTCGCAGGCTGGGTGGGCTCGGAGCGCGGCTGGAGGCCACGGAGACGGAAGCAACCGGGTGCTTTTCGCCAGGTTCCAGCAACTGACTGCTTTCCTACCGGCGCGACCGCAGGCCAGGGAGGCAGGGCGGTTGGGCGCTTTGCTCTGAGGGCGCGCTGAGGAGCGGAACCCCAGGCTCTCAGCTCCTCCGGGCCGAGAGATTGGGAGGCCGCCATCTTCATTCCTGTCCTCCGGAACTCTACGGAAAGCGCCCAGGGAACAAAAGCTCCGGAAGCAAACCCGAGCGGATTACTTAGCCCGGCCCCTGGCAAGGGCGGTGCAATTCCGCCTGCGGCAAAGACACTTGAGAATCACTACAACAGGCCCCTCCCCCAGAAGATCAACAAGAAACCCAGCCAAGACCAATTTCGCTCACCAAGAACAGCGGAATTCCACAGCAGGAGAAAGCAAATCTTATCTGGACAAAATGACAAGGCGGAAAAACTCACCTCAAAAAAAAGAACAAGAGGCCGTACCGAAGGCTGGAGACCTAATCAATACAGACATTGGAAACATGACAGATCTAGAGTTCAGAATGACAATTCTCAAGGTTCTAGCCGGGCTCGAAAAAGGCATAGAAGATATTAGAGAAACCCTCTCCGGAGAGATAAAAGCCCTTTCTGGAGAAATAAAAGAACTAAAATCTAACCAAGTGGAAATAAAAAAAGCTATTAATGAGGTGCAATCAAAAATGGAAGTTCTCACTGCTAGGATAAATGAGGCAGAAGAAAGAATTAGTGACATAGAAGACCAAATGACAGAGAATAAAGAAGCTGAGCAAAAGAGAGACAAACAAATACTGGACCACGAGGAGAGAATTCGAGAGATAAGCGACACCATAAGACGACACAACATTAGAATAATTGGGATTCCAGAAGAAGAAGAAAGAGAGAGGGGAGCAGAAGGTATATTGGAGACAATTATTGGAGAGAATTTCCCTAATATGGCAAAGGGAACAAACATCAAAATCCAGGAGATGCTAAGAACGCCCCTCAAAATCAATAGAAATAGGTCCACACCTCGTCACCTGATAGTAAAATTTACAAGTCTTAGCGACAAAGAGAAAATCCTGAAAGCAGCCCGGGAAAAGAAGTCTGTAACATACAAGGGTAAAAACATTAGATTGGCAGCGGACCTATCCACAGAGACCTGGCAGGCCAGAAAGAACTGGCATGATGTATTCAGAGCACTAAACGAGAAAAACATGCAGCCAAGAATACTATATCCAGCCAGGCTATCACTGAAAATAGAAGGAGAGATAAAGTGCTTCCAGGACAAACAAAAGCTGAAAGAATTTGCAAACACCAAACCAGCTCTACAGGAAATATTGAAAGGGGTCCTCTAAGCAAAGAGAGACCCTAAAAGTAGTAGATCAGAAAGAAACAGAGACAATATACAGTAACAGTCACCTTACAGGCAATACAATGGCACTCAATTCATATCTCTCAATAGTTACCCTGAATGTTAATGGGGTAAATGCCCCAATCAAAAGACACAGGCTATCAGAATGGATAAAAAAACAAAACCCATCAATATGCTGCCTACAAGAAACTCATTTTAGACCCAAAGACACCTCCAGATTTCAAGTGAGGGGGTGGAAAACAATGTACCATGCTAATGGACATCAGAAGAAAGCTGGGGTGGCAATCCTTATATCAGATCAATTAGATTTTAAGCCAAAGACTATAATAAGAGATGAGGAAGGACACTATATCATACTCAAAGGGTCTGTTCAACAAGAAGACCTAACAATCTTAAATATCTATGCCCCTAACATGGGAGCAGCCAACTATATAAACCAATTAATAACAAAATCAAAGAAATACATCAACAGTAATACAATAATAGCAGGGGACTTTAACACCCCCCTCACTGAAATGGACAGATCATCTAAGCAGAAGATAAACAAGGAAATAAAGGCCTTAAATGACACACTGGACCAGATGGACATCACAGATATCTTCAGAACATTCCATCCCAAAGCAACAGAATATACATTCTTCTCTAGTGCACATGGAACATTCTCCAGAATAGACCACATCCTGGGTCATAAATCAGGTCTCAATCGGTACCAAAAGATTGAGATCATTCCCTGTATATTTTCAGACCACAATATTTTCTGAAGCTAGAACTCAACCACAACAGGAAATTTGGAAAGAACGTAAATACATGGAGACTAAACAGCATCCTTCTAAAAAATGAATGGGTCAACCAGGAAATTAAAGAAGAATTGAAAAAATTCATGGAAACAAATGATAATGAAAACACAACGGTTCAAAATCTGTGGGACACAACAAAGGCAGTCCTGAGAGGAAAATATATAGCGGTGCAAGCCTTTCTCAAGAAACAAGAAAGGTCTCAAATACACAACCTAACCCTACACCTAAAGGAGCTGGAGAGAGAACAACAAAGAAAGCCTAAACCCAGCAGGAGAAGAGAAATCATAAAGATCAAGGCAGAAATCAATGAAATAGAAACTAAAAAAACAATAGAACAAATCAATAAAACTAGGAGCTGGTTCTTTGAAAGAATTAATAAGATAGACAAACCCCTGGCCAGACTTATCAAAAAGAAAAGAGAAAGGACCCAAATAAATAAAATCATGAATGAAAGAGGAGAGATCACAACCAACACCAAAGAAATACAAACAATTATAAGAACATACTACGAGCAACTCTACGCCAACAAATTTGACAATCTGGAAGAAATGGATACATTTCTAGAGACATATAAACCTCCACAACTGAACCAGGAAGAAATAGATAACCTGAACAGACCCATAACCAGTAAGGAGATTGAAACAGTCATCAAAAATCTCCAAACAAACAAAAGTCCAGGACCAGACGGCTTCCCAGGGGAATTCTACCAAACATTTAAAGAAGAATTAATTCCTATTCTCCTGAAACTGTTCCAAAAAATAGAAACGGAAGGAAAACTTCCAAACTCATTCTATGAGGCCAGCATCACCTTGATCCCAAAACCAGACAAGGATCCCACCAAAAAAGAGAATTACAGACCAATATCCTTGATGAACACAGATGCGAAAATTCTCACCAAAATACTGGCCAATAGGATCCAACAATACATTAAAAGGATTATTCACCATGACCAAGTGGGATTTATTCCAGGGCTGCAAGGTTGGTTCAACATCCGCAAATCCATCAATGTGATACAATACATTAATAAAAGAAAGAGTAAGAACCATATGATACTCTCAATAGATGCTGAAAAAGCATTTGACAAAGTGCAGCATCCCTTCCTGATTAAAACTCTTCAAAGTGTAGGGATAAAAGGCACATACCTCAATATTATCAAAGCCATCTATGAAAAACCCACCGCAAATATCATTCTCAATGGAGAAAAACTGAAAGCTTTTCCGCTAAGGTCAGGAACACGGCAGGGATGTCCGTTATCACCACTGCTGTTCAACATAGTACTAGAAGTCCTAGCCTCAGCAATCAGACAACAAAAAGAAATTAAAGGCATCCAAATTGGCAAAGAAGAAGTCAAACTATCACTCTTTGCAGATGATATGATACTATATGTGGAAAACCCAAAAGCCTCCACTCCAAAACTGCTAGAACTTATACAGGAATTCAGTAAAGTGTCAGGATATAAAGTCAATGCACAGAAATCAGTTGCATTTCTTTACACTAACAACAAGACAGAAGAAAGAGAAATTGAGGAGTCAGTTCCATTTACAATCGCACCCAAAACCATAAGATACCTAGGAATAAATCTAACCAAAGAGGCAAAGAATCTATACTCAGAAAACTATAAAGTCCTCATGAAAGAAATTGAGGAAGACACAAAGAAATGGAAAAATATTCCATGCTCATGGATTGGAAGAACAAATATTGTGAAAATGTCTATTCTACCTAAAGCAATCTACACATTTAATGCAATCCCTATCAAAATCCCATCCACTTTTTTTAAAGAAATAGAACAAATAATCCTAAAATTCATATGGAACCAGAAAAGACCTCGAATAGCCAAAGGAATATTGAAAAAGAAAGCCAAAGTCGGTGGCATCACAATTCCAGACTTCAAGCTCTATTACAAAGCTGTCATCATCAAGACAGTATGGTACTGGCACAAAAACAGACATGTAGATCAATGGAACAGAATAGAGAGCCCAGAAATAGACCCTCAACTCTATGGTCAACTAATCTTTGACAAAGCAGGAAAGAATATCCAATGGAAAAAAGACAGCCTCTTCAACAAATGGTGCTGGGAAAACTGGACAGCCACATGCAGAAAAATGAAACTGGACTATTTCCTTACACCACACACGAAAATAGACTCAAAATGGATGAAGGACCTCAATGTGAGAAAGGAATCTATCAAAATCCTTGAGGAGAATGCAGGCAGCAACCTCTTTGACCTCAACCGCAGCAACTTCTTCCTAGGAACATCGCCAAAGGCAACAGAAGCAAGGGCAAAAATGAACTATCGGGATTTCATCAAGATCAAAAGCTTTTGCACAGCAAAGGAAACAGTTAATAAAACCAAAAGACAACTGACAGAATGGGAGAAGATATTTGCAAACGACATATCAGATAAAGGGCTAGTATCCAAAATCTATAAAGAGCTTATCAAACTCAATACCCAAAGAACAAATAATCCAGTCAAGAAATGGGCAGAGGACATGAACAGACATTTCTGCAAAGAAGACATCCAGATGGCCAACAGACACATGAAAAAATGCTCCACATCACTCGGCATCAGGGAAATACAAATCAAAACCACAATGAGATACCACCTCACACCAGTCAGAATGGCTAAAATGAACAAGTCAAGAAATGACAGATGTTGGCGAGGATGCGGAGAGAGGGGAACCCTCCTACACTGCTGGTGGGAATGCAAGCTGGTGCAACCACTCTGGAAAACAGTGTGGAGGTTCCTCAAAAAACTGAAAATAGAGCTACCCTATGACCCAGCAATTGCACTACTGGGTATATATCCTAAAGATACAAACGTGGTGCTCCGAAGGGGCACATGCACCCGAATGTTTATAGCAGCAATGTCCACAATAGCCAAACTGTGGAAAGAGCCTAGATGTCCATCAACAGATGAATGGATAAAGAAGATGTGGTATATATACACAATGGAATACTATGCAGCCATCAAAAGACATGAAATCTTGCCATTTGCGACGACGTGGATGGAACTAGAGGGTATCATGCTTAGCGAAATAAGTCAATCAGAGAAAGACAACTATCATATGATCTCTTTGATATGAGGAAGCGGAGATGCAATGCGGGGGGGGTTGGGGGGAGGTAGGAAAAGAAAAGATGGGATTGGGAGGGAGACAAATCATAAAAGACTCAATCTCAAAAAACAGACTGAGGGCTGCTGGGGGGAGGGGGGACGGGAGAGGGTGGTGGGAAAATAAATAAATAAATAAATAAATTTATTAAAAAAAAAATGAATACATCACATTGATTGATTTGTGAATTTTGAACCACCCTTGCATCCCAGAGACAAATTCCACCTTCTCATGGATAATCTTTTTAATGTACTGTTGTATCCTGTTTGCTAGGATCTTGTTGATAATCTTAGCATCCTTATTCATCAGGGATATTGGTCTGAAATTCTCCTTCTTGATGGGGTCTTTGCCTGGTTTCGGGGTCAGGATAATGCTGGCTTCATAAAAAGAGTCTGTAAGTTTTCCTTCTCTTTCTATTTTTTGAAACAGCTTTAGGAGAATAGGTATTATTTCTACTTTGAATGCTTGGTATAATTCCCTCAGAGAATCCATCAGGTCCTGTGCTCTTGCTTTTTGGGAGGTTTTTGATCACTGCTCCAGTATCATTACTAGATATTTACCTATTCTGGTTGTCAATTTCTTCTTGTTTCAGTTTTGGATGTTTATAGGTTTCTGGGAATGCATCCATTTCTTCTAGGTTGCTTAACTTATTGGCATATAACTGTTGATAATAATTTCTCATGATTGTTTCTATTTCCTTGGTGGAGTCATGATTTCTCCCCTTTCATTCATAAATCGATTAATTTGGATCTGCTCTCTTTTATTTTGGATTAGTTTGGCCAGTGGTTTGTTGATCTTATTGACCGGGTGGAATTTATTCCTGAGATGCAAGGGTGGCTCAACATTTGCAAATCAATCAATGTGATACAAGAAACCAATACGAGAAGAAAGAAGAACCACATGGTCCTCTGAATTGATAGAGGAAAAGCATTTGACAGAATACACCATCAGTTTCTGATTAAAACACTTCAAAGTACAGGGACAAAGGGAACATTCCTCAAATTCATAAAATCTATCTATGAAAAACCCACAGCGAATATCATCCTCAATGGGGAAAACCTGACAGCCTTCCTTTTGAGATCAAGAACATGACAAGGATGCCCACTCTCACCACTCTTGTTCAACATAGTATTAGAAGTCCTAGCAACAGCAATCAGACAAAAAGAGAAAGAAAATGTATTCAAACTGTCAATGAAGAAATCAAACTCTCTCTCTTCACAGATGACATGAAACTTTATATGGAAAACCCAAAACACTCCACCCCCAAACTCATACGACAATTCAATAATGTGGCAGGATGCAAAATCAAGGCACAGAAATTGGTTTCTTTCTTATACACTAAAATGAAAATATAGAAAGGGAAATTAGAGAATTGATTCCATTTACTATAGCACCAGGAACCATAAGACACCTGGGAATTAACCTAATGAAAGAGGTAAAGGATCTGTACTCAAGGAACTACAGAACACTCATGAAAGAAACTGAAGAAAACACAAAAAGATTGAAGAACATTACATGCTCATGGATTGAAAGAATAAATATTGTTAAAATGTCTATACTTCCTAGAGCAATTTTACTTTCAATGCCATTCCAATCAAAATTTCACCAGCATTTTACACAATGCTGGAACAAATAATCCTAAAATTTGTATGGAACCAGAAGTGACCCCAAATTGCTAAGGTAATGATGAAAAAGAAAAAACAAAACTGGGGGTGTCACGTTGCCTGATTCAAGCTTTACTACAAAGCCATGATCACCAAGACAGCATGGTACTGGCACAAAAACAGACACATAGACCAGAGGGACAGAGTAGAGAGCTCAGATATGAACCCTCAACTCTATGGTCAAATAATCTTCCACAAAACAGGAAAAAATATCCAATGGAAAAAGACAGTCTCTTCAATAAATGGTGCTGGGAAAATCGGACAACTATGTATAGAATGAAACATTACCATTCTCTTACACCATACACAAAGATAAACTCTCAGCCCTGTTCTTCTGTGTCCCCACACCTCTCCACAGGTCACACCGTGGTCACTGTGTAACAGAGGGATGACATACTATCATCAGGCCCCTACCTGCTCTCCTACCTGACCTCACCTGTGTCAGGCTAGTCATCCCTATCACTGTGGGCATCACCCTTCACCCACCTGACACTTTGGACCATCCCTCCCTCTGACAGCCCAGGATCCAGTGAGTCATTTTCCTGTGTCACACGTGGGGACACTTGACATTTCTTCCTTCCCTGGGTCCTATGTTCTCTGCTTCCTTCAGCCACCCTGCTGGTGTCCCCTTCCAGGTCTCCCTTTTCCAAATTCTGTCCTAGAGCTTCCCACAGAGCTAAAACTCTAATGAGCAACACTGATCAGCTTCTGGTCTCACACCAAATGGAGAGGAGGTCACAGGATGGCCCCTCTGTTGTTACTGCTCAATACCCAGACCCCGCTCTGTACCCACAGCCCCCGTGAGTCCTGTCAGTCCTGCACAGGAAGGGCCCAACATTCTCACACTTGCTGTCCTCCTCTGTGAAGGTGTGTGTGTTCTCTCCACAAGCTCCTGTTCATTCTCAGTACCCAGAGCCAGCCCACCTCCTCTGTGGCCCTCCTGCAGGGACAGATTCCTTCTGCTCTTTGTTCCCTGTATCTTGCCCTCAGCTCCACAGAGGTTCACAGGATCTCCTGGGTCAGGACTGCTCATGTACTTCCTGCTAGACCCCAGTTCACAGAAGAAACCTGATCAAAGACAGCACACCAGGACGTCTGTCCTTCCCTAGAGAGTCAGGGTCATTTGAGAGGAACACAGGCATCACAGAAATAGGTGAAGTAGAGGCTTGTCATCTGTTGGATAGGAGAGTTCTCCCAGAGAACAACAGAGGGCATGGTGAGACTGTGTCTGGTAGGTTTCTGTAAGACATGGTCTCAAAGCAGGGCAGTCCTCCATTGACAGGAGGCCCCAAGCCTGGATCCCTAGTGTTCAGTGGGGACAATGTAGGTGTAACCTCTTTGAGGCTGGATAAGTCCCTGGAACAGGGCCTGTTAGGTCCCAGCACCTGCTTCCTCCTGGCCCACCATGAAGAAACTGGCATATCAGGAATTGCCCCTGTCAAAGGGCCACAAATCTGTAAAGCAGAGGAGGGAGAGTCATGGGTGGGTCACATTTGCATGAGAAGCCCGTCCTCTGTGAGGCCCCTGGGGAGAGGATAAGACAGGCCAAGGGCCTCCGAGCCCCACCTCTGTGGCCTAAGAAGGGCTGTGTTACCATGGCCTGGACTACTGTCCTCCTCATCCTCCTCTGTCGCTGCACAGGTAGAGAGGGTTCTCAGTGCCTCAGGGTGGCTCCTCAGTCTGAAACAGACCCCACTTTCTCAGATACCAACGCAGCTGGAACCTTTCTCTTAACTGTGATGTGTCTGTGTTTGCAGGTTTCCTGTCCCAGCCTGTGCTGACCCAGCAAACATCCCTCTCTGCATCTCTTGGAACAACAGCCAGACTCACTTGCACCCTGAGCAGTGGCTTCAGTGTTGGCAGCTATCGCATATACTGGTACCAGCAGAAGCCAGGGAGCCCTCCCTGGTATCTGCTGAACTACTACTCAGATTCAAACAAGCATCAGGGCTCTGGGATCCCCAGCCGCTTCTCTGGTTCCAAAGATGTCTCGGCCAATGCAGGGCTTCTGCTCATCTCTGGGCTGCAGCCTGAGGATGAGGCTGACTATTACTGTGCTACAGGTCATGGTAGTGGGAGCAGCTACCGTTACTCACAGTGTCTCAGACAATGAGAAAGTTGAGACAAAAACCCCTTGGCCCATAAACTTTGTCTCTGGGCCCCTTCTTTGAGAAACTTCCATGGGACTTCCTGTCAGATGTATGCCAGAGGCACTAAACATGGTGACAGAGACAGATGTGGGACTGGGAAAAAGTCCAGGGCCTTAGGTTCCAAGCAGTGATATATGTATTGAGGTGGTTAATCTCTTCACTGGTGACAGCGGTAGAACATATTCCCCAGGGATTCGGGCATGAACGGGGGCCCTGCTGGAACTCTGTCATTTTCTTACACATGGGACCCATGGTGACTCTCAAATGTTAAACATGTATATTAATATCAATGTACTATATTACATTATAATATATTAATACTAATATGCATCATGTATATTATTGTATGTTAATACAGAAGGATATGTATATCAATACTAATAAATGTATATTAATGTATTTTCATACTAATAAGTATTAGCATTACTAATACATTTTCTTTTGTTAAACATGTAGAACAGAAGATCAAATCCACCCAGATGACAGCACACATTATACTGTTTTAGGAAATATATATTCATTTTTTTTCCCTAAAGATTTTATTTTTATGTAATCTCTACACCCAGTGTGGATCTCAAACTTAGAATCCTGAGATAAAGAGTTACATGCTCCAGGGTCTGACATAGCCAGGAGCCCATCTATATGCATATTTTCAAGACAGAGTGTCACCTGAAGCTTATCCCAGCCCCCAGGCTGTGCTTTTTGCCTCCAAATGAGAAAGCTTATTAAAAAGATGAACTTTCTGAGGAGCATCCCCTCCCTAATGGAGATTTCACCCCAAAGCAGTGGGGTTTTTTTGTTTGTTTGGTTTGGTTTTTTGTTTGTTTGTTTGTTTTGTTTTTTTCCCACTGGGAACTGGTAGTGAGCCTGGAGTTCAGAAGTCCCATTGTCTGAATGTGCTTTTAACCTAAAATGCTGTCTCTGGGTCAAATACCTAAAAAGACCTGGCAGCTCAGTTCAAGGGTGTTCACACTCTGCTGGTTGTTGTGGTTTCTCTGCTTGTTTTTTTTCATCTCATTTTAGAGTCAAACTATCCCTTTGAGCCACAGAATTGCCAGGCCTCTCCAGTGGGTAGTAACTCATTTCCTGTAAAATGAGATTATATACATGTTTTAATCTTCTTTGTCCCACTTTGAATCACAAATTAAGATTCTTATCTCATATGAGTTCTTCTTAAAGCAGGCTCTTAATTTTAAATTAAAATAAAGCAGAGCCTTTACTGTGAGAAAGAGAAATGTTTCATTTTAATTTAGTGGCAAAATTAAATATGCCTGGGAGATACGTGTCCCTTTGAAAGTTCTCAGTTCAGTTCAGTAATGTTAGAAGTGGCCATTGTGATTAAGTCAGGGGGAATATATTGGCAATAATTGCTGAAATTCTCATTTAAGTGTGCCTCTGTTGATAACCCATGGAGGGAAGTCTTGACGTGGGGATCCACAGCCCAGGTTTAGCAGATTGTTCAAAAGACACTAAGCTTCCTGTGTGCACCAAATCAATCCTTGTTATTTCAACATTTAGTTCTGATCTTATTTAAAACAATTCATGTCTTCATGTATTTCCAGTGGAAAAATGGATTCCAAATTTATGTTCTGTGTCTGTATCATCATGGGAAATTAGCAGGCATGATTTAAATTTTTGGCCATTTTTTGTTTCTATTCTACTGTACATGTAGGAATGTTTCATTCTCTAATATAAAATATTTTAATGCACCTATATGCAACCAGTGTGTCTTTTTTGATGAATTTTGCCAGTTTTTTTACATAAGTGTTTATGTTTTATTGTTGAATTTATAGATTTATTATGTATTCTGTGAATACATTTTGAGAATAAATGAAAAAAGGGGGGGGATGGGGATGACAGGAATAGTCCTTCTATCTGCTAGTCCAATTGTTCACAGTCATGTGAGAGAAGAGAACCAAAGTTGCCAAACTTCAAGTTGGTGCAAAGCCACCTGTGTGCTGTTGAGTGTGTGTGTGTGTGTGTGTGTGTGTGTGTGTGTGTGTTGTCAATTTTTAATTGAAAGGAAATTAAAGCTTGAACTTAAGGAAGGAATCATCAAGAAATTACTATACACAAGGCCCAGAGATCTATCCATGAAAGTGGAGAATGAAATTCTCATTAAAAATAAGGAAATTTGCAAGAGGTTATGCATTGCCCAGTTCTCTTAGGAGAAGGAAGAAAAAAAGGATGGATGGATGGAAGGAAGGAAGGAAAATAGGAGGGAGAGAGGAAAGGTGGGAGGAGGGAGGGAGGGAGAGAGGATGGAAAGAAGGTAGGAGGAAGGGAAGGAAAGGGAGACAGAGGGAAGGAGTGAGGGAAGGAAGGAAGAGTTCCCTAATCAATGACTCACACAGACATCCAAAACCCTTCCCGATCCTGTTCCCTGAGGTCACGTTCCTGACCTGGTGCTCCATCTCCAGTGATGCCATGTCCATCTTTCCCAGAACCATTATGAAGCCCCTGATTCTGTGCCCTAGGACATCTGGGCTGGCCTTGGTTCCCACTGATAATCCTCCAAACCTGGGGAGAGGAAGGGGAGGGAATGAGCTGAGTGGTTGGGGCTCTGGATGAAGAATGAATGAATCCACACTTGTTAAAAATGTGCTTCTCCAAAGAGAGTCAATTATAATATGGTTTCACAAATTTACAGAGCATAAGGAATAACATGGAGGACATGGGGAGATGGAGAGATGGAGAGAAGTGAATTGGGGGAAATTGGAGTGGGAGATGAACCATGACAGACTGTGGACTCTGAGAAACAAACTGAGGGTTTTGGAGGGGAGGAGGGTGGGAGTTTGGGTGAGGGTAGTGGTGGGTATTATGGAGGGCACATATTACATGGAGCACTGGGTGAGGTGCATAAACAATGAATTCTGGAACACTGGAAAGAAATTTTTAAAAAAAAAATAAGTAAAAATTTTAAAAAAGAACCAATTTTTTTTTTTTAAAGTGCTTCCTTGCATGGGTCCCAGAGTGCCTGGGGGACCTCTCCTTGTCTCCTTCTTTCCCCACAGGATCCAGCCACAGGGGTCTCAGGCACACACCAGGCTCTCCTGATATATTTCTGGGTGCAAAGTAGTCCCCTGTAAGTATCCTGAAGGGGAAGAGAATTTTTGGCAGCCTTCCTGCCTGGGAGGAGCTGGACCCTCAGCTGTGACCACAGGGATTCACCAGCATGATGGCATTGCCCAATGTCCTCTACACACATTTCATTAGTTATCACCTCTCCCTGCTCGCTCTGTTGTCCTCTCCTCACCCAGGGGAGCCCCTTTCTTCTTCACCGGTTCCAAACCTGAAAGCTAAGACTCATATTTTATTCCCTCTGTCCATATACTCACAGATACAGGAGGACATCAGTCCTATGGGACCTACTCCTCAGCAATGTCTGACAGGTTCTCTCTTTATTTTCCCATTTATTTTACTACCATGAATTCCTCACATCCACACATGCTCTTCTTCTCTGATGTGATTCTCATGTAGCCAAGGACATCTGGTCATATAAGCAGTCTAGTGTTTGTGACATTTCTCCTGCCAGGTCTCTGCTGCTCATGGAGAATGGTTTACTCATGGGTCTGCCCCACAGTCCTCTGCACCCACCCCACACCCAGGGCCACTGTCACATGTCACTCTGATCATGTAAGTGTGTCATTAACAAAGGAAGGAGAGGATTAAAATGATATTGCAAGTCCTGCACATAATTTACCCATAAATCTGCCTCTGTAAATTGTATTTGAATTGATCAATGTGCTGTTGTCAATTGAGTTACTGATAGCAAATACACCCATGTGTTGTGCTGAACAATCTTGTCCTGGGAAAGAAGGTACAGACAAGGGGCTCTTGGCGAAGGGTGTGTGCAGATAGAATGACTGTTCCTTATGGGTATTGCTTTTCTCTGACAGATTTTAAAGTCTTGTCCTCTGGTGGTATGACATCACCTGCTGTCTTTCTTTGTCCATAAAATATAATCAGAAGAGACATGAGCTCCTTGTGGACAAAGGGGTAAGAGCCCATGCTCACCCTGCTTCTTTGTCTCCCCTTTTGCCTCCCTGACCTCCATTATTCCAAGGACTGCTCCTAATCCAGATGAGCATGGCAGACACCTCAGTATGTGGACATGATAGCGTGAAAGCAATTTTGATCAGAGTTGAAGGTTTTCATGGTCCTTCTGCTCCTTATGAAGTGGCCAATATAGGGATCCTTCTCCTCTTTACTCGCAAGACACTGACAAGGGCATGCATGATGTTGGGAAATCACACACAGTCACTGATGGCACCTCCCTGAGCCCAGAGAGTCCAGAGGAGGGGTCTCAGGCAATGGGGATTTGAATTAGGAGGGGCTGAGATATTTGGGATAAATGCAGCACCCACAGAGAGCATCCATCTCGCTGGATTGTTCTTGGTCCTCCAGCCCAAATTCTGGCTGATGCCCAATTGCAGCCACAGTCTTTGAGAAGGCAAAAAACAAAGAGGGAGAGAGATATCCGGTCCCACAAGCAGATGAGAAGCTAAGATCTGAGGTGGGAACAATGGTGAATGTGTGGTGGAGATGGGAAGTTCAACATTGTGTGCCTCAGGAACAGTCAGAACAGCAGTGAGTGTAAGGTCCTCTTGTCCAATTGTAAGAAATTGCATAATGAGAGACAAGATGGCCTGGAAGTAGGAGGAGGAACCTTTTCAACCTGTACCCTAAAGTGAGATGATTACCTACCAAAGAACTCCGATCACCCATGAAATCAGCCTGAGATCAGAATTATACACGTCTGGATCTCTACGGGGGGCAGAAGAGGCCAGTGGGCAGGTAAAGTAGAGTGGGAACATCGGACTGATATCGGAAGATAAACAAAAGGGGGAGGGAGCCACCAGAGGCGACTGATTGGAAAATAATACCCCAATACGAGAGTGCCCTGCCTCTGGGGACCAGCATTAACTTGGAGTCTGGTTGAAAGCACTCAAAAGAGCAAAGGATCGCGGGGGGAAATTGTGGGAATTGGTGCGGCTAGGGACAGGGGCTTAAGTCCCCAGACCCAGGACAGCCTCCCCTGGCGCTGAGCCAGAGAGTGCACGGAGAAACCAGGTCTTGGTCCCTGAGCCGCCAGCGCGCCCTAGAACAAGTGGAGTCCGGCTCCCATGAGGGGCTGGGAGCCACACCAGAGGGCAGAAAGTGCACCTTGCCTGAAATACACACACGCACGCGACTCACCCTCCCCTGAAAGAGGTGCACTAATGCCCAGCCTGGTGCTCTGGGACCCCCGCTGTCCCGCACCCCACAAACTCCCCTGGGAGAGGTGCGCACAAGCCCTGCACCCTTAGACCTGGAAAGACCAGGCAGTCCCAGCCCTGGCCAGCGGGAAAATCTCAGTGTGCCATCGCTGCTTGGAACCTCTCTGGTGGTCTGGGGCTGCCCAGACAGCCACCACTGCCATGGTTTTGCATACAAGCAGGAGATCCTGCCTCCCCAGGGACCTCGACTCAGAACCTGCTCTGCCAGCAGCCCTGTGGCTGCAGCACCTGCAGGGGAGCAGACTGAGGCTTCTCTCTGAGGGGGAGGTCAGGGTGCAGTTTGTTTTCCTCTAAACCTCCAAAAACCATCAAAAGCTGTCAAGACGAGAGTAAAGAAGTGAACAAACATAAAAACCTCCAGAGAACAAAAGCCTGAAAAAACTGTTTTCCTCAGAGCCCACCCCCTTGAGGGGGGCTGGAGGACTTAACTCAGGGAACATCACTGACTGAAAACCCACATGGCAGCCCCCTCCCCCAGAAAACAAATCAGGAAAGAAAAAAAAAAAAAGACTACAAGAGAACAACCACCACTACTTCATAGATACAACTTTTACTTTTAACTCATTCCCACTATTCTGGTTCATTTTTTTTTCTTTTTTTTATATAGATAATTTTTTTACCTATTTACCATCACAGTGAGATGTCCAGTATATCAAATTCAATAATAAACTTCTAAGCTGAATTTTTTGATACATACACGTGTTTTGCTTTTGCTTTTTTATTTATTTAATTTTTTTTTAAAAAAATTGTAGTTTAATTTAGTCCAGTTTATTCCTTTTATATTTTTATTTTCTTTTTTTTTAATTTATTTATTTATTTTAATATTTATTTTCAGCATAACAGTATTCATTGTTTTTTCACCACACCCAGTGCTCCATGCAATCTGTGCCCTCCCTAATACCCACCACCTGGTTCCCCCAACCTCCCACCCCCTGCCCCTTCAAAACACTCAGGTTGTTTTTCAGAGTCTGTAGTCTCTCATGGTTCACCTCCCCTTCCAGTTTACCTCAACTCCCTTCTCCTCTCCATCTACCCTTGTCCTCTATATTATTTGTTATGCTCCACAAATAAGTGAAACCATACGATACTTGACTCTCTCTGTTTGACTTATTTCACTCAGCATAATCTCTTCCAGTCCTGTCCATGTTGCTACAAAAGTTGGGTATTCATCCTTTCTGATGGAGGCATAATACTCCATAGTGTATATGGACCACATCTTCTTTATCCATTCATCCGTTGAAGGGCATCTTGGTTCTTTCCACAGTTTGGCGAGCATGGCCATTGCTGCTATAAACATTGGGGTACAGATGGCCCTTCTTTTCACTACATCGGTATCTTTGGGGTAAATACCCAGTAGTGCAATTGCAGGGTCATAGGGAAGCTCTATTTTTAATTTCCTGAGGATTCTCCACACTGTTCTCCAAAGTGGCTGCACCAGTTTGCATTTACACGAACAGTGTAAGAGGGTTCCCCTTTCTCCACATCCTCTCCAACACACGTTGTTTCCTGTCTTGCTAATTTTGGCCATTCTAACTGGTGTCAGGTGGTATCTCAATGTGGTTTTGATGTGAATCTTCCTGGTGGCTAGTGATGATGAACATTTTTTCATGTGTCTGGTAGCCATTTGTATGTCTTCATTGGAGAAGTGTCTGTTCATATCTTCTGCCCATTTTTTAATATGATTGTCTGTTTTGTGTGTGTTGAGTTTGAGGAGTTCTTTATAGATCCTGGATATCAAGCTTTTGTCTGTACTGTCATTTGCAAATATCTTCTCCCATTCCGTGGGTTGCCTCTTTGTTTTGTTGACTGTTTCTTTTGCTGTGCAGAAGCTTTTGATCTTGATGAAGTCCCAAAAGTTCATTTTCGCTTTTGTTTCCTTTGCCTTTGGAGACATATCTTGAAAGAAGTTGCTGTGGCTGATATCAAAGAGGTTACTGCCTATGTTCTCCTCTAGGATTCTGATGGATTCCTGTCTCACGTTGAGGTCTTTTATCCATTTCGAGTTTATCTTTGTGTACGGTGTAAGAGAATGGTCGAGTTTCATTCTTCTACATATGGCTGTCCAGTTTTCCCAGCACCATTTATTGAAGAGACTGTCTTTTCCCACTGGATATTTTTTCCTGCTTTGTCGAAGATTATTTGACCATAGAGTTGAGGGTCCATATCTGGGCTCTCTACTCTGTTCCACTGGTCCACGTGTCTGTTTTTAGGCCAGTACCATGCTGTCTTGGTGATCACAGCTTTGTAGTAAAGCTTGAAATCAGGTAACGTGATGCCGCCAGTTTTATTTTTGTTTTTCAACATTTCCTTAGCAATTCGGGGTCTCTTCTGATTCCATACAAATTTTAGGATTATTTGCTCCAGCTCTTTGAAAAATACTGGTGGAATTTTGATTGGAATGGCATTAAAAGTATAGATTGCTCTGGGCAGTATAGACATTTTAACAATGTTTATTCTTCCAATCCAAGAGCATGGAATGGTCTTCCATCTTTTTGTGTCTTCTTCAATTTCTTTTAGGAGTGTTCTGTAGTTCCTTGAGTACAGATCTTTAACCTCTTTCGTTAGGTTTATTCCGAGGTATCTTATGGTTCTTGGTGCTATCGTAAATGGAATCGATTCTCTAATTTGCCTTTCTGTATTTTCATTATTAGTGTATAAGAAAGCCACTGATTTCTGGACATTGACTTTGTATCCTGCCACATTACTGAATTGCTGTATGAGTTCTAGTAGTTTAGGGGTGGAGTCTTTTGGGTTTTCCATATAAAGAATCATGTCATCTGCAAAGAGAGAGAGTTTGACTTCTTCCTTGCCAATTTGGATACCTTTTATTTCTCTTTGTTGTCTGATTGCTGTTGCTAGGACTTCTAATACAATGTTGAACAAGAGTGGTGAGAGTGGGCATCCTTGTCGTGTTCCTGATCTCAACGGGAAGGCTGCAAGCTTTTTCCCATTGAGGATGATATTTGCTGTGGGTCTTTCATAGATAGATTTGATGAGGTTCAGGAATGTTCCCTCTATCCCTATACTTTGAAGTGTTTTAATCAGGAACGGATGCTGGATTTTGTCAAAAGCTTTTTCTGCATCAATTGAGAGGACCATGTGGTTCTTCTCTCTTCTCTTATTGATTTGTTCTATCACATTGATTGATTTGCGAATGTTGAACCATCCTTGTAACCCAGGTATGAATCCCACCTGGTCATGGTGGATAATCTTTTTAATGTGCTGTTGGATCCTGTTTGCTAGGATCTTGTTGAGAATCTTGGCATCCATATTCATCAGTGATATTGGTCTGAAATTCTCCTTTTTGGTAGGGTCTTTGCCTGGTTTGGGGATCAGGGTAATGATGGCTTCATAAAAAGAGTTTGGAAGTTTTCCTTCTGCTTCAATTTTTTGAAACAGCTTCAGAAGAATAGGTGTTACTCCGGCCTTCTTTTGAGGCCCATTGGCATGAAAGATGCTTCTCCATCCCTTCACTTTCAGTCTGGGTGTATATTTAGGTTCAAAATGGGTCTCTTGTAGACAACATATGGATGGGTCCTGTCGTTTTATCCAATCTGCAACCCTGTGTCGTTTTATGGGCGCATTTAGGCCATTCACATTGAGAGTGATTATTGAGACATACGTTTTTATTGACATTGTGTTATCTTTGACGTCTTTCTTTCTGTCGATTGTCTCTATATTTCTGTTCAATGCTATTCTTAGGGTTTTTCCTCTTTTATAGAACCCCCCTTAATATTTCCTGCAGTGTCGGCTTGGTGGTTGCATAGTCTTTTAAGCCTTGCCGGTCTTGGAAACTCTTTATCTCTCCATCCATTTTGAATGTCAGTCTTGCTGGATAAAGTATTCTTGGCTGCATGTTCTTCTCATTGAGTGCCCTGAATATATCTTGCCAGCCATTTCTGGCTTGCCAGGTCTCTGTGGACAGGTCTGACGTTATTCTGATGGGCTTTCCTCTGTATGTAAGGAGCTTCTTTGTCCTAGCGGCTTTCAAGAGATTGTATCTACAATTATGATTCCTCAATTTTACTGTGAGTTGCCTGGATGTTGTTTTGGAATTTATAATCTTGGGGGCAGACCTTTCTGCTTCTATTACATGAACACTTGTTCCATTTGCCAGATTGGGAAAATTTTCATGAAGGACTTGTTCCACTATATCTTCTAGACTTCTTTCTTTCTCCTCCCCTTCAGGGATTCCAATAATTCTGACGTTGGAACGTTTCATGTCATCATTTATTTCCCTGATTCTGTTTTCGTGGCTTCTAAGCTGTTTGTTCCAGGCTTCCTCCTGATCCTTTTTCTCTATCTGTTTGTCCTCCAGATCACTAATTCTACCTTCTGTCTCAGTTACCCTAGCTTTTAGAGAATTTAGATTAGATTGGAACTCATTGAGAGCATTGTGAACCTCATCCCTGGTGGCCTTCAGCTCTGCCCTGACATTATGAACATCATCTCTGGTCGCTTTCAATTCTGCCTTAATCAATTCCGTTTGGTCATCCATGGCTTTCTCCAGCCTAGCTATTGCCTGGATAATTGTTAGCCTGAATTCTCTTTCCGACATATTGTCTATGTTAATAGCCGTTAGCTCTGTTGCGGAAGGCCCATCCTCTGTATTTTTCTTCTGTTGGGGATTCCTCCTCCTAGTCATTTTGGTGAGAGATGACTGGACAAATGTAGTTGGATGTATTGACCGTGGTGCAGTCAAGGTGCCCCCTAGAACGCTTCTGAGCACTCAGGATTCCCCACCCAAATGAGAGAAAAAAGAAAATAAAAAGAAGAAAGAGAGAGAGAGAGAGACAGGAAAAAAAGGGAAGATAAAAGAGAAGGTTCGGCCCAAATGGGCCCCAGGGTAAGATTTATGACGTATACAAACAAAAACAGACAAACAAAAAGACTGATAAAAGTATATGACAAGAGAAAAACTATATATATAGGCAGAAAAAGTAAGAACCTCGTTAAAAAGAACCCCAAGTATAATATTTATATACTATCAGGACAAACATAAATACACAGAGACACTGGCAGAAGAAAAAGATGGGAGCATGGTTATAGATTCTCAGTGTGGGCAAGGAAGGTTATTTTGATTCTTCCTGTATGTTATCTTGATATCTTTGTTAAAGGACTCAACTTTCCTAAGATAAAAGGGGGATTAAAAATTGGTTTACCTATAGGGGTAGCATTGATTGGAGAAAGGGGGTTACCTTGAAGTTTAACTCTATATGAATATTAGAAAATAAAAATTAAAAAAGGAATAAACTGGACTAAACTAAACTAAAATTTTTTTTAAAAAAAATATTAAAAAAATAAAAAAGCAAAAGAAAAACACGTGTATGTATCAAAAAATTCAGGTTAGAAGTTTATTATGGAATTTGATGTACTGGACATCTCACTGTGATGGTAAATAGGTAAAAAAAATTATCTATGTAAAAAAAGAAAAGAAAAAAAAATGAACCAGAATAGTGGGAATGAGTTAAAAGTAAAAGTTGTATCTATGAAGTAGTGGTGGTTGTTCTCTTGTAGTCTTTTTTTTTTTTTTCTTTCCTGATTTGTTTTCTGGGGGAGGGGCTCTCACATGGGTTTTCAGTCAGTGATGTTCCCTGAATTAAGTCCTCCAGCCCCGCTCAAGGGGGTGGGCTCTGAGGAAAACAGTTTTTTCAGGCTTTTGTTCTCTGGAGGTTTTTATGTTTGTTCACTTCTTTACTCTCGTCTTGACAGCTTTTGATGGTTTTTGGAGGTTTAGAGGAAAACAAACTGCACCCCGACCTCCCTCTCAGAGAGAAGCCTCAGTCTGCTCCCCTGCAGGTGCTGCAGCCCCTGGGCCGCGGGCAGAGCAGGTTCTGAGTTGCGGTCCCTGGGGACACAGGATCTCCTGCTTGTACGCAAAACCCCAGCAGCGGCGGCTGTCTGGGCAGCTCCAGACCGCCAGAGAGGTTCCAAGCAGCGATGGCACACTGAGATTTTCCCGCTGGCCAGGGCTGGGACTGCCTGGTCTTTCCAGGTCTAACGGTGCAGGGCTTGCGCGCGCCTCTCCCAGGGGAGGTTGTGGGGTGCAGGATGGCGGGGGTCCCAGAGCACCAGGCTGGGCGTTCCTGCACCTCTCTCAGGGGAGGGTGAGGCCTGCGCGTGCCTGTATCTCAGGCAAGGTGCACTTTCTGCCCTCTGGTGTGGCTCCCAGCCCCTCACGGGAGCTGGACTCCACTTGTTCTCGGGCTCACTGGAGGCTCAGGGACCAAGACCTGGTTTCTCCGTGCACTCTCTGGCTCAGTGCCAGGGGAGGCTGTCCTGGGTCTGGGGACTTAAGCCCCTGTCCCTAGCCGCACCAATTCCCACAATTTCCCCCCATGATCCTTTGCTCTTTTGAGTGCTTTCAACCAGACTCCAAGTTAATGCTGGTCCCCAGAGGCAGGGCACTCTCGTATTGGGGTATTATTTTCCAATCAGTCGCCTCTGGTGGCTCCCTCCCCCTTTTGTTTATCTTCGGATATCAGTCCGATGTTCCCACTCCACTTTACCTGCCCGCTGGCATCTTCTGCCCCCTGTAGAGATCCAGACGTGTATAATTCTGATCTCAGGCTGATTTCATGGGTGATCGGAGTTCTTTGGTAGGTAATCAGCTCACTTTAGGGTACAGGTTGAAAAGGCGCCTCCTCCTACTTCCCCGCCATCTTGTCTCTCTATTTTCTTTTTTTTAATATTTATTTTCAGCATAACAGTATTCATTGTTTTTTCACCACACCCAGTGCTCCATGCAATCTGTGCCCTCCCTAATACCCACCACCTGGTTCCCCCAACCTCCCACGCACCGCCCCTTCAAAAACCTCAGGTTGTTTTTCAGAGTCCGTAGTCTCTCATGGTTCACCTCCCCTTCCAATTTCCCTCAACTCCCTTCTCCTCTCCATATCCCCTTGTCCTCTATATTATTTGTTATGCTCCACATATAAGTGAAACCATATGATACTTGACTCTCTCTGTTTGACTTATTTCACTCAGCATAATCTCTTCCAGTCCTGTCCATGTTGCTACAAAAGTTGGGTATTCGTCCTTTCTGATGGAAGCATAATACTCCATAGTGTTTATGGACCACATCTTCCTTATCCATTCATCCATTGAAGGGCATCTTGGTTCTTTCCACAGTTTGGCGACCGTGGCCATTGCTGCTATAAACATTGGGGTACAGATGGCCCTTCTTTTTACTAAATCTGTATCTTTGGGGTAAATACCCAGTAGTGCAATTGCAGGGTCATAGGGAAGCTCTATTTTTAATTTCTTGAGGAATCTCCACACTGTTCTCCAAAGTGGCTGCACCAGTTTGCATTCCCACCAACAGTGTAAGAGGGTTCCCCTTTCTCCACATCCTCTCCAACACACGTTGTTTCCTGTCTTGCTAATTTTGGCCATTCTAACTGGTGTCAGATGGTATCTCAATGTGGTTTTGATGTGAATCTCCCTGATGGCTAGTGATGATGAACATTTTTTCATGTGTCTGGTAGCCATTTGTATGTCTTCATTGGAGAAGTGTCTGTTCATATCTTCTGCCCATTTTGTAATATGATTGTCTGTTTTGTGTGTGTTGAGTTTGAGGAGTTCTTTATAGATCCTGGATATCAACCTTTTGTCTGTACTGTCATTTGCAAATATCTTCTCCCATTCCGTGGGTTGCCTCTTTGTTTTGTTGACTGTTTCTTTTGCTGTGCAGAAGCTTTTGATCTTGATGAAGTCCCAAAAGTTCATTTTCGCTTTTGTTTCCTTCGCCTTTGGAGACATATCTTGAAAGAAGTTGCTGTGGTTGATATCAAAGAGGTTACTGCCTATGTTCTCCTCGAGGATTCTGATGGATTCCTGTCTCACGTTGAGGTCTTTGATCCATTTCGAGTTTATCTTTGTGTACGGTGTAAGAGAATGGTCGAGTTTAATTCTTCTACATATGGCTGTCCAGTTTTCCCAGCACCATTTATTGAAGAGACTGTCTTTTTCCCAATGGATATTTTTTCCTGCTTTGTCGAAGATTATTTGACCATGGAGTTGAGGGTCCATATCGGGGCTCTCTACTCTGTTCCACTGGTCCATGTGTCTGTTTTTATGCCAGTACCATGCTGTTTTGGTGATCACAGCTTTGTAGCAAAGCTTGAAATCAGGTAACGCGATGCTGCCAGTTTTATTTTTGTTTTTCAACATTTCCTTAGCAATTCAGTGTCTCTTCTGATTCCATACAAATTTTAGGAGCGATTCCATTTAGTATAGCACTAAGAACCATAAGATACCTCGGAATAAACCTAACCAAAGAGGTTAAAGATTTGTACTCGAGGAACTACAGAACACTCCTAAAAGAAATTGAGGAAGACACAAAAAGATGGAAGACCATTCCATGCTCTTAGAACGGAAGAATAAACATCGTTAAAATGTCTATACTGCCCAGAGCAATCTATACTTTTAATGCCATTCCAATCAAAATTACACCTGTATTTTCAAAGAGCTGGAGCAAATAATCCTAAAATTTGTATTTTTATTTTCTAATATTCATATAGAGTTAAACTTCAAGGTAACCCGCTCTCTCCAATCAATGCTATCCCTATAGGTAAACCAGTTTTTAATCCCCCTTTTATCTTAGGAAAGTTGAGTCCTTTAACAAAGATATCAAGAGAACATACAGGAAGAATCAAAATAACCTTCCCCACCCAAACTGAGAATCTATAACCATGCTCCCAACTTTTTCTTCTGCCAGTGTCTCTGTGTATTTATGTTTGTCCTGATAGTATATAAATCTTATACTTGGGGTTCTTTTTGATGAGGTTCTTACTTTTTTTGCCTATATATATTTTTTTTCTCTCGTCATATACTTTTATCAGTCTTTTTGTTTGTCTGTTTTTGTTTGTATACGTCATAAATCTTACCCTAGGGCCCGTTTGGTCTGAACCTTCTCTTTTATCTTCCCTTTTTTTCCTGTCTCTCTCTCTCTCTTTTTTCTTTTTCTTTTCTTTTTTCTCTCATTTGGGTGGGGAATCCTGAGTGCTCAGAAGTGTTCCAGGGTGCACCTTGACTGCACCACGGTCGATACATCCAGCTACATCTGTCCAGTCATCTCTCACCAAAATGACTAGGAGGAGGAATCCCCAACAGAAGAAAAATACAGAGGATGGGCCTTCCGCAACAGAGCTAATGGCTATTAACATAGACAATAAGTCAGAAAGAGAATTCAGGCTAACAATTATCCAGGCAATAGCTAGGCTGGAGAAAGCCATGGATGACCAAACGGAATTGATTAAGGCAGAATTGAAAGCGACCAGAGATGATGTTCATAATGTCAGGGCAGAGCTGAAGGCCACCAGGGATGAGGTTCACAATGCTCTCAATGAGTTCCAATCTAATCTAAATTCTCTAAAAGCTAGGGTAACTGAGACAGAAGATAGAATTAGTGATCTGGAGGACAAACAGATAGAGAGAAAGGATCAGGAGGAAGCCTGGAACAAACAGCTTAGAAGCCACGAAAACAGAATCAGGGAAATAAATGATGCCATGAAACATTCCAATGTCAGAATTATTGGAATCCCTGAAGGGGAGGAGAAAGAAAGAAGTCTAGAAGATATAGTGGAACAAGTTCTTCATGAAAATTTTCCCAATCTTGTGAATGGAACAAGCGTTCATGTACTAGAAGCAGAAAGGTCTCCCCCCAAGATTATAAATTCCAAAAAAACATCCAGGCACCGCATAGTAAAATTGAGGAATCATAATTGTAGATACAATCTCTTGAAAGCCGCTAGGACAAAGAAGCTCCTTACATGCAGAGGAAAGCCAATCAGAATAACGTCAGACCTGTCCACAGAGACCTGGCAAGCCAGAAAGGGCTGGCAAGATATATTCAGGGCACTCAATGAGAAGAACATGCAGCCAAGAATACTTTATCCAGCAAAACTGACATTCAAAATGGATGGAGAGATAAAGAGTTTCCAAGACCGGCAAGGCTTAAAAGACTATGCAACCACTAAGCTGACACTGCAGGAAATATTAAGGGGGGTTCTATAAAAGAGGAAAAACCCTAAGAATAGCATTGAACAGAAATATAGAGACAATCGACAGAAAGAAAGACGTCAAAGATAACACAATGTCAATAAAAACGTATGTCTCAATAATCACTCTCAATGTGAATGGCCTAAATGCGCCCATAAAACGACACAGGGTTGCAGAGTGGATAAAACGACAGGACCCATCCATATGTTGTCTACAAGAGACCCATTTTGAACCTAAAGATACACCCAGACTGAAAGTGAAGGGATGGAGAAGCATCTTTCATGCCAATGGGCCTCAAAAGAAGGCCGGGGTAGCGATTCTCATATCAGATAAATTAGATTTTAAACTAACGATGGTAGTCAGAGATACAGAAGGACACTGCATAATTCTTAAAGGGACTATCCACCAAGATGATCTAACAATTGTAAATATCTATGCCCCCAATATGGGAGCAGCCAACTACATAAGAAAACTATTAATCAAGATAAAGAGTCATATTGATATGAATACATTAATAGTAGGAGATCTTAATACGCCTCTCTCAGAAATAGACAGATCATCGAAGCAGAATATCCATAAAGAAATAAGAGCATTGAATGACACATTGGACCAGATGGACCTCATAGATATATACAGAACATTCCACCCTAAAACAACAGAATACTCATTCTTCACAAGTGCCCATGGAACCTTCTCCAGAATAGACCACATACTGGGTCACAAATCAGGGCTCATCCGATACCAAAAGACTGAGATTATTCCCTGCATATTCTCAGATCACAATGCTTTGAAACTGGAGCTCAATCACAAGGAAAAGTTCAGAAGGAACTCAAACACCTGGAAGCTAAAGACCACCCTGCTTAAGAATGCTTGCATCAACCAGGAGATCAAAGAAGAACTTAAACACTTTATGGAAACCAATGAGAATGAAGACACTTCACTCCAAAACCTATGGGATACAGCAAAGGCGGTCCTAAGGGGGAAATACATAGCCATCCAAGCCTCCCTCACAAAAATGGAAAAATCCAGAATACACCAGCTGTCTCTACACCTTAAAGAACTGGAGAATCAACAACAAATCAAACCAACCCCACACGTAAGAAGGGAAATAATCAAGATTAGAGCAGAGATCAATGAGGTAGAAACCAGAGATACAGTAGAACGTATCCATGAAACTAGAAGCTTGTTTTTTGAAAGAATCAATAAGATCAATAAACCATTGGCCACACTAATCCAAAAGAAAAGAGAGAAAGCCCAAATTAATAAAATGACGAATGAATAGGGAGAGATCACAACTAACACCAAGGAAGTAGAAACAATCATCAGAAGTTATTATCAACAGTTATATGCCAATAAACTAAGCAACCTAGATGAAATGGATGCATTCCTGGAAAACTACAAACTCCCAAAATTGAACCAGGAAGAAACTGACCACCTGAATAGACCGATATCTAGTAATGAGATTGAAGCAGTGATCAAAAACCTCCAAAAAACAAGAGCCCAGGACCCGACGGATTCCCTGGGGAATTCTATCAAACTTTCAAAGAAGAAATAACACCTATTCTCCTGAAGCTGTTTCAAAAAATTGAAGCAGAAGGAAAACTTCCAGACTCTTTTTATGAAGCCAGCATTACCCTGATCCCCAAACCAGGCAAAGATCCTACCAAAAAGGAGAATTTCAGACCAATATCCCTGATGAATATGGATGCTAAGATTCTCAACAAGATCCTAGCAAACAGGATCCAACAGCACATTAAAAAGATTATCTACCATGACCAGGTGTGATTCATCCCTGGGTTACAAGGATGGTTCAACATTCGCAAATCAATCAATGTGATAGAACAAATCAATAAGAGAAGAGAGAAGAACCACATGATCCTCTCAATTGATGCAGAAAAAGCTTTTGACAAAATCCAGCATCCGTTCCTGATTAAAACACTTCAAAGTATAGGGATAGAGGGAACATTCCTGAACCTCATCAAATCTATCTATGAAAGACCCACAGCAAATATCATCCTCAATGGGAAAAAGCTTGCAGCCTTCCCGTTGAGATCAGGAACACGACAAGGACGCCCACTCTCACCACTCTTGTTCAACATTGTATTAGAAGTCCTAACAACAGCAATGAGACAACAAAGAGAAATGAAAGGTATCCAAATTGGCCATGAAGAAGTCAAACTCTCTCTCTTTGCAGATGACATGATTCTTTATATGGAAAACCCGAAAGACTCCACCCCCAAACTTCTAGAACTCATACAGCAATTTAGTAACGTGGCAGGATACAAATTTAATGTACAGAAATCAGTGGCTTTCTTATACACTAGCAATGAAAATACACAAAGGCAAATTGGAGAATTGATTCCACTTACTATAGCACCAAGAACCATAAGATACCTCGGAATAAACCTAACCAAAGAGGTTAAGGATCTGTACTCGAGGAACTACAGACCGCTCATGAAAGAAATTGAAGAAGACACAAAAAGATGGAAGACCATTCCATGCTCTTGGATCGGAAGAATAAACATCGTTAAAATGTCTATACTGCCCAGAGCAATCTATACTTTTAATGCCATTCTGATCAAAATTCCACCGGTATTTTTCAAAGAGCTGGAGCAAATAATCCTAAAATTTGTATGGAACCAGATGAGACCCCAAATCGCTAAAGAAATATTGAAAAACAAAAATAAAACCTGCGACATCACGTTACCTGATTTCAAGCTTTCCTACAAAGCTGTGATCACCAAGACAACATGATATTGGCATAAAAACAGACACACAGACCAGTGGAACAGAGTAGAGAGCCCCAATATGGACCCTCAACTCTATGGTCAAATAATCTTCGACAAAACAGGAAAAAATATCCAGTGGAAAAAAGACAGTCTCTTCAATAAATGGTGCTGGGAAAACTGGACAGCTATATGTAGAAGAATGAAACTCGACCATTCTCTTACACCGTACACAAAGATAAACTCAAAATGGATCAAAGACCTCAACGTGAGACAGAAATCCATCAGAATCCTCGAGGAGAACATAGGCAGTAACCTCTTTGATATCAGCCACAGCAACTTCTTTCAAGATATGTCTCCAAAGGCGATGGAAACAAAAGTGAAAATGAACTTTTGGGACTTCATCAAAATCAAAAGCTTCCCTGCGAAGGAAAAAGTCAACAAAACAAAGAGGCAACCCACGGAATGGGAGAAGATATTTGCAAATGACAGTACAGACAAAAGCTTGATATCCAGGATCTATAAAAAACTCCTCAAACTCAACACACACAAAACAGACAATCATATTAAAAAATGGGCAGAAGATATGAACAGACACTTCTCCAATGAAGACATACAAATGGCTACCAGACACATGAAAAAATGTTCATCATCACTAGCCATCAGGGAGATTCAAATCAAAACCACATTGAGATACCACCTTACACCAGTTAGAATGGCCAAAATTAGCAAGACAGGAAACAACGTGTGTTGGAGAGGATGTGGAGAAAGGGGAACCCTCTTACACTGTTGGTGGGAATGCAAGTTGGTGCAGCCACTTTGGAGACCAGTGTGGAGATTCCTCACGAAGTTAAAAATAGAGCTTCCCTATGACCCTGCAATTGCACTACTGGGTATTTACCCCAAAGATACAGATGTAGTGAAAAGAAGGGCCATCTGTACCCCACTGTTTATAACAGCAATGGCCATGGTCGCCAAACTGTGGAAAGAACCAAGATGCCCTTCAACGGATGAATGGATAAGGAAGATGTGGTCCATATACACTATGGAGTATTATGCCTCCATCAGAAAGGACAAATACCCCACTTTTGTAGCAACGTGGATGGGACTGGAAGAGATTATGCTGAGTGAAATAAGTCAAGCAGAGAGGGTCAAGTATCATATGGTTTCATTTATTTGTGGAGCATAACAAATAATATAGAGGACAAGGGTAGATTGAGAGGAGAAGGGAGTTGAGGGATATTGGAAGGGGAGCTGAACCATGAGAGACTATGGACTCTGAAAAACAACCTGAAGGTTTTGAAGGAGATGGGGGTGGGAGGTTGGGGGAACCTGGTGGTGGGTATTAGGGAGGGCACAGATTGCATGGAGCACTGTATGTGGTGAAAAAACAATGAATACTGTTATGCTGAAAATAAATAAAAAATTAAAAAAAAATATTACCCACCATGACCAGGTGGGATTTATCCCTGGGATGCAGTGGTGGTTCAACATTCGCAAATCAATTGATGTGATAGAACAAATCAATAAGAGAAGAGAGTAGAATCACATGGTGCTCTCAATTGATGAAGAAATAGCATTTGACATTATACAGTATCCATTCCTGATTAAAACACTTCAGCGTATTGGCATAGAGGAAATATTCCTCAACTTCATAAAATCTATCTATGAAAAAGCCATTGTGACTGTCATTCTCAATGGGGAAAAGGTGACATCCTTCCCTTTGAGATCAGGAACACAACAAGGATGCCCACTCTTGCCCCTGTTGTTCAATATAGTACTAGAAGTCCTAGCAGCAGTAATCGGACAACAAAAAGAAATGAAAGGTATTCATATTGGCAGTGAAAAAGTCAAACTCTCTCTCTTCGCAGATGACATGAAACTTTGTATCGAAAACTCAAAAGACTATGTCCCCAAACTACTAGAATTCATACAGCAATTCAGCAATGTGGCCGGATACCAAGTCAATGCACAGAAATCAGCTGCTTTCTTATACACTAACAATGAAAACATAGAAAGGGAAATTAGAGAATTGATTCCATTTACTATAGCACCAAGAACCATAAGATACCTGGGAATAAACCTAACCAAAGAGGTAAAGGATCTGTACTTGAGGAACTACCTAAAACTCATGGAAGAATTTGAAGAAGACAAAATGATGGAAAAGAATCCCATGCTCATGGATCAGGAAACAAACAAACAAAAACAAAAACAAAAAACAAAAAACAAACAAAAAAACCCACGTTGTTTAAATTTCTATAATGCCTATAGAAATCTGTAATTTCAATGTCATCTTGGTAAAAATTCTACTAACATTTTTCAAAGAGTTGGAAGAAACAATCCTAAAATTTGTATGGAACCAGAAGAGGCCCCGAATCGCTAAGGAAATGTTGAGAAAGAAAGACAAAACTGGGGGCATCACATTGCCTGATTTCTTGCTTTATTACAAAGCTGTGATCACCAAGACAGCATGGTACTGTCACAAAAATAGACACATAGACAGTATAACAGAATAGGGAGCACAGATATGGTCCTGCAACTCTGGCAAAATAACCTCGACAAAGCACAATAAAATATCCAATGGAAAAAATCTCCTCAATAAATGGTGCTGGGAAAATTGGACAGCTATGTATAGAAGAATGGTGCTTGTCCATTCACTTACACCATACAAAAAGATAAACTAGAAATGGATAAAAGAACTCAACGTGAGACAGGAATCTATCAATGTCTTAGAGGAGAACACAGGCAGTAACCTCTTGGACATCGGCCACAGAAACTTCTTTCAAGACATGTCTCCATGGAAAGAAAACAAAAGCAAAAATAAGCTTTTGGGACTTCATCAAGATCAAAAGCTTCTGCACAGCAAAGGAAACAGTCAACAAAGCAAAGAGGGAACCCATGGAATGGGAGAAGATATTCGCAAATGACAGTACAGACAAAGAGATGGTATCCAAGATCTATAAAGAACTCCTCAAACTCAACACACACAAAACAGATAATCATGTCAAAAAAAAAAAAAAATGGGCAGAAGACATGAACAGACACTTCTCTGAATACAAATAATCAGCTAACAGACACATGAAAAAATGTTCATCATCATTAGCCATCAGGGAAATTCAAATAAAAACAACACTGAGATACCACATTACACTAGTTAGAATGGACAAAATCAACAGGACAGGAAACAACAAGCATTGGAGATGATGTGGAGAAAGGTGTACCCTCTTACACTGTTGGTGAGAATGCAAGTTGTTGTAGCCACTTTGGAAAACAGTGTAGAGATTCTTTAAGAAATTAAAAATAGAGCTACCCTTTGACCTTGCAATTGCCCTACTGGGTATTTACCCCAAAGTTACAGATGCAATGAAAAGAAGGGCCATCTGTACCCCAATGTTTACAGCAGCAATGGCCACAATCCCCAAACTGTGGAAAGAGCCAAGATGCCATTCAACAGATGAATGCATAAAGAAGATATGGTCCATATATAAAATGGAATATTATGCCTCCATCAGAAAGGATGAATATGCAACTTTGGTATCAACATTGATGGGACTGGACAAGATTATGCTATGGGAAATAAGTCAAGCAGAGAAAGTCAGTTATTATATGGTTTCACTTATTTGTGGAGCATAAGGAATAACATGGAGAACATTAGGAGAAGGAAAGGAAAAGTGAATTGGGGGAAATCAGAGGGGCAGATGAACATGAGAGACTGCGGACTTTGAGAAACAAACTGAAACTCCTATAAAACTATAGGAGAGGGGCATGAAGGGATGGGTGAGTCTGGTGGTGGGTATTAATGAGGGTACATATTGGATGGAGCACTGTGTGTGGTACATAAACAGTGAATCTTGGAACACTGAGAAAATGAAATATGAAATGAAATGAAATGAAACAAACAAAAAAACTTGTGAAATTCCTTAATATCTTCAGACCACTGTTCAGTTCTTGTTTTCAAAAGTATGCCATGGTCCAAGGATGCGGAGAAAGGGGAACTTTCCTACACTGTTGGTGGGAAAGAAAGCTGGAGAAGCCACTCTGGAAAATAGTATAGAGGTTCATCAAAAAGTTGAAAATAGAACTATCCTAAGACCCAGTATTCACACTACTGGGTATTTACCTTAAAGATACACATGTAGTGATCCAAAGGGGCACGTGCACCTGAATGTTTATAGTAGCAATGTCCACAATAGCCAAGCTATGGAAAAAACCTAGATATTCATCAACAGATGAATGGATAAAGAAGATTTCATATATATATACACACACACACACACACACACACACACACACGCACACTTATACAGAGAGAGAGAATGGAATACTATGCAGCCATCAAAAAACTGAAATCTTGCCATTTGCAATGACGTGGATGGACTAGAGGGTATTATGCTAAGCAAAATAAGTCAATCAGAGAAAGACAATTATCATATGATCTCTCTGACATGAGGAATTTGAGAGGCAGGGTGGGTGGGGTCATGGCAGGGAAGGGAGGGGAAAAAATGAAACAAGATGGGACTGGTGAGAGAGACAAACCATAAGAGACTCTTGATCTCAGGAAACAAACTGAGGGTTGCTGGGGGCTGAGGAGGGGTGGGATAGGGTGGCTGGGTTATGGACATTGGAGAAGGTATATGCTATGGTGAATGCTGTGTATTGTGTAAGACTGATGATTCACAGACCTGTACCCCTGAAGCAAATAATACATTATATGTTAAAAAAAAAAAAAGCCATACAATGGCCACAGTCGCCAACTGTGGAAAGAACCCAGATGCCCTTCAGCGGATGAATGGATAAGGAAGATGTGGTACATATATATGTCTGGCTATATACGTATATATACATACACATATATATGATATGTATATATACTATATCTATATACTCGCAGCCAGGAGTATCATGCCTCCATCAGAAAGGATGAATACCCAAGTTTTATATCAACATGGATGGGACTGGAAGAGATTATGCTGAGTGAAATAAGTCAAGCCATTATCATATGGTTTTGCTTATTTGTGGAGCATAAGAAATAACATGGAGCACATGGGGAGATTTAGAGGAGAAGGGAGTTGGGGGAAATTGGAGGGGGTGAGATAAACGGTGAGTGACTATGGCCTCTGAAAAACAATCTGAGGGTTTTGGAGGGGCAGGGGGTGGGAGGTTTGATGAGCCTGGTGGTGGGTATTATGGAGGGCACACATTGCATGGAGCACTGGGTGTGGTGCATAAACAATGAACTCTGGAACACTGAAAAGAAATTTAAAAAAATAAATATTTTTTTAAATGCTATGGTCATGCATGATGTTATCCTTAGAATAATCTGGGTGAAAGGTACATGAGAGATCTCTGTATTATCTTTGCTTTTTCTTCTGTCAATGTAAAATTATTACATAATAAAAAGTTTAACACACAAAGACATGAAGGGAAAAAAGAATAAAATATATCCTGTTTTAGGAATCCATCAGAATCCTAGAGGAGAACATAGGCAGTAACCTCTTCAATATCAGCCACAGCAACTTCTTTCAAGATACGTCTCCAAAAGTGAAGGTATTATGCTTAGCGAAGTAAGTCAATTAGAGAAAGACAACTATCACATGATCTCCCTGATATGAGGAAGTGAAGATGCAACATGTGGGGTTTGAGGGGTAGGGAAATGGAACAAGATGGGATCACAAAAATACTGGGTGGGAGGAGGGAGAAGGTGGTGGGGTTATGGACATTGGAGAGGGTATATGCTATGGTGAGTGCTGTGAAGTGTGTAAACCTGGCGATTCACAGACCTGTACCCCTGGGGCTAATGATGCATTATATGTTTATTAAAAAAATAAAGAAATAAAAAAAAAGATATGTCTCCAAAGGCAAAGGAAACAAAAGTGAAAATGAATTTTGGGACTTCATCAAGATCAAAAGCTTCTGCACAGCAAAGGAAACAGTCAACAAAACAAAGAGGCAACCACAGAATGGGAGAAGATATTTTCAAATGACAGAAAAGACAGAAGGCTGATATCCAGGATCTATAAAGAACTTTTCAAACTCAACACACACAAAACAGATAATCATGTCAAAAAATGGGCAGAAGATATGAACAGACACTTCTCCAATGAAGACATACAAATGGCTATCAGACACATGAAAAAATGTTCATCATCACTAGCCATTAGGGAGATTCAAATTAAAACCACATTGAGATATCACCTTACACCAGTTAGAATGGCCAAAATTAGCATGACAGGAAGCAACCTCTTTTGGAGAGGATGTGGAGAAAGGGGAACCCTATTACACTGTTGGTGGGAATGCAAGTTGGTGCAGCCACATTGGAAAACAGTGTGGAGATTCCTTAAGAAATTAAAAATGGGGGCGCCTGGGTGGCTCAGTGGGTTAAAGCCTCTGCCTTCGGCTCAGGTCATAGTCCCAGGATTCTGGGATCAAGCCCCACATCGGGCTCTCTGCTCAGTGGGGAGCTTGCTTCCTCCTCTCTCTCTCTGCCTGCCTCTCTGCCTACTTGTGATCTCTGTCAAATAAATAAATAAAATCTTAAAAAAAAAGAAATTAAAAATGGAGCTTCCTTATTACCCTGCAATTTCACTACTGGGTATTTACCCCAAAGATACAGATGTAGTGAAAAGAATGACCATCTGTACCCCAATGTTCATAGTAGCAATGGCCACGGTCACCAAACTGTGGAAAGAACCAAGATGCCCTTCAATGGACGAATGGATAAGGAAGATGTGATCCATATACACTATGGAGTATTATGCCTCCATCAGAAAGGATGAATACCCAACTTTTTATCAACATGGATGGGACTGGAAGAGATTATGCTGAGTGAAATAAGTCAAGCAGAGAGAGTCCATTATCGTATGGTTTCATTTATTTGTGGAGCATAAGAAATAACACAGAGGACATGGGGAGATGGAGAAGAGAAGGGAGTTGAGAGAAATTGGAGGGGGAGATGAACCATGAGAGACTATGGACTCTGAAAAATGATCTGAGGGTTATGAAGGGGAGGAGGGTGGGAGGTTGGGGGAGCCTGGGGGGTGGGTTTTATGGAGGGCACGCATTGCATGGAGCACTGGGTAATTCATAAACAATGAATTACACTGAAAAGAAATTAAATAAAATATATATATATATATATATATATATATATATATATATATATATATATCTCCTGTTTTTTCCTCATGTTTAAGAGACCAAAGCCAAACTTTTATGCTGTACTGGGTCCCAGCACTACCTATGAAACTTTTCACACCTAATGTTTGGTGATGTATTTTCCTTATATCATTCTGTAAAAAATAATGTAACATAATATTCAAATTACCTCTTATTTCTATTTCAGGATAAATCACCTCCACAACTTAAGTTCTGCAGGATCTCCACCATCCTAGCACTGGAGGAAACCATTCAGAGCAGGCACCACCAGGGTTTCCAGTTCTGACCAAGAGGAAATGCTCCCAATCAACCAGGTCCTCTCACTTACAACTAAAAATATCTCGGAAAAATACAAGCAAGTATAGGAAAACTCCATAAGGTAGAAAGAAGAAGGAAGACTTACTACAAACCTCAGCTGTTGAGGAAAACACACCAGTGAGTTCCTTGGGTTTCTTCCTTTCTATTACCCCAAATACATGTAAGAGAAGACACTGCAGGAGCCTCCAACCAAGAATCTCCCAGAGGGCCAGAAGGGAAAAAGAAAATAAAATCCACCAAAACTCTAAAAATGTCAGCCAACATAGAGGATCTGAATATAAATTGGCCTGAGCAAAGAAAATATTTTAGCAAAAAATTTAAAAAGTGTCTATTTTATATTACCTTCACACACTAATGAATCCCCAAACTGTGCCTTCATGCAGGGCTCTCAGCAGTGCTGAGCAGACACCTAGTGTCCCTCCCCTCCTGGCAGAAAAGGGCAGTGTCCGATTGTCCACCTTGTATAGTGTCATTGGTCTCAGTGGAGAGCTGAGCCTCCATCCCACAGGAGCATCAGAAAGCCTGGGCAAGGTGGGGCCAGTGGGCTACTTATCATTCCAGTTCTTCCCACCTATAATTTTGGCAGATCCCCAGAAGCTCAACAGAAGCCCATCCACCAGCAGGAACACTGATTGGTGATTTAAGGCAGAGCTGTTCTGCACTCATATACCCCTGCTGGTGACTGTGGGGCCAGAAAGAGCATACCCTGGACTCACACCTAGCATTAACACAATGAATAAGGGACTGCAAGGCAGGAATGCTGGCTTTGCATTTGACCCCTCCCCTTCCTATTGTCAGTGAGGGCACAGAGCCCAGTGAGTTGCTGAGAATTCATCCTCTGCACCTCCCTTCAGGCCTGGGCATCCCTCTCTGGGGTCAGCAGGGTCCAGCTCAGAGCCTGTCTCACAACACCCCCACTCACACAGTGGGCACTCGGAGGGGACACTCTTGCCCCACTTTCTCCAGCAGGGAGTCAGCAGCAAGACTATGGGATTGAACATTCCACTTTTCCTGGGGCCACTGGGAAGCTGACATACAATCCCAGACCTCTTGCTGCTCCTCAAGGGGGAGAATCACCTGATGATTGAAGGAAGGTAATTGGGACCCCAATATTACTTAATAAATATACAAAAATATACAGGATCCAGGAAAAATGACCACTTGTCTTGCCAAGAACCAGGAAAATCAAACCTTGAATGAGAAAGGAGACTCAACCATCACAAACACTGAGGTCCCTCACATGCTGACATTATGGAACAGATATTTTCAAGCAACAATCAGAAAATCCATCACAGGAGCCTCTACAAAAACTCTTAGAATATATGGAAAAGGCAGAAATATGCCATTGAAATAGAAGTCATCAAAACACACCAAATGGAAAGTATAGAAGTTAAAAATACAAGAGATGACACTGAAAAAGAAAACTCTCTGGAGAGACTCAAGAGTAGGTAACACCTACTTATGATATGTTTGTTGAAAACACAAATGGGCTACATTCACTCTGCCTGATTTCCACACCCATGAGTGGTCTCCTGAGAATGTCACCAGGGGGAGCTGTTCACCCTCTCAGAGCTGGCAAGGCCTGAAACCAACTGAAATGGTTCCACCTGACTGGGCCCTGCACCTCTGCTCACTGTCTGGGAGAGAGTTGCCAGCAGCTGCTTCCTCCCAGGGGACAAACTCGGACTGCTTAACTTCCCCAGTCCTCCTCTTTGGATTTCAGCTACAAGCTGGGCCTAGGACCCAGAACCAAATGGCATTGTAGGCTCATATTTGCATAATGCGCCACCAAACACACCCTTCTCCCTGGAGCTCAGGAGGAGATAAAAGACACATCCCAGGGACCAGCACCAGCTGTAAGGCCACGGGACCTTTGGGAAGTCCACACCATGACCTGGACTCCACTCCTCCTCCTCCCCCTCCTCACCTACTGCCCAGGTTCATGGAGATTTGACAGCCAGCTTTTGGGGGGAATCCCTCTGCCTTTATTCTTCATTCTAATATGTGTCTATTTTCATTTCAGGGACCAGTTCTGAGGCTGTGGTGACCCAGGAGCCCTCACTGACTGTATCCCCGGGAGAGACAGTCACTCTCACCTGTGCCTCCAGCTATGGTGCAGTCAGCGATAGACATTATCCATGTTGGTTCCAGCAGAAGCCTGGCCAATCCCCTAGGACATTGATTTATAATACACACAATAAACCTTCCTGGACCCCTGCCCGATTCTCAGGCTCCCTCCTTGGGGGCAAAGCTGTCCTGACCCTCACAGGGGCCCAGCCTGAGGATGAGGCTGAGTACCACTGCTTCCTACAATATGGTGATGGGAGGCACAGTGAGAGACCCAGATGAGGAAGGAAGACATAAACTGTTGTTTCAGTGTGTGGGTACAAATAAGATCATGTGATGCTGGTATACCATGACCAGACACCTGAGCCTTCAGGGTAGCCTAAGGGTTAAACCATCCTTAGAGAGGCAGAGATGCAACATGTTCTGAATTTCTTCCCATTCGTCTTTGAGTCCTGAAGTGGAGGAAATACATCAATGTTTTGGGAGGTACTGGTCGAAAAAAAGCAGATTTCAGTGCTTTTATATTAGACAAGGATCTCTATGTGCATGGATCAGAACTAAAATTTGAGGCAAAACACATTTCCTCCAGAAAAAAAGGAGCATCTCCAATATTCTTTGTCAGCTAAGAACAGAGGAAACACTCATTTAGTATATTTCTAAAGTTTCATGATGCACCTGGCCTGCTGAGTCAAAACAGGGTGGGACACTTGATTTCAAGGTCTGAGTTTAAGTCCCATGTTAGGTCCAGATATTCCTTAAATAAATAAATAAACCCCTCAAATTTTTAAAAAATAAGCAACATAAAGTTTATGTATTAGGTTGTCCTTTAATACAATGCAAGTATATTCTATACTTTTTAAAATATTAAACATTATGAATATTTTTTAATGATATTTCCTCCCTAATACTCTGGGATAAATTGTATCCTCCCAAAGAACATATGTTGAAGTTGTAGCCCTGAGGACTTAATAATATGCTCTGATCCAAAAATGGGTTTTTCATAGAGGTAATTGGTTAAGGTGAGGCTATACTGGTGGAAGGTGGCCTTCTAGTCCAGTATGACTGTGTGCTTAAAACAGGATGGCCATATGGAGACAAGAAGGTCACCATGGGAAGCTAGAGGCAGAATGTGCAGAGTTCTCAGCTTCACCCAGGGAATGCCAAAAATTGCCCTCAAACTGCTAGTTAGTCAGGGGGAGGCAGGGAAAGATTCCCGTACAGGTTCCAGAGGGAACATGGCCCTACCCTATGAATCTGGGGCTTTTAGCCTCCACACCTGTGAGGTAGTCACTTTTTCTTGAAGCCACCCAGTTTGTGCTACTTTGTTATGGCAGCCCTAAGAATCTAAAACATCACACGGTCAGTATCTTTCTGAATTTGAACACTCTCTTCCCAATGGGTTTTTAATTGTTACACAATTACACAAAGAGTTGTATTTATATTTCATATTTTGCTCATGTTTCAAGCACTCCTAGTGTCATGGAAGGTTACTACAAGTAATTTGCCCTGAGTTTAAAAGTCTAGAAATATAGAATTACTGCTTAATAGTGCTGAAACATTGCATTCAAAAGATAGACAGCCATTAGGTGGTTCCAATTGATTACCAGTGCAGGAGACTCTGAAATTGTGAAGTTGTGAAGATTATCTTGCTTGTATTAAAATGCATCTGGATCTAGTGAGTGAAAAGGGAGATGCCTACTACCTTCAGTGGGAAACCCTCAGTACATTACTGTGGACATCAAATGCACAGAATGGTAAAGGAAAGAGTTTATGTCCTGGAGAGGCTGATTGGAAAACAGAATAGATTGAAACTTGAAAAGCAGTCAGTGACCAAAAACAGTGTGGTCTTTCTACATGTGTTAGATCAGTTAGTCTCACACTTCAATGTGCATATGAATCATCCAGAATCTTGTAAAATTGAATTCAGATTCCTTTGAGTCTGGAGAGGGGCCTGCGATTCTGCAATTCTAAATCACAGAGAATGGCATAGAGAAATGATCTGCAGAGAAGAACTGAAGAGAAATCTCTGACAGAAAGAACTGATGCCTTTCATTAGAGAAGAACCCCCAGTCCACATATCCCAAGGACAGAGGCCTCCTGTTCAGACATATACCCTCTTGCCTTTCCCTCCACTCTCTCCACTGTATCATTTCCAGGACTTTTCCTCCATAATCAATGCTTCTCAGGTCCAGATCTGACCTAGTCTGGTACCTAACCATCCAGAATATCCTGGAAGAAGATGATAATGATTCCAACTGTTCAACAAACCATGGTTGTGGGAGGAGTTTTGCCTACCCACCGTGTGACAGCAGGAATAGTGAGAAAAAAACTCACAGCTGATCTGCCATGGACCCATGTCCCTCCCCTTGGCTGAATCATTTCACCCTGCTTAGAGAGTTTTCAACTTCTGAGATATTTTGGGAATCAGCACATGTCTATGAAGTCCTGTCCCTGCATGCCCTCCCTGTTCTTGGTCCATAGAAATGTTGCCTTACATTGCAAAATATTTTCTCAGGTCTTTCTAGAATCATGAGGGTTAATACCTGGACAGGTATGATTCTTGCCACTCCCCTGCTCCCTGATGGGTTTTTAGTTTTGAGGATGTTGAGCCTTTCACTGGTGCATTCATAGCACCAACCCCATCCTCACTCTTCTGTTCCCATTGACCTCATTGCTCACTCATGTAGTTCTTGGTTGGCCAGGGCTCAGAGTAGAAATCCATTACTGAATTGTTCTGTCTAAAAGCAACAGGAATCATGATCCCTTAAAATTAGAGGGCAGAAGACATTTTAATTAGATGAGGGTGGAAAAAATTATGGCAAATAGCAGTGACCAGAGAGGACTACCACAGAGAATGCAGTGGGCATGCCTATGTGGGTGCAGCATTCCAGGCCACAGGGCAGATAGTAGTCACTGAGGATAGTATCCGTATATACAATGAAAAGATAAAGAATGGATGTACAAGGGACTAAGTATAGCCACCCCAATAAAATGATATGTTTCATTGCCCAGGTTATTGATTCAAGCCATTTTTCATGCTTTGATGTCTTTGTGGGTTTTTTTGTTTTTGTTTTTTGTTTTTGAGAAAGAGAACATAAGCCAGGTAAGGGGCAGAGGGAGAAGCAGACTCCCCACAGAGAAAGGTGCTGGACGTAGAACTCCACCCAGAGACTCCAGGACCATGACTTGAGCCAAAGGCAAACACTTAACAAACTGAGCCATGCAGGCTCCCCAACTTCTTTTTAAGGTTTTTATTTATTGGCGTGGTAACCTACAGGCCTTCAGGGCCAGCCACGAGGAGGGGTCCCTGGGCAGCACAAACCCGGCCTCAGGGAGAAGCGCCTCAGGAGGACAAAGGCAACAGACATGGAAGCCAGGGACCAGCTGCCAGAGTGGGCCCATGCGGGACACAGTGTCCCACAGGGGGGACCCACAAAGACGGCCTGCAGCAGGGACAGTAGAGGCTGCTGGGTGCCACCAGAGCAGTTGACTTGGGGAGCCAGGAAACACCTGCCTGGAATTGGCTGAGACCATGACTCCCGCTGTCCAATGCCCCAGAATCCCCACCTCTGTGCACTGCAAAGCTGTCCTCGCAGACACCTACCGAGGCAGCTCACAGTCCCGCTGGTGCCAATGTGCACCTTGCCAGAATCTTGGTTGATATATTCAGCTATACATTCCCTCGAGCACCTCTCACCAAACTGACAAGGAGGAAGAACACCCCAAAGAGGAAAAATTCAGAGACTGTTACCTCTCCTACGACACTATTGGATATAGACATAAATGGTATGTTGGAAAGGGAACAATTATCTAGGCAGTGGCTAGGTTGGAGAAAAGCATTAGTGACAATATAGAATCTCTAAAGGCAGAAGGGAGAGCTAACCTGGCAGAAGTTAAAAATGCTATCAATGAGATCCAATCTAATCTAAATACCCTAACACCTGGGGTAACTGAAACAGAAGATAGAATTAGTGATATAGAGAACAAACTGATAGAGAAGAAAGATCAGGAAGAGGCCTGGAACAAATAGCTTAGAAGCCATGAAAACAGAATTAGGGACATAAATGATGCCATGTAACATTCCAATGTCAGAAATATTGGGATCTCTGGGGGGTGGAGAAAAAGAGAAGACTAGAAGATATGGTTGAACAAATTCTGGAAGAAAATTTCCCCAATCTGGGGAATGGAACAAGCATTTGTGTCCTAAAGGCAGAAAGGACACCCACCAAGATCAACGAATCTAGAAAGACACTTGATTGTGAAATTCACGAATCATAATTTTAGACAAGAGGTCCTAGGGGCATTTAGGGGGAAGAGATTCCTTATGTATAGAGGAAGGACAATCAGACTAACCTCAGACCTGTCCATAGAAATCTTGCAGGCCAGAAAGTGTTGGCAAGACATATTCAGGGCACTAAATGAGAATAACATGCAGCCAAGAATACTTTATTCAGCAAGGCTGACATTCAAAATGGATGGAGAGATAAAGAACTCCCAAGACCGCCAAGGTTTAAAAGAGTATGTGACTACCAAGCTGGCACTGCAAGAAATATTAAGGGGGGTTCTATAAAAGAAGAAAGAACTCAAGAGTGACATAGAAAAAGAAATTTACAAAAACAATCCATAGAAACAAGGACTTCACAGGCAACATGATTTCAGTAAAAACATATCTTTCAATAATCACTCTCAATGTGAATGACCTAAATGCTCCCATAAAAGGCACAGGGTTGCAGACTGGATAAAACAACAGGGGGGTGCCTCGGTGGCTCAGTGGGTTATGGCCTCTGCCTTTGGCTCGGGTCATGATCCCAGGTCCTGGGATTGAGCCCCGTGTTGGGCTCTCTGCTCAGCAGGGAGCCTGCTTTCTCCTCTCTCTCTGCCTGCTTCTCTGTCTACTTGTGATCTCCATCTGTCAAATAAATAAATAAAATCTTAAAAAAAAAATAGGACCCGCCCATATGCTGTCTACAAGAGACATATTTGGAACCTAAAGGCACATGCAGACTGAAAGTGCAGGGATGGAGAAGCATCTTTCATGCCAACAGGCCTCAAAAGAAATCTGGTTAGTGATTCTCATATCAGATAAATTAGATTTTAAGCTAAAGAATGTAGTCAGAGATAAAGAAGGACACTTTGTCATTCTTAAAGGGTCTATCAACCAAGAAGATCCAACAATTGTAAATATTTATGCCCCCAACATGGGAGCAGCCAACTACATGAGCTAACTGTTAAACAAAATAAACAGTCATAGAGGTGTGAATACATTAACTGTAGGGGATCTTAACACACCACTCTCAGTAACAGACAGATCATCCAAGCAGAAAACCAAGAAAGAAACAAGAGCATTGAATTACACATTGGACCAGATAGACCTCATAGATATATATAGAACATTCCACCCTAAAACAACAGAATACTTATTCTTCTTGAGTGCACATGTAACTTTTCCCAAAATAGACCACATACTGAGTCACAAATCAGGGCTTAACCAATCTTCAGAAATTATTATCAATATGCTGATAATTTAAGCAACCTTGATGAAATGGATGCATTCCTGGAAACCTATAAACTTACAAGACCAAATCAGGAAAAAATTGACAGCCTGAATAGTCCAATATCTAGTAATGAGATCGAAGCAGTGATCAAAAACCTCCCAAAAAAAACAAGAGCCCAGGACCTGACGGATTTCCTGGGGAATTCTAGCAAACATCCAAAGAAGAAATAATACCTATTCTGAAGCTGTTTCAAAAAATAGAAACAGAAGGAAAATTTCCAGACTGTTTCTACAAAGCCAGCATTACCTTGACCCTGAAACCAGACAAAGATCCCATCAAAAAGGAGAGTTTTAGACCAATATCCCTGATGAATATGGATGCCAAGATTCTCAACAAGATCCTAGCTAATAGGATCCAACAGTACATTAAAAACATTATCCTCCATGACCAGGTGAGATTTATCCATAGGATACAAGGTGGCTCAACATTCACAAATCAATCAAAGTGATAGAACAAGTCAATAAGAGAAGAGAGAAAAATCACACGGTCCGTTCAATTGATGCAGAAATAGCATTTGGCAAAATACAGCATCTGCTCCTCATTAAAACTCTTCAAAGTAAAGGGATAGAGGGAACATTCCTCAACTTCATAAAATCTATGAAAAACCCACAGCAAATATCATTTTCAATTGGGAAAAGCTGATAGCCTTCTCTTTGAGATCAGGAACACAACAAGAATGCCCACTCTTGCCCCTGTTGTTCAACATAGTACTAGAAGTTCTAGCAACAACAATCAGAAAACAGAAAGAAATAAAATGCATTCATACAGGCAAAGAAGAAGTCAAACTCTCTCTCTTCACAGATGACATGATATTTTATATGGAAAACCCAAAGACTCCACTCCCAAACTATTAGAACTCATATAGCAATTCAGTAATGTGGCAGGATACAAATTCAATGTACAGAAATCAGTGGCTTTCTTATACACTAACAATGAAAATATAGGAAGGGAAATTAGAGAATCAATTATTTTTACTATAACACCAAGAACCATAAGATACCTGGGAGTAAACCTAACCAAAGAGGTAAAGGATCTGTACTCGAGGAACTACAAAACACTCATGGAGGAAATTGAAGAAGACATAAAAAGTAGGAAAAGCATTCCATGCTCATGGATCTGAAGAATAAACATTGTTAAAATGTCTATACTGCCCAGAGCAATCTATGCTTTCAGTGCAATCCTGATCAAAATTCCACTGGCAATTTTCAAAGTGCTGGAACAAACAATCCTGAAATTGGTATGGAACCAGAAAAGACCCTGAATTGCTAGAAAATGTTGAAAAAGAAAAACAAAACTGGGGGCATCATGTTGCCTGATTTTAAGCTTTACTACAAAGCTGTGATCACCAAGACAGGATGGTATTGGCAAAAAAACAGACACATAGACCAGTGGAACAAAGTAGAGAGCCCAGATATGGACCTGCAACTCTATGGTCAAATGGTCTTTGACAAAGCAGGAAAAAATATCCAGTGGAAAAAAAAACAGTTTCTTCAATAAATGGTGCTAAGGAAATTGGACAGCTATATGTAGAAGAATGAAACTTGACCATTCTCTTACACCATACACAAAGATAGACTTGAAATGAATAAAAGACCTCAGTGTGAGGCACGTATCTATCAAAATCCTAGAGGAGAACATAGGCAGTAACCTCTTCAACATCAGCCACAGCAACTTCATTCAAGACATGTCTCCAAAGTTAAAGGAAACAAAAATGGAAATGAACTTTTGGGACTTCATCAAGATCAAAAGTTTCTGCACAGCAAAGGAAACAGTCAACAAATCATCGAGGCAACACCCAGAATTGGAAAAGATATTTGCAAAAGACACTAAAAACCAAGGGCTGATATCCAAGATCTATAAAGAACTCCTCAAATTCAACACTCAAAAACCAGATAATCAGGTCAAAAAATGGGCAGAAGACATGAACACACACTTCTCCAAAGAAGACATACAAATGGCTAACAAACACATGAAAAAATGTTCATCATCACTAGCCATCAGGGAGATTCAAATCAAAACCACATTGAGATACCACCTTACACCAGTTAGAATGGCCAAAATTAGCAAGACAGGAAACAACAAGTACCCTCTTATACTGTTGTTGGGAATGCAAGGTGGCACAGCCACTTTGGAAAACAGTGTGGAGATTGCTTAAGAAATGAAAAATAGAGCTACCCTATGACCCTGAAATTGCACTACTGGCTATTACCTCAAAGATACCTAATGTTCATAGCAGCAATGGCCACAAAAACTGTGTCCTTCAACAGACAAATGGATAAAGAAGATATGGCACATATATACAATGGAATATTATGCCCCCTTCAGAAAGGATGAATACCAAATTGTTGTATCGACATGGATGAGACTGGAGGAGATTATGCTGAGTGAGATAACTCAAGCAGAGAGAGTCAATTATCATATGGTTTCACTTACTTGTGGTGAATAAGAATAACATGGAGGACATTAGGAGAAGGAAAGGAAAAGTGAATTGGAAGAAATCGAAGGGAGAGATGAACCATGAGAGACTGTGAACTCTGAGAAACAAACTGAGGGTTTTGGAGGGGAGGCGGGTGTGGAGTTAGGTGAGCCTGGTGGTGGGTATTAAGAAGGGCATGTATTGCATGGAGCACTGGGTATGGTGCTTAAATAATGAATCTTGGAACACTGAAAAAATTAAACAAAAATTTTAAAAGTATATAAATAATAAATACATTTTATTTGTTATTTTATTTATTATTTGATAGAGACACAGCAAGAGATGGAACACAAGCAGGCAGAGTGGGAGAGTGAGAAGCAAGCTTCATGCTGAGTGAGGAGCCAGACATGGGGCTCGATCCCAGGACTCTGGAATCAAAACCTGAGTTGAAGGCAGACACTTAACATCTGAGCCACCTATGCTCCCCCAAGATTTTATTCATTTATTTTAAGGAGATACAGAGAAAGAGGGCACAGGTAGGGGGAGTGGCAGGCAGAAGGAGAGGGAGAAGACGACCCTGGGATCATGACCTGAGCCAAAGGCAGATGCTTAACCAACTGACTGACCCACATGCCCGCCTTGAAGCCTTTGACTTGAATTTGGGTTGGGATGCTGTGAGGAAGTTACCACTTGGCCAATAGAAAGGACAGTGATGTCCCCACTCCTGTCCCAAAGTGACCTCTATGTCATTAAAGGACCATACCTTGGAGAAGAGGAACTATCAAGATATTTTGAGCATTGTAGAACACATGATTCAAGTGACATTCTTACTCAGGAACCAAGAGCATCACCATGCCCTCCAGCACAGTGGGGATATCTGAATATCCCATCTACTAGAGGTACAGCTTACAGCAGATCTATAGGGGACATAGAATCGCCCAGGGGCCATATTCCCATAACTGTCAGCAGAATCTCCATACTTGCTTATTGTCCTGGTGAAGTAGGCCAAGAAGTAAGAGTATGGGTAGTTGAAAAGGCCAACCGAAAGCCTCTGGAACTATGTCTTATTCCATTTTTTCAAGAAAATAATTTATAAAATATTACTATTGTGGGAAAATAGTAGAGATTAGGGTTACACTTAATGATGCATTGGTATTGGTCCCCAACATGCCTGCCTTTATTTCTTCAATCTGGCTTCTAAACAAAAACTACCAATAACAATAGCCAAAGCACATGGATCCTGCCAGATGAACGTGGACTATTACAAACTCAGACAAGTAGTATCTCAGTCGAAGCTGTTCTGCTTAAGTGGCATATTTTCTAGAGCACATTAATTAACATTATTTCAGTTAAATGTATAGAGCCATAAATCTGGTGAATGCACACTTTTCCATACCTATCAGCTGGCATATAGAGTATCAGATGCTGTTCACACTCACATAGAGTAAATAATAGTACATTTAAGGTGTTGCCCCAAAACTGTTTTTACTCTTCTTCATAGACAGCATATCCTCAAGAAAACTGGACCATCTGTGTATTGTACAGAACCTGACAATTATATATTATATTGCTGACATTGATTTATATGAACAAGTTGAGCAAGAGGTGGAAGTACATCAAAGTCTTTAGTAAGACACCAAAGTTCCCGAGGATGGGGAACCCACCCTATAAAGAATCAGGGGCCCATCACACCAGTGCCCTAGGGATCACCTAGTCTAGAACATTTTTGGATACCTCTAAAATATAAAATAAAGTATCATATGTCACAACTTTCATCCTCAAAAAAGAATCACAACACTTCACTAGGATTATTCTTGTTCTGGAAGCACATATTCTACAACTGGAGAAATTGATGTGACCCATTTTCAGGTGACCAAGAAAGAGGCTAGGTTTGAAAAATCAGAGAGAAATGACTGTTCTACATACTCTGTATGAGGCAAACACTTCAGTCATTGGAGCCATATGACCCTGGATTAGTAGAACTACCTGTCATGAGAAAAAGAATAATAAAAACATCAGGTGAAATATTTGGCAAGGAGGAATTGCTCCCAAGACTCATTGTAGGAAGCTTGGAGATCTGAGCATGGGCATGAGGTGGACTGTAATGGATGTAGTGGTACCCTCCATAATGCCCTTCTCTAGGACCGAACCATGCCTTCTCCAGCAGCTGAGTGTAACTAGCCAAAAGGTCTCCCCTGAATCACATTATGAGACTAACCCTTTTTAATGGGTTATGGTTTATGGGTTCATCCAAGCCCACCAACTCTCCTAGGTGTAACTTGCATTCAGAGACTGAATGATGCACAGTTACCAGGTTCTACCCCTCTCATCCCACTTCAGGACCCTGAGGGATCTTGTCGACTCTCGAGCCCATCATGGGAGTATCTGTCTTGTTGCAAATGCCTCACCTTCTGCCTCTGACCAATCATGCCTCCTTCTACTCCTACTACCTGGTTGCCCTGGAAGAGTTCCCCATAATCTTTGTGGAAAATCTTGCCATCTCAGAGTCATGAAATTACTGTGACAAAGTCTGATAGCCCAGAAAATTTAGGCCAGAGAATGGCTCCCTCCATCTACTCTCCAGCTGAAGGGAGGTGGAGATGAGAGTCTTAATAGACAGAGAGAATGGCATGTGCCATTCTGTGGATAGTAAATACTCAGCATATTTATGGGAGGGACATGAATGCCTATGAAACATATCTGCAGCTAATAGAGGATAGTGGTACAGACATATCTTATTTTTCTGCACTTGGCTTTATTGCACTTCAGAAATATTGCATTTTTATAAACTGAAGTTTTGTTGCAACCCTGCATTGAGCAAGTTTATTGGCACCATTTTTTCCAAACTTTGCTAACTTCATGTCTCTGTATCACATCTTGTGTTTAATTCTCAGAATTTGTTCATTATTATTACATGTTCATTATTATTATATTTGTTCTGGTGATCTGTGATCAGTGATGACTTATACTGCTATTGTAACTGTCCTGGTGCACCACAATCCCTGCCCATATAAGATGGAAAACTTAATCAAAAATATGTGTTGATTGCTACACCAACTAGCCATTCCTCCATCTCTTTCCCTCCCCTCAGGCCTTCCCATTTCCTGATTCAGAACAAGATTAAAATCATGTCACTATTTAATAAACCTACAATGGCCCCATGGTGCTCAAGTGAAATTAAAAACTGCACACCTCTCACTTTAAATCATAATCTAGAAGTTATTAAACTTCATGAGGAAGACTTTCCAAAAGCTAACAGAGACAAAAAACTAGGTCTTCTTTACCTGTTAGTGAAGTTATGAGGGGGAAACAGTTATGAAAGAAATTAACAGTGCTATTTCAGTGATACACAAATGATAAGAAAGCAAAAGAGCCTAAATAAAATAAAATCTTAAAAAAAAAAGAAAGCAAAAGAGCCTTATCACTGGAGAAAGTGAGAATGGTCTGGACAGAAGATTGAAACATCCACAACATTCCCTCAAGCTAAAGCCTAATCCAGAGCAAGGCCCTAACTTTCTTCAAATCTATGAAGGCTAAGAGAGGTGAAGAAGCTGTAGAATGAAAAGTTTGAATTTAGCAGAGGTTAGTTCATAAACCATAAGGAAAGAACCCGTTTCTATAATATAAAAGTGCAAGGTGAAGCATCAAGCTTTGACGTGGAAGCTACAGCAAGTTATCCAGAAGATATAGCTAAGTCATGAAGGTGGCTACACTAAATAATGATTTTTCAATGTAGATGAAACATTCTTCAGTTGGAAGAAGATGCCATCCAGTACTTCCATAGCTAGAGAGGTGAAGTGAATGCCAGGTTTCAAAGCTTCAAAGACCAGGCTGACTCTCTCCTTAGGGATAATGCAGCTGATGGCTTTAAATTGGAGCCAATATTCATTAACCATTCCAAAAAGCCTATGGCACTTAAGAGTTATGCTAAATCTATTCTATCTGTGTTCTATAAATGGAACAACAAAAGCCTGGATGGCAGCACATCTGTTTACAATATGGTTTGCTGAATATTTTAAACCCACTGTTGAGACCTACTGTGCAGAAGAACAGATCCCTTTCAGAATATTATTACTACTGCTCAATGACAATGAGCCTGGTCACCCAAGAGCTCCAATGGAGGTGTATAATGAGATTAATGTCATTTCATAACTGCTAACACAACATCCATTCTGTAGTCCATGGATCAAGGAGTAATTTTGACTTTCAAGTCTTATTACTGAAGAAATATGTTCTGTACATCTATAGCTGCCATAGAGAGTAATTCCTCTGATGGATCTGGGCAAAGTAAATGGACAACTTTCAGAAAGGATTCACCATTCTAGATGCTACTGAAAACATTTATGATTCATGGGAAGGTATCAAAAGAGCAACATGAATAGGAGTTCGGAAGAAGTAGATTCCAACCTTCGATGGGCTCAAGGCTTCAGTGGAGGAAGTAATTGCAGATACAGTAGCAATAGCAACAGAACTAGAATTATAAGTGGAGCATGAATATGTGACTGAATTGCTACAAACTTGTGATAGACTTGAATGGATTATGTGTTGCTTCTTATGAATGAGCAAAGAAAATGGTTTCTTGGGAGGGAAACTACTCCTGGTGAAAATGCTATATTGCTTGTTGAGATGACAACAAAGGATTGAGAATATTACACAAACTTACTTATAAAGCAATAGCAGGCTTTGAGAGCATTGACTTCAACTACGAAAGAAGTTCCAGTGAGGGTAAAATACTAATGAACAGCACTGCATGCTATAGAGAAACCATTCATTTAAAAAAGTCAATTGACAGGGCAAACTTCCTTATTGTCTTAGTTTAAGAAATTGACACACCCCAACCTTTAGCACCCACCACCCTTGTCAGTCACCAGCCATCAACACTGAGGCAAGACCCTCCACCAGCAAAAAGATGACTCACTTAAAGCTCACATGATGGTTAGCACGTTTTTTTTTTTTTTTTTTTTTTTTTTTTTTTTTTTTTTTTTAGCAACAACGTGTTTTTTAATTGAGGTAATTAAGAGATTTGGACTTGCCTTAATAACAGGTGACTCAGAATGATGTCACTGATGTGAGCCTGGACCCTGAAAAATCCAAAGTATCCCAAAACACCCTTGATTCTGACACAAATTGCAAGTTCCACAGTCCCCAAGACCACCTCAGTCTTGAAATTCCCTAGGTAGACTCAGATAACTCACTGAAACCTGTTGTATCCATAGATATGGCTTATTACAAAAAAAGATGCAGATGAAAATCAGCCAAAGGATGAGGCAGCATGGGCTGGGGCTAGGAGGATTCCAAGCAAAAGCTTCCAGTTGTCTTCTCCCAGTGGAGTCATAGGCACTGATAACTTCTCCTGGTACCAACGTTGGATACTACAAATGGAGCACTGCAAACCAAAAAAATGGATAACCCAGTTATCCATTGTGGAAATGGTGGGGCAGTATGCTTAGTCCTATAGACTTGCTTGAAAATTTAGCTGACTAATCTCCCCAATTCACAATAAAAGCTTTAACCCTCAGTCTTTGGTGATATTCTTTCTTAAAGTTTTCTGAAGTCAATTATTGAAATCTGACTTACACTAGCTGTTAATTCAATGTAAGGCTCAAATTCCTAACTTCAGTAGAGTCACCCGGTCATGAAACAATTCCTTTAATCACTCAAAACACTCAGATAAGAAATTGAGACTATATAACACAATTGACGCTAGGATGGCATCTCAACAACTGGAGAAAGAAGTACAAACAGGAATGAGCCAAAAAGAGACAAGCAATGAATGTAGAATGACCTGCCAAATACAGTTGCAATGACAAAAAGGTAAATCAATAGTTATTTGTTAAATGAATGAGACCTCACACCCTCAGCACAAGGAAGCCAGCAGGGGCACTGTGGATCTTCTCAGAGGACTGCCAGGAACTCAAGTGGTTCCAATTTAATGGACACTGTGTAAAAATTTAGAGCAGCTGTTTCCTCCCAAGGAGTAAATCCACATCACACAGCCACCCCTGGCATGTCCCCTGCCCTCCCACCCATCCCTGACAGTGTAGCTGCTGTCAGGGTTGAGGACCTATGCAGTGGACCGGGAGGTAGAGGGCTCAGATTTGCATAATGCAACATTCAAACACACTCCCTTCCCACAGAAGCCCAGGAGGAGATAAAGAGCCATCAGAGAGTCTACCCTCAGCTCTGGGGCAAGGGGTCCTTCCAACATCTAAACCATGACCTGGACTCTTCTCCTCCTCCTCCCTCTCCTCACCCAATTCCCAGGTTCAAGGAGATTTCAGAGGCCACCCTTTGGGGCGGATCCCTCTGCCTTTATTCTTCATTCCTAACATGTGTCTATTTTCATTTCAGGGACCAGTTCTGAGGCGGTGGTGACTCAGGAGCCCTTACTGACTGTGTCCCCAGGAGGGACAGTCACTCTCACCTGCGCCTCCAGCACTGGAGCAGTCACCAATGCTCACTATCCATACTGGTTCCAGCAGAAGCCTGGCCAATCCCCTAGGACATTGATTTTCAACACAAACAGCAAACACTCCTGGACCCCCGCCCGATTCTCAGGCTCCATCCTTGGGGGCAAAGCTGCCCTGACCCTAACAGGGGCCCAGCCTGAGGATGAGGCTGAGTACCACTGCTGGCTGGTACATGATGGTGTTAGGCACAGTGGTTGATTCAGATGAGAAACCAGGACAAAAACATGTCCTAGTCCTTGTGATAAAGAGATTGTATGATCAGACACACCAACTCTCAAGCATCCTAAATGTGGACTATGTATTAAAGGTGAAGGGAAGGGTCTGAATTGACTCCTCTAACTGCCTTAGCCAAAGTGGAAGAAATACATGAATGATTTGGAAGGAACTGATTCAGAAAAAGCAAAATTATTTATTATTTTTAATAATTATTTAATAACCCAAAAGGAATAGTGACAACTGGATCATATCTAAGGGTTGAGATCAAACACATTTCCTCCTAAAAGGAGCACCCTCCATGATGTACTTTGCTGGTTAAGTGCAAAGAGAAGAAACACTCTGTATTTATTTATAAATAAATATAAAAATAAGTAACAGTTATTTAATTGGGTTGCATTTAATGTAGCATTTATATATTGTATAAAATAAGAAGTATTAAAAATTATGAAAATTTTCAAAAAGGTACTTTATGCTAAAACTTTCCTAATATCAATGTAACTACAATCAATCATTTTAAGCTATACTTCTGAATTTGAATGTATTCTTTAATTTTTGTTCTCAATGTTTCCACAATTGTTATCAAAATTTACACTCATATTTCTGCATTTTATACACAGGTCCTGCCATATAAGATTAATGTAGTAGCTTCCCACTTATTAAAAAATATACAAGGGGTACCTGAGTGGCTCAGTCAGTGGACTATGGGTCTGACTCTTGATTTCAGCTCAGGTCATGACCTGAGAGTCCTGGGATGGAGCCCTGTGTTGGGCTCCTCACTCAGCAGGGCGTCTGCTAGAGATTCCCTCTCTCTCCTCCCTTTGCCCTGCCCCCCTTTGAAATAAATAAATCTTTGAAACATGTATATAAATATTTGAAAGACTATTTAATATTATTTTGATTTCAGCACTAATGCAATATTATAGCATTTAGGTAATTCCAAATGTTTACAAGCCAAATAAAGGAGTGATGTTATATAATTAATCTTATTATTAATAAAACATTCCTGGTCATTTCTATAGATTTTGTGAGATCAGAGGGACATGCCTGCCATTGGCAATGGGAAGCCTCAAGTCATTACTCCTGACTATACAATGCACCAAATAGGAAAACAGGAAGTTAGTTGCTGCATATGTTTATTGGAAGCAGAATAGTGTGACACATTTGGGACAGTGCATAGCCAAAACCACACCATTGTCTTTAAGCCTGCATTAGACCAGTGTTTCTCAAACTTTAATGTATTAGTCACCCGAGGACCTTATAAAATGTGGATTCTGGTTCAATGGGCCTGGAGTGAAGGCAGAGAATCCACATTCCTAAAAGCTTCCTGCCCCATAAATCCACGTGTATGTTTTAATAATAGGAAATCTGCATGAATAGTATAAATAAGGAGAATCATTGGCAGACAAGAACCTAAGAGAACTCTGACATAAAGAACAAATGAGTTTACATTATAGAAGCATTATCCCACCCCTACCCCAGCCCTCCATGCATGGATCCTGCCAGGATAACAGAGGCTCCTCTTTCTTTAAGAACAAAAAACAAAAGCAACAAAATAAAAACAAACAAACAAACAAAACCCCTGTATTCCCTGGAGATCCTGCCCAATCTCCCTATTGGCTTCTCCTCCAGTCCCGTTTTGAAGGGCAGACTATTCCCTATCTCTGATTCAGACTGCTCTTCTAAGTTCATGGCTCCCTCTCCCTTTCCCGCCAACCTTCTCATATGTTCCTCTGCAGTTAATCACCAAGGCCTTTGTATCAGGAAAGCCACTGCCATTTGTCCAGACCTTTGCTACTTGGAAGTGGACACTTAACATTCTTTCCTCCTTGAACATCTCTATTCCTTTAGTTCTGAAGACCCCTAAGTGTGCTTATTCTCTTTTGTTCACCTCAGCCAGTACTTTCTCTTTCTAGTTCCCCCAGGACCCCCCTCATTTTCTAGTGAATGCAGTGAACCACACAAACATGTTAATTTATCCTCCCAAATACTCACCACTCTGACCTATGAGGAATCAAGTAAGAACAGAAACTTGGATATGAACAACCTGGGAGGGTCTGTCTGATGATTGAACTCTCAGCTGGGAAACCAGACACCTGTGACCCTGCCTCTGACACCTGTGACCCTGCCTCTGTTTTGTTGTTAGGGGCCCAGCAGCTGTGTCCTCCCAGAGTCACTAAGGAGTCACTGACCATGGCCTCCCCATCTCCAACCAGCTCCACCTCAAGATGAATGCCTGAGCTCCATGCCCCATGTGAGGAGGCACAACCAGGGGTAGCAGAATATATTTACAGAATCCTCTCCCTCCCCAGGGGTTGGGGAGGGAATAAGAGAGACTGGAGGCTGTTTGCCCTATTGTATGACAAAAGACAGAGTTCTGGGGCATCTCCACTGTGGCTTGGATCCTTTTGTTCTTCACTTTAATCATTGTCCTGGTGGTTGGAGAATGGACATCAGGAGCTGGCACTGGGAGGGCCTCAGGCTCTGTATCACTCTCTTGGTCCACTGACCTGCCTCATTCACCTTCTGTCACTCTCCCATCTGAACATTCATATTTACTGAACACCTACTATGTGCCAGGCTCAGGCCCATAGTTCCAGATACAGCACAGACAAGATAGACAGGGTCCCTAACCTCATAGGGCTGACACCTTGTGCAGCTGACAAAGGGACTCATCACTTTCCTTCATTCCTATTCACTGACATTTATTTGAAAAGTCACTTTTCATATGGCGAGAAAGAGCTGGTTACTCACTATTGAGTGAAAGCTTGAGAGGATCCCAGACAGAGTATTCTACAGAGCACACAGAATGCTTTTGGGATGTACTTGCACACTCAAGAAGCTATGCGTAAGAAGAGCTCAGTAACACCTTCTTTGTCCCACAAAACTGTGGCTGCTTGTCCCACTCTCCCTAGCTCTTGGTGGACATTTGACAAAGTCCAAGCAAATGAAGTACAATCTAACTGCTCTGTAGGGCTACTGGAAGTCTTCTTTTAAAAGACAGATTAGCTCTGCTTTTGGAATATCTATATAAGCTCCAACTGTACAGAACCTTATGCAGATACCAACTATGCTTTCTGGAAAAAATAAATTTAAAAGCAACTGTCTGGGGGCACCTGGGTGGCACATTCAGTTATGCATCCAACTCTAGGTTTTGGCTTGGGTCATGATTGAGCCCAGCATCAGGCTCAGCACTCGGTGTGGAGTCTGCTTAAGATTCCCTTTCTCTCTGCCTTTCCCCCTCCTCTCTCAAATAAATAAATCTTAAAAAAAAAAAAAAAAGCAACTATCTGAACACCTGACAGTGAAGAAAATGCAGGAAGTCCTGGATAGAAATTTATATTTTTTAACAGGTATAGTAAAAGAGAGTTCCCAATTTTTATGGCTTTTAGGCTGGAGTTAGTATGGATTGACATGGCTAAAACTCTTAAAGTAAGCCCAAGGTCTATCTGTCTTGAAAAAGCAATCAGTCGACAGACTTCAGGAAAAACACAGCCACTGAAAAAGAAGCAGGGAGTGCTATAAAGAGAACCACAGAGGGGGAAACTGACATTTGTATATAATTTTTGCCTAACTCTCTAGCTCATCTCTGAATGAGGCATGTGGTTAGGCAGTTCCCAAGAAGCCTAAATAAGGACAAAAGGACTGACTGATGTTTGAGTTACCTACCATCCAAGAGATAGGCTCTCCAGTGTGAACCCAACCAAACTTTTGCATATTATAAACAATCAAAATTACTGGGGCACCTCCTGGGTGGCTCAGTCAGTTAAGCATCTGCCTTTGGCTCAGGTCATGATCCTGGGGTCCTGGGATCAAGTCCTGCATCAGGCTTCTTGCTCAGGAAGGAGCCTGCTTCTCCTTCTGTCTGATGCTCCCCCTCCTTGTGCTCTCTCTATACTGGACAGAAAAAAAAAATATATATATATATATATATATTTTTTTTGTCATATATATATATCTCCAAAAAATCTCTAAAAAACATCAAAATTACTTTAGAGGACGATAATGGATCTGACATCAATGCAATCCATCATTCATAAAGTTCCAAATACAATCTTGAATTATTCAACATCAAAGAAACATGGTTAGTGAGTTTGAGGATCTCACATTGATGGAAGAAAAGGGCAAAAAGTGCTGTGACAAGAGGACAGTAACACACAGAAAGCTTTGTTTGGGCGGCACTTAGAAAGGTCAGGTGAGCAGAGAGGTCCTTCACAGCTGTAAACCTTTCAGAAAGAGTGACACTGGGCCAACACCCAAAAAAAGAAGGAAAAGAATTCCCAGGTAGGAAGAGAATCAGAGAAGGGCTTACAAGTCTCAGAGAGGCTGTTCAGCAGCACAGCCTCTGGGTCAGACAGCCATAAAGCAGTTTGGGGTCTTTTAGAGGGCAAGGATTTTTCTCATCAAAGCTAGCAGATGTCAAGTGCAGTTTCATGGGGCATGCAAAGCAGACAGGCTCTAAATTGTGAGATACATGCTCATTTGGTCTATATTTAAAGCAATTGGATGTGTAAAAATGTATTTTGTTGCAGGCTGGGTAATGGCCATAGTCTGCACCTGAAGGAAAAAAAAAAAAAAAAAGCATGGGGGCCAATATACAGAGCCCATCCTTAATCTATCTGTATAAAACTGGATTCTAACAAGTAGAACGCAAAAGTAATAGGATGTGAACACTGATACTAGGTTACAAAAAGCTAGTGCCTTGTCTTGGTTGCTCTCTCTTGCTTTCTCTTGGATCACTTGTCTTGTGGGAAGCAAAATACTGTGCCCACCACAACCTCATGGAGAAGCCCACATGGGAAGCTACCAACACCTGCCAATAGCCACAAGAGAAAGTAGATCCTAGTGCTCAAGCCAAGCCTTCAGCTATCCATGGCTCCTACTGATAGCTCACCTACAACTAAACACTAAGCGCTTTAGCAACCTCTGGATTCTTTTTGGTTCCACTTCCAGCACCCAACTCACATCATCTTCACATCACAGATATCATTTATTATTTTAGGTCCAGGTTGGTATATATTCTTTTATTCTTCCTTTCTTCCCTCCCTTCCTTCTTCCCTTCCTCTCTCTCCCCCTTTCTAGCTTCCTTCCTTCCTTTTTACCTTTTGCCCTTACTTTATTAGAAAATAAATTCATAAGTTAATTCTTTATGCTTTATTCTTATGTCTTTTACACTTCTTCACTTACTGATCTGTTCAACAAATATTTATGAGTACCCACTATGAGTTGGGCTACATTCTAGCCACTAAGGACACAGATCAATAACCTTATGGAGAATATGTTTCAGAGAGAGCAGAAAGATAAATTGTGTATCATGTTAGAAAGTGATAAGTGCTATGGATAAAAATAAAAAAGAAAATGGGAATAAAGAATGACAAGAGGATATGGTTTTAAATAATCTGATCAATAGGCCACACTAAGATGATATTTGGCAAAATTTTGAGGAGGTTAGGGAGGAAACTATGCAGGGCATGGAGGACCCTTGTAAGTCTTTTGGTGCAACAAATTATTTCAATCCTTTGTTTCCATTATTTTTCCTTATTTTATCTTTGAGAACACTACACTTATTTTAAATCTTGATATTCTAGGGGCACCTAGCTGGTTCAGTCAGTAGAGCATGCAACTCTTGATCTCTGGGCCTTGAGTTCAAGTGCCGTGTGGGGCATGGAGCCTACTTAAAATTTAAATTTGAAAAAATTCTAATTCATGTTGTTAAAATGTTGAGTTGATGCCTCTTCTCATAGTGTATACGTTTCTATGTGTCTTTTTATTTTTGTGACCATTCTACAAGGATATCAGCTATTTAGATTAGAAAGGTGTAAGGAGAAGGCACTGAAGTGTTACTTCTGTCAAATTAAGTAAGGGGGAGTGATCTAATCAGGAACCGAGCCCAGGGCTTATAGTGCAGTAGAGTCCATCCACTCTCTTCCATTGGTTTTGTCCCATCTACCTGTTAGACTCTTCCATTCCCTATATCCCTTTCTCTCCTGCTAACATTGATTTTTACAACCTGTTCATCTTTTTTCCTTGTAAATTTAGGGCCTAGAGAAGGATGAGTAATGGAAGAAATACTCAAACACTGCCTGCTGTGCTGCTGATCCCTGCTGCCCCATTTTTAGGTTGCAAATCCAGTTTGGCCTGAGCTGGGTTTTTGTTTTGTTATTTGTCTCTCAGTGGTGAAGTACAAGCAACAATCCAGCTAGAACAGCAAGGGGGGAAAGAAAGAAGCCTAACTCAAAAGTTATTTTGCCAACTCTTGCTCTCTAAGTCCTCTCTCTCTAAGTTCTATGCCCCAAGATGATGCTTTCTAGATGTAAACAAGATCTCTATGCCCGGATTCCCAGTCCTTCTTCCCTTTTATTTTTTTTTTTTAAAGATTTTATTTATTTGACAGAGAGAGATCACAAGTAGGCAGAGAGGCAGGCGGAGGTGGGGAGGGGAGCAGGCTACCTGCTGAGCAGAGAGCCAGATGTGGGGCTCCATCCCAGGATCCTGGGATCATGACCTGAGCCGAATGCAGCAGCCCAACCCACTGAGCCACCCGGGTGCCCCCCTCTTCTCTTTTAAACAAAACCAAAACCATTATTTCCACAGATTTGTGCTTGCTCCTCCTTCTGAGCTCTTTCAATGGAGGAGTTGGGGTTGTGGCTTGCTATTCTGAAAGCATGCATGCACGTGCGCGCGCGCGCACACACACACACACACACACACACACACACACACACACACCATTCATTTTTCAGACATCTGCAGAAGGACTTCCCTGGTTGTTACCTCCTCAAGTGCTCTGGTTAATGATGTCAGGAAGTAGCTTCTAATTGACAACTTCACGGGTACATTTTACTTTTCATCTAACTTGCCCCCTTACTATCCACCAAAAGTACTGACATCTTCCTTCTTGAAAACATCTTCTCCTTCAGTGTTTTCCTAAACTACAAGTATGCTCCACACACTTCTCCCTTCAAAAGTCACATACACAATCTAAGACATCAAGTCCAAAAGCCTAACTGAAATATTCTCAGCCCTTTTTAGCATTTGTGACCCAAAATCTCAGCCCCTTGCGTCAGTCAAGTTACTTCCAATTATTTGGATAACACATTTCTTTCTTTTCCCCAATTCTTTACATAGAATGATCTCTCATCCAGAATGCACCATCTGACCAACCCCACCCCTCTGCCTAGCATTCCCATTATGTCTATCTCCATGCTGGTCTTTCTCAAAGGTCGAATTTCATTCAGATTTTTACCTCCTCTGGAAAGTGTCCCTTGACTTCTCTGGACAGATTTACCCCACTTATTCAAGTGTTATGATAACATATTTTCTGAGCTATATATTTTCCCAGTCTTTTCTCAAATAGACTATAAACCCAAGAGGGTGGAATTTGTTCCCAAATCATTTTCTGTTTGTAATAAAAATGTTATGAAGTTGAATGAATGGATGAATGAATATTTAAATCATTTAGATTCCAAAGACCCTATCACATCAGCACCTCCATGACTGTAATCATCTTGATGGACCCCAGGAAAATCCAAACAATCATAACCTCTAATATTAGAGATGGTCCAAAAGTGGTTGTGCTGCAAGACTGTAAACTCCTTCATGAGTTTACAGTTGCCATTCTGCTTTCTGATATTTTCTTCCTGGTACCTAGAAGAATGTCTCCAATATAGGAGCTGATGAGTTTTCATCCAGTGAGTGAACTCAGGCATGAATGTATTCTTGAATGGAAGGTTCCCCCCCAAAGAGATGTCCATCAATGTTTTCAGTGGAAAACTCTGCCTACAAGGGTGAAGAAAGAGTTCAGGACTAGGTGTGTGAATCCTTGGCCTAGGAAAAAATCTTTTCTTTTGTGCCATCCTCAAAATATCTTAACATCCAAATCTTAAAAAGGCCTCATCAAAAACGACAATGGTCAGGGCCTGAGTGGTTCCAAGTGTTTATTTAATTCCTCTAATCTTTATGTATTTCCATCACTGCCAGCAATTAACATGTATTTCTTCCATGATAAAAAAAATTTTTTTTTTTTTGACAAAACTACAGAGATGGACAGACCGCATTAAGGTTGCCAGGGAACAAAGATGCGAGAGGTATGCAAATATAAAGGGGTAGCATGAGGTGATTCCTTTGTCATGCTGGAACAATTCTGTATTTTGACTGTGGTAATGGTTACACAAATATAAACTAAAGATAAAATTATGTAGAACTAACTACAAACACATCCCACACATGCACAAATGAATGCACGTAAAATATGGTGAAAACTAGACAAGGTCTGTAGTCTAGTTAACAGTACTATACCAATATCAAGTTCTGTTTTTGAAATTATTTCATGTATATAAGATTTCACCAATGTGGGAAGCTGAATGAAGGGTACTTGGGACTCTATGTACTATTTTTGCAATTTCTTGTGACCATAAGATTATTTTAAAATAACATTTTATAAGAAGATTTTTTTAAATTAGTGTTTTGCAAGAAAATATAATCCAAAACTTGGAAATCCAACAAAAAGGTAATTGTATGACTCTGGAATATCACACTAGAGATTTTTTTAAATGGTTCCATCTGACCTTAAAAACTTGTTTAATTTTATTTGTCTAAGAATGGGTAAGGATCCAGATATTTTATAACTGGTACATTTACATTAGCATATAGAAAACAGATTGGAAAAATATAGAGGGCGCCTAGATGGCTCAGTTGGTTGAGCATCTGTCTTCAGCTCCTGTTGAGTCCCGCATTGGGCTCCCTGCTTGGTGGGGAGCCTGCTTCTCCCTCTCCCTTTTCCTGCTGCTCCTCCTGCTTATGCTCACTTGCGCTCTCTCTCTGTCAAATAAATAAATTAATTAAAAAAAAAAGAAAAAGTAGAAAAGATAATCCCAGGGGTTATAGTTTTAGGATTTCTAACCAGCTTTGTATTTAATTTAGCAGATCTACTTTAGCTATCTTATTTCAACATTTTCCTCACTGACTATATAAATGTTACTCTGAAAATAAATTAAATACATACATATATAAATACAAAAATAAATGTTACTCTGTCCTTGTTGAATGAGCTTTGCCATTCTGGTTGCTCATTAATGGGATAGTTAAATTAGGAATGTGCTTACTGTTTATATGATAACTGTGTTTTCAGTAATATGAAAATTATGCTTTCACAGTACTTGAATGTACCACTGAAATGTGTTAACCTCATGAAAAATCCCTGGGATAGCCCCTATGTCAAAGAACAACATGACAAGCATGCTTTCAAGATCTTTTATGTTTCCCTGAACTTTGTGATTCATGAAGTTTTAATTGACACATGGAAAATCTTACTCATTTTCAGAGCTTCTACATGCCAAAGCCTGATGACCTAACACATGCCTACTGTTCATGCAGAAATATATGCATCCTCTCCCACAAAGTGCCAATTTGTGTTGTTATATTTTAATGATGTATTATTAAATAAAAAGTAAAATATATGTTACTGGAAACTTTCTTCTTAAAAAGGTGTTAAAATATTACCAACAAAATTCTGTGAAATATTTTTGTGGAAGGGACAAATCTCCCCTAATGTTCTTCATCGAGGTCAATCCTGAATTAAATCAGAGATTTTATTCTGGTTCAAAAAAAAGTGAGGAAGACATAAATTTGGAAAGAAAGAAGGGAAAACTGTCTCAATATTTTTAAGATATTAAATATCTCCAAATTGAAAGACATTCAAACCGATTCCAAAATTCCAATGGGTTGGCAGAAATTATTAAATGATTTAAAGTTACATGAAAATCTAAAGGACCTAGAATAGTCCTAGTAATCTTGAAACTTTCTATAAAACTATAGTAATCAAGACCATGTGGTATGGGTGTTTCTGAAATAAACCAACACTTTATATTGTATTGTATACTTTAAATTAGCTAAGATAACATATCTTAAGTATTCTCACTACATACACACAAAAAGGTAATTATGTGAGATGATAGAATCATTAATGTACTTAATCACGGACATCTTTTCACAATGTATACATATACCAAATCATCACACTGTACACTTTAAATATATACAATTTTAGGGGCGCCTGGTTAGCTCAGTGGGTTAAGCCTCTCCCTTCAGCTCAGGTCATGATTTCAGGGTCCTGGGATTGAGCCCCACATCAGGCTCTCTACTCGGTGGAGAGCCTGCTTCCCCCTCTCTCTCTGCCTGCCTCTCTGCCTACTTGTGATCTCTCTCTCTGTCAAATAAATACATAAAGTCTTTAAAAAAAATAAAAAAATAAATATATACAATTTTATTTGTCAATTATACCTCAATAAAGTTGGAGAAATAAAAAAAAACACAACACATTTACAAGTGTTACAAGTTACAAGTGCGACTACTTGATTTTTCAACAAAGGTACCAATGAAAATCAAATGAAAAAAGTGCTTTTAATAAATATACTAGAACAACTGGATATGTGTGTTAAAAAAGGAAAAAAAAAAGGAATTCTGACTCCCTACCTCACACCAAATTCAAAATTAATTCAATATGGATTATGGAACCAAATGTGAAAGCCAAAACAATAAAGATTTAGGTAGAAGAGAGAGAGAGAGAAAGAATTTTTTATAAGTTTGCCATCAACAAGACACAAAGACACCAAGCATACAAGAAAAAAAATGATAAATTGGACTTCATAAAAAGTAAAGCTTCGGGGCGCCTGGGTGGCTCAGTGGGTTAAGCCTCTGCCTTCGGCTCAGGTCATGATCCCAGGGTCCTGGGATCGAGCACTGCGTCGGGCTCACTGCTCAGCGGGAAGCCTGCTTCCTCCTCTCTCTCTGCCTGCCTCTCTGCCTACTTGTAATCTCTATCAAATAAATAAAATCTTTAAAAAAAAAAAAAGTAAAGCTTCTCGGGCACCTGGCTGGCTGTCAGTAGATGTGACTCTTAATCTTGGGGTCATGATTTTGAGCCCCATGTTGGGCATAAAGCTTGCTTAAAAAAAAAAAAAAGTAAAATCTCGGATCATCCAAAAATACTAAGAAGAAAGTGAAAGGCAAGCTACAAGTTGTAGGGGAAAAAATTAAAAGAATTTTAAAAATATTTGTTAGTCGAATGAATGAACAGAGGACCTTTCATTCTATTTCCCATCACCTCACCGTTTACATTCTCTTGAAGAGGCCCTCATGAAGCCTCATGTGGCACTGTGCATTCCCTCAGAAGTTTAAGCACAGTCTGAAACAAACTCAGAGCTCCAAATTGAAAGGGTTCTGGACTCAGTGGCCCAATAAAAGCTTGTTTCATCAGGTAAATTTGTCTTCTGGCAAGGGAGCTTCTTTTTGAGCTGAGGACACAGTCGAGGGGCTAGTAAAGGGAATCTATTGAGTATTTTGCATTTTTTTTAATTAAGTAGCTATATTTCTTCTTTATGAAATAGCCAGATTTTTGTTTTCTTTACAATAATTTCATGTTAGTGCATTAGAGATTGCTCTTAGTAATCTTTAGAAACACCAGAGTTGCTCAGTGGGCTGAGCACCCACCTCTTCATTTTGGCTCAGGTCATGATCTCAGGGTCCTGAAATTAAGCCCCACATCTAGCCCCATTCCGAGCCTTGCATCAGGCTCTGCACTCAGTGTGGAGTCTGCTTGTCCCTCTCCCTCTGTTCCTCCCCGACTCACACACTTTCTCTCTAATAAATAAATAAAATCTTTAAAAAGAAACACTCCAGAAAAAAAGTTTTTAATTAGTCTTCTCATGATTTTAGGTAATCATTTTGTCAACTTATATGCCATAAGACATTGTGAAATTGTTACATTTTCAAAAACAAAAAATCAAGGTGAGGAAACTGTATCATATAAATCCACTATCTTAAAAAAGTAGAAAAAATAAATTATCTAGAAGGCTAAATAGAATCTGAGAATTGTTAAACTTTTTGATATTTGAAGAATGTGAATTAATTACATATTCAAAGTTTTTAAACTAATGTACTTACCCCTAAAAAAATCTCATCTCAGGCTGCCAGTGTCAGCCAAAACAGCAAACTGGAGAGTGGGAAGGTAACACAGTGACCATTAACAGTTTTATCTGCATTTCCTATGGAATATCACAAAAAAGTCTAGCATTCCCTTCTCCCTGAAGTAGACCCAAGATTGCCCCCAAGGATTCCCTACCCCCTGGTATTCCTGCGTATATGTGGTCAACTTCCGTATTATATCGATTGGTCTGTGTAACCAATAGCATACAACAGAAGTGATGTTATTCATCTCCCAGGTAGGTTGCAGCTTCCTCCTTGCTCTCCTTGCTCTTCCTTGCACTCACTCTGCTAAAAGCCAGCTGACATCACACAAGGAACGTATGACAAGGAACTGAGGCCTCTTGCCAATAGCCATGTAAGTTTAGAGGTTGATTGCTTTAGTCCATCCAAGCTACTGTAACAAAATATACAGACGGGTAGCTTATAAACAAGAGAAATTTGCCGCTCATAGTTCTGGAGGCTGGAAGTCCAAGAGCAGGGTATCACCATGGTCAGGTGAGGTGTGGCTTCTTGTATCTTTGCATGGTGGAAAGGGCTAGGGAGCTCTGCGAGATCTTTTATAAAAACACTAATCCCACTCAAGAGGGCTGAACCCTCATGACCTAATCACTTCCCAAAAGCCCCATCTACTAATACCAACACTTTGGGGGCTTAGGATTTCAATATGAACATTGGGGAACAAAAACATTCAGACCATTATCACTGATCTTCCAGCGCCAGTTAAGCCTTCAGATGCCGGAGCTCCAGCCAACACCTTAACTGCAACTTCAGAAAAGAAGCTGAGCCAAAACTAATCAGCTAAGCAGATTCCAAATTTTTGACTCTTGAAAGTTGTTTTAAACTGGTAAGTTTGCCCTGATATTTTACACAGTCATAGATAACTAATACAGATTTTGGCACCTGGAAGGGAATGCTGCTATAATAAATATCTAAAATATGGCTTTGGAACTGGGCAGTGGGCAAAAGCTGGGAGGACTCTGAGGAGAGTGTTAGTGCAAGACTAAGTAAAAAAACAAACAAAATTGAATTTTGAGAACACTCCAGTATGGCTTAAAAATGAGGAACATGCTATTAGAAAACTGAGAAAGGGGTTATGTAGTGGCAGAAAGTTTGGTAACACTAACACCTTCAGTTATATGAAAAGTAGAAAAGGTACCTAAGTAATTGAGTCATCTAGCTAAGGAGATTTCCAGCCAGAAAACTGAAAGCACCACCTGGCTTCTTCTTATTGGTGCTTATAGTGCAATATGAAGGGGGGATAAAAAGTTAAGGGTGGGACTGTTAAATAAAACAAGAGCCAGAACTTGCAGGTTTTGAAAAATTTCCAGTCTCTTCAGATGGCAAAAGATGCTCAAATTAATGGCTACCAAGCAAAGAGCATACCCAGGGCACTGAAGAAATGAGGTGTAAAGATGGGAATAGGACTGTAAAATTCTTTAAGGCTCAGAAAGATGAGCGGTGATACACCAGAGCACCATGCAGTCAGGCCAAGTTCCTCTGATGATAACCTCAATCACACAATAGGGTTTCTACTAAGCTTAAGGGTGTTGTCCCTCAGCTGTTTCAGCACAAAAGCATCTTAAGTTGTATGGTTGTGGCTTTGGAGTAGACTTTTTTGGCATGAACACCAGTAAGATTAACAGGAGACACACAAAGTTTTTAAGAGAATATACTTGAAGAAATGTCTCTACCTTGCACTGAAAGGGCCAGAGTACAAAATGAAAAGAGAACTTTGGTCTTCTACCTGCTATGAGCAGGAAACAGGCTAAGCAAACAATTCAGCTATAATCATGTACTCTTTCATAAAAAAAGGAAGTATGTCATAGGGCAGAATCAAGAGTCCTGAGATCGAAGCCAAGAGAATTTCCAGACCTTGAGTCCTAATCAATGAATGCCAACATGTACCTAGTGGGATTTCAGAATTGCTACTGACAAATGATTGCCATCTTCCTTTCCCCCTTTTGAACAGCCATGTGTATAAAGGTTGTCCTATGCCTGTCCTACCTTTGTACTGGGGGGGAATGTAGGTGGGCAGATAACTCATCTCTTTTGTTCACAGTTCTTAAGATCTAGAGCAACTGTACTTGAAATACTTCATGTAAGGAATACCACCTAGAACCTGATCCACATCTAGACCTGATTTAGATGGTAAGATTCAGGAGATGAATGTATTTTGCACACTAGGAGGTATGTAATAAATAATGTGGCCCAAGTATGAAATCTGGTAGTTTAAAGTTATGCCCATATTGTTTTTTCCCATAAAAGGTGGAGGCTAATTACCTTCCCCTTGGTATGTGGGCTGGACTTGGGGCTTACTTCTAATGAATAGAATATTGTAGAAAGAACAGACTAAAAGCCTGAGACTAGGTCATAGAAGATGGTGTACAGTGCACCTTGCTCACTCCTTTAGAATACTTGTTCTAGAAGCCAGCTAGGCATGTCCTGAGAACAGTTAGGTAACCCAGTAGAGAGGCTCATATGGAGGAACTGAGGCTTTCTCCCAACAATGAGCAAGGAACTGGAGTCTCCTGTCAATAGCCATGCGAGTGACCCATCTTGGAAGCAATTCCTCCAGGCTCAGTCAGGCCTTTAGGTGACTGTACCTCCTGGAACTCTGAGCCACAACAACCCAACTAAGATGCTCCTGGATTCCCAACTCTCAGAAACAGTGGGAGATGATAATTTTTTAAAGCTTTTAGTTTTGTGATAATCTGTGGTAATTTGTTATAAAGCAATAGATAATATACTCCCACCTTGGGCTCTGCCTTTAGGCCAGTTTTAGCAAGAATCCTGCTGGGTCAATTTGGGGAAAACTCCCCACTATTGATATCTGACCGTCACCCTTGATATTTGATCAAATTCTTTATTCTACAACCTAGATGTCATGAATAATTTTTAACATTTCCAAGTTTTGTTATTAGAAATTTCTTTCAAATGAGTATTTTCATACTTCTACCTTTTATACTATATTCATTGTGGGGGGACAGATTTCTAGAATTAAAACAGTTCATATTTTTATCAAATATTTTTTAATAACCCATGTAGTAATTTGAAAAGGATGTGTGTATGTAAAGACATTTAGTGTTTACCCACAGTGCATACCCTCAAAGTTCCACGGAAAATTCGATTCACAGTAAACTGTAAATTCAGTCTAAAACATTCAGCCTGCAAACCTTTGGAATCGACTTACTCAAAAAAGTATGTAGAATGAAGACTTCAATAAAAATGAAAATATGCCATCAAAATATTTGGGATTCAAAGCTGTAAACAAAGGTAGGCAAAGTTTAAATCCTTTATTAAAGAAAAAAAAATCTTTTAAAAGTTCTTTACAAAAAATAAAAAGAACAATGCTAAAGAAAGTAGAGGTGTATAATGAATCAAGACAAAAATAGAGAAAACAAAATTAGTTGGGATAATAAATCAAGGGTTGCTCCTTAGAAAAAGGAAATGAAAAACACTGATAAAACTGTGGCAAATTTAACAAAGGGAAAAGTAAATACATTTCAAAATCAGAAATGCAAAAAGGAATGAGATTCTGAGATGAAGATAATATTCAACCACAAGTGGAAATATTACTTCAGGAGAGGAAGGTTTCAGGACACATGGATGGCTCAGTTGGTTAAACATATATATGCCTTTGGGTCAGGTCATGATCTCAGGGTCCTAGAATCAAGCCCTGTGCCTAGCTCCCCGCTCAGTGGTAAATCTGCCGGTCCCTCTGCCTCTCCCCCCTCAATGCTTGGGTTCTCTCCCTTGCTCACTCTCTCAAATAAATAAAATGTTTAAAAAAAGAGAGAGAAAGAGAAAGAGAGAGACTAAGGTTTCTAATAGAAAGGATGGAATCAGACTCAGCATAACTTTAGGATAGTAAAGAAAATGTAAATGACTGTCTCAATAGATGTTATAAATCATCCAATAAAACTAAGCAATTTTCTTTAAAAATTATAAAGGCAGAAATTCATTAAGCAATCTGAGCATTACCTTTAATGGTAAAGCATTTCTCACTAAAACAAAGAACAGAAAACTTCATTTACATCTCACTGTTTTGAAGTTCTGGCCAATGCAATATGATTAAAAATAAATACAAGTGGCAAGAAGGCAAAGAGTCTGCATAATGGTACCAAATAAAAATTAACTTAACTTTACTGGTGAAAAGATAATAAAATGAAACTTTTTTTTTTCAAAAAAATTTTATTACTACAATTGCTATTTTACTTACAATTTTTGGCAACATTAACAAAATAATAAATTTCATCTGAAAGAACAAGCAAGCAAAATAGACATGGAAATTCACAAAGGGTAATAACAAAATAGTAATCTTGACAGATATTCAATATATTTGTAAACAGAACAAAGTGACATCGCCTTAAAAAAATAGAGAGGTATCAATAGAAAAACAGAGAAAGCTCCTGAAAGAACTGAACTCACTATATTCAGTTTCTTTTGATTACAGGCACAGAAATTGACTCAAGCTAGCTCAATTCTAAGAGAAGCAAAGCTTTTGGTGATTATCTCTCCTAGCTTTTTGTGAAAACCTAGGAAATTTAACCAGATTGGAGAGGGAAAGGAAGTGGGGAGGCTTAAAGTGCCTTTAAAAGGAGGGGGAGTAAGAAGGTGGAGGGGATTTCATTGTCAGTATCTTTTAAGAACATTGGTGAAGCTCAATAAACCAAAGGAAGTATCAAACAATTAAGCGAGGTAGCAAGCCATGCAGGCCTAGGAGAAAAGCATTCTAAGAGAACAGCAGTTGCAGTCTTTGGAACAGGAAAAAATGTGATTTGCTTAAAGAAAAGCAAGGCCAGTGTGTCAAAAATAGTGCGCCACTGGGAAAAATGGTTGAGTAGCATGGCAGAGAATGGAAAAGCAAGAGGAGGTAGACAGGGGCCATAACACCAGAACCTATACTTGGCAATAAATAACAATTTGTACTCCTTAGGGTCATACTTTAGGTAAATAGCAAACAAGAGTTAACAGTGTTGATAATACCAAGCAACTACAAAAAGACAGAACTAAAATATTTCATATTTTCACTGTTTTCAAGACAGAATTTCTGTTATAGGAACAGAATAGGGAGATAAGTATGCAAAAGTCTGCATATCTATTTATACACAAGTTTCCACCTGAGACTAAAACAATGAGCATACACACACACACACACACACACACACACACACACACTCTCATTCACTCACACATACACACTCTCTCTGTCCACCTAAAGAAATAGGTTCAGGCTAAAATATTAACAAAGTGCCTTGGCCCAAGCAAACTAATAAAAAGGCCTATTAAAATGTTCAAAGTGCAAATCAATCAATCAAGCACTGAGCAAATAAATACAACAGAATCTACACTCGGGAAATTCTTTAAAACACAGACAATAAACTCGCAACTTCTTGTTTGTTATCTGTCCTCCTTCCCAATTCTAGAAGGGATCTAAGCTTCTGACAACTATCACTTCCCAGCTTTCTGTGAAAGAAAGCTTAGGTAATTTAACAAGATTGAGGAGGAAGAAAGAAATAGGGAGAGATAATGTACCATTAAAAAAGAGGAGAAAGCAAGGGAAAAGAAAATGGATTTCTCCTTGCTCAGGTATATGGACAACATCCTGGATTCCTTAAGTCATGTACAGAGGCTTCTCAGTACATGAATCAAGGTGGAGAAAGAAAGGATGGCATTAGATACCTGGGAGACTCAGTCCTGGGAACCCACAGAAACAGCCAAGGGTGATGTTCAGGAACCAATACTCAGAGAGCACTCTAGTTATGTGAAAGTCCTTGGAAATAGCAAGGGGAAAAGGTTCTCCCCCACAGCATACTCAAGGACTTGACCGCTGGATAAATTAGTTGAAAAGCAATAACTCTAAGAACTAATACCTAATGAAATAACGACATTTCTTATACATCTGATTGTGTCAAGGACAACTTTAAATTCAACTAGGTTGATAAAGGAAATTATACACACAACATAAAATAGCTGTTAACTGTAATACATTCATGTCTAAGGCAAGAAACAAAATTGCAGATTTCACATGTTCAACTGGGCTAAGATACATGTACATGGGAAAAATATAAGGAAAAGCCCTATAATGGGCTTAATTTTACTCAGTCACCATGGGCTGCTTTTATCCACTATACCTACGGTTCTTGGACAACCGCCATTCCAGCTTAATAGTAAGAAAACTAAATTTAGCCTAGTCCTTGAACTAGATAGATACCATTTGTTTGGCCCTTTTCAGCTCAAATTATGGGTCCAGTGCAGTTCAAACTATGGATGTCAGGGCTTCTTTCCCTTGAGAAATTTTACTTGCTTTACTGTTCTGACTGAGAGGTATAAAGCCAGCCAGAAGGGAGAGGGAAGGGAACAAACTGAATTCCCTTTTGGATCACTCAACAGGAGGTTCACTGGCACCAGACCCGATTCTATTCATTACCCCTGCTTTTCCATCTGAAGCCAGCTGATACAGTGATTGTTTCATGTCTGCAGAGGTTCCTTGCCAAAATGCAAAGCATTTTATTTTTAATAGTTTTGCTTCCTTGGATGTTCTTGTGGTAAGAAAAGACACTCTGAGACAGTATTCCTACTGCCTTGGCTCCAAGACTAGAGTGAATGTGTGTGCACATATGTGTCTGTGTGTGTGTGTGTGTGTGTGTGCACGCGCACGCTCATGTGTGCATGCATGTGTGAGCGCATGCCCTCAACCAGAATAAGAAGCCACTAGAAGCCACTGCTCTCCAGTGACTAACCTCTCAGTTCAGTTTCTGGTTCCCATTCATGCCACACCTTGTTCTTCAACTTCTCCACGCTCAGGGTCTCAGAGTCAGATTACTTTAGATCAGCTCAAGACAAGACACTTCTGGGAGCTCAGCAGCAAATGGGACGATGATGTAACAAAGTCATTCAAGTCTGACTAGAGTTAATATTGAAATCTTCAAGGCATGGAAAAAGTTGAAGATAAAATTAAGTACTTAAAAAAAACTCTATAGGTTCTATATACAGAAATTAGAGCTTTCAAACTTACAAGTAACATGAAATATCAAAATAATAAATAGGTATCCACTTTCTTCTCTCTCTCTCTCACACACACACACACACACACACACACACACAAAACATCTTTTATGTGTTAAGCCAGATACAGTACATGAAAACCAGTTAACAAATTTTTAAATAACATCTCAAAATTCAGATCAGACAATACTGTATTTCATGAATTTAAAAAGAAACTCTCAATGACTCATTGGCTTCACTATTTTTGATGTTACTAAATAATGTATTTTTTATGGCATTTTTTTACTTTGATTGAAATACCTGCTTTAGGTTTACTGAAACTAGAATTAACGAGGTTTTTTTGAAATTCTACTTTTAAACTTGGGAGCTGATGGTTCAGAATCAGACGTGCTCACAGTAACGGATGCTACCTCCACTGATCCTGGTTGAAGAGGTCCCAGCGACACCTGAATAACAACCTTTGTTTCAGGGGGCAATCCCTCTAGTTGCTTAGGCTTTTTAAACATTTGATGACACTGGGTCTTGTGCTCCATTTTCTCCTTGAAAGTTAAAAACTGTAGCCGGCATTTGGAACACTGGTGAACACTCTTTTCCCAGTGTCCCCTATAATGACACATGTACGGTGTTGCAGTTTTGAAAATTTTGAGACAGAATGGACAGAGCAAATTCTTAGTGTTTTCATGGCATTTTCTGAAATGTGTTTCCACATCAGCAAAGGCTGATGACCTGTAATTGCAAACCTGGCACACATAGGGCATTTCGCCAGGCTTATGATTGTCCTTCATGTGCTGTAAGAGAACCTGATCTGTTTTGAATGACAATTCACAAATTTTACAGACAGCAGAAGGCTCCTGGGTAGTGTGTACACTTTCAATGTGACATTGCAGCTCGAAGGGAGTGGGAAACTGTCGGTGGCAGTGCTGGCAGGTGGTGTGGCTTTCCCAGCTGTCACCCCTCTGCTTCTCAAGTTCCAGATGGTGCTTCATGTGATTCATAAACTTGACATTTTTTAGAATTTTCAAGCAGCTGAGGCATTTAAAGGTTGTGTGAGTCTTCTGTTCTGGCTGACCATCTCCTTTATGTTGCCCATAATAAAAGTCACGAAGTAGTATGACCAGACTTCCTTTCTTGGGATCAACAACCTGGTTTTGACTTGCTAGACTCAAAAAGTCTGTTTTTGCCGGTCTATTTTCCTTTACAGGATTTATAGGCTTAAAATGGACACTGTCCTTTGGAAAAGGTGTTGCAAAAGGTGCTCCATTCTGAACCATGGCTCCATGGCTCCATTCTAAGTCATGTCCATTCTGAACATGGCTTAATGAGGTATGAACACTGTTTGAGTCTGTGCTTTGCTGTGAAGTCATTGTATGAAAGTTACCTGAAGGGGACAAAGCTGAAGCATGTCCCTCTATGATTCCATCACTGAGTTTAGGCCTTTTGGGATTTATATCATTTACTTCAGCAGTGGAAAGTTGCTTTGATATGCAAGGACTTTTATTCATATCTCCTACAAAAAGTGCTTCTCCTACTGGATGCTGTAATGAATTTGTGAATGTAATCAAAGGAGAACATAAGTCCGAACAGCTATTAGGCACAATTTGTGAATTATTTTTAAAATCAGGTTTAGACAAAGGCTCAATAATAATGGGACTATTTGTTGATCTTGATTCAGATTCAGAAACTGGCAAGGCAGTGACTGCTTCTGATACAGAGGTCACATGATTTATAGGTGGCAATTTGTGAGTACCTTTTCTGAGGTGACCATACTTTTTTCTCCTTGAACATGAACCTGGGGTGACTCTGTTCAAAATGTTTGAAACAACTGGTTTTGAATTTGAAGTCACCCCAACAAAGATCAGCTCAGCATCGTCATTTACATGTTCCACCCCAACAAAGATGAGCTCAGCATCTTCATCATCTACTTTTTTGGTTTCTTCTGTGTTCTGCTGTGGGTCTGGCTCTTGCTCTTCCTCACATAACATACATGGCTGTTCCATTTTCTTTTTTTTTTTTTTTATGCTTGAAGGTGTGGCCACAGTCCCAGTGCTTTCTTTATATAAACTGCCACCTAAGTACAAACACACTACACATCAGTAAGTACAGAAAAATGCATTATCTTATTTAATTCTCTCCAAAACTCTAAGGTAGTTATAAACACCCTTATTTTATAAGACTACTAGAATTCACAGAGGATAAATGACAGCTTAAAGCCTACTATTATTATAAGTCTGTGCAACTCTAGAATCATGCCTTTGCCTTAAGCTGATTACTATTTCTTCTATTAAAAAAAGAGGAAAAAACTATTGACTAATCACTACGTGAAATCATATGTAAAGGATATATTATTTTACAAAGGCACCATTGTTCAGTGTTTAGAAACATGGGCTTTGGGGTCAGAGAAGATTAAGCTGGAATTCTAAGTCAGCCACAAACCAGCTGCATCTTCTTTGGCAAGTTCAAAACTTCTAAATGTGTTTTATCTTAAAGGCGAAACCTCTTACTTCTTAGACTTAAGGTAACAACTCTTTTTCAAAAACCACCAAGAATTCAATGGTACCTTATTTTGTAGCTGACTTAGAGAAAATTTTATAGTAAATGTACATATCTCAATTGATTCATAATTTCATAAATATTAATATAGAAAAGAAGAGTCAAATTCAAAGAACAGAATAAGAGTACCTAACAACTGTCGACAAACAGCATACTTCAATGTCAAGTGCTTAGCACATGCCTAGCAAATTGAGAACAAACTCTTGATAATCTCACACCAACTCAAGGCCTTCATTATAGTCCATTCACTGTCTCCTAAATTTCTCCTTCTAATCCTGACTTTCCCACTTAACTTAAATCCAACAGAACTGCCTCCCTCAGCCCACCTCAGGCTCATTTCCACATGACAGGCAAAGTAATTCTGTCAAATCACATATCACTGCTCAGCTCAAAACCCTCCAATGGCTTTCTCATTCACTCAGTAAAAGGCCAAGTGCTTCTAATACCTTCAATGCCTGTTAGACCATGCTTCCAAGCCTACATACTACCTTGCAGCATGTCCTACTCCTCCCCCCATCCACTTTATTCTAACCAAACTGTCTTGCAATTCCCTTGAACACATTAATTACTTTACTTGCTTAGAGCCCTGTATTTGCTGTCCTTCTAATGTGAATGTTCACCATCCAGATACCTGCAGGGCTGGATCCTCACCATCTTCAGACTTCTGTTGCAAGTCTTCTCAAAGAGGTTCTCAAATACTCCAAACAACTGTTAATTCACATTGCCAATCTCTCTTCCCTTCCCCTCAACCTTCAAGTCCTTATCACCACCTAACATATTATAAACTTTATCTACTTGATTATTTTCTACTGTCTATCCAGTAAAATGTAAATTTCAAAGGACAGAGATTATTTTTTGTTGACTGCTGTATCCCCAGCACAAAGAGTGCCTGGCACAATATGGGAGCTCAACAAATAAAGAATCTGTTAATAGTATGAATTAACAGTAACTTTCATTAATAAGAATATGTATTTGTAGAATAGACTGTACTCCTTTAATTCTGTATTTTCTATGATTTACTTAGAACCTTGTCCATATCAGATATTCTGTAGGCCTATGAAGGACTGAAAGCTTCTAGCTTTTTAAAACATTTTTATCACAACATAGTAAAAACAACAACAACATATAATATGGAAACTCACTACATAAACATATAAATAACAATTGCTTCACTACATGGATACTTATTCTAATCAATTATGACTCATCAATGGCTCACTACTAAAGGTTTGAAAAACATTTGTTTTAGGCTAGCAAGATGTAGGTACTTTAAATTATGGATCATAACTTACCAGTTTCTGAAAACCTAACGTCAGAATTCATTGCAACCCCATATAGACCCTTCAAACCCCATCTATAAAAATTAAAGTGGCATCAAATACATGCCATATACCTCAAATTAGTTTAATTAGCATATCAGCATATAATTTGGGAACACCTAGATATTTAATCCTGAGATGTATACCGACTTCAAAGTAAGTCAAAAAAGAAATTTTTTTAAAATAAGAAAAGTTGGGGCCCCTGGGTGGCTTAGTAGGTTAAAGCCTCTGCCTTCAGCTCAGGTCATGATCCCAGAGTCCTGGGATCGAGCCCCACATCTGGCTCTCTGCTCAGCAGGGAGCCTGCTTCCCTTCCTCTCTCTCTCTGCCTCTTTGACTGCTTGTGATCTTTCTCTGTCAAATAAACAATATCTTAAAAAAAAAATAAGAAAAGTTATTTCTTATTTTCATCACTTGTTTCACAACTATAATTTGCTTGGCCAACAATGGTATGATACTACCAAGCACTAAATAGAAAGTGGTGAATGCATGAAGTTTACAGTCTAGTGTGCCATGAACAGTGATTTACAACCTTCTTAAAACTAAGATCAAGTACATAATTAGGAGATATGTAATGCAAGAAAACATACAAGGCATATCTGAAAACATTGTTCTTTAAGAGTCACAGAAATTGGTTTGGTCTGTCTATATATAACTTCATCATCTAACTCCAGGATGATGCCACCTAGTCCACTGTTTCCCAACATAAGCACCACAGACATGTCTGGACCAGATAATTCTTTGTTGTAGGGGGGGTGGGGCTGGGTGCATTTAGGATTTGTAGCAGTATCCCTGACCTCTACTTAGGAGATGCTAGTAGAAATCCCCATTTGTGCCATCAAAAAATGTTCTATGGAGAACTTCTACCCTAATTTAATCTCCTGATATCAACTTCCACATTTCTAGTAACTGTCTTCTAGGTAATTCTACATGATGCTATAATACCCCTCTCAAGAAATAATTCTAAATTGACATTATTAATATCCTGGGGCACCTGGATGGCTCAGTGGGTTAAGCCTCTGCCTTAGGCTCAGGTCATGATCTCAGGGTCCAGGATCAAGCCACACATTGGGCTCCCTGCTCAGCAGGGAGCCTGGTCCCCCCTTTTTCTCTCTGCCCACCTCTCTGCCTACTTGTGATCTCTGTTAAATAAATAAACAAAATTTTTTTAAAAGAAATTATTAATATTCTCCCTGATATCATAAAAATCAGAATAAAATTTAAATGTGGGAGTTAAAAAGTAAAAAATTTAAATAAAAAATAGAATAAAATCTAATTTGACAATTAATATGACTATCAGAATTATCTGAGGATAGACTTTTAAAACCTAGAAAAATTTATGATTCACCTAAAGTTACATGTAAGGTCTGGAGACAGAGTTAGCACTAAAATTCATGATTCCTGAATTCTAGTTCTGTGTTCTTCCCACTATTCTAACTTAATGAATGTCTAAATTTCTAGTGATGGTGCTATTAAGTTCTTAGTCTCAAAGGATCAGAGTCATACTGGATTCAATTTTAATCTCCTCGTATTTTATAAAAACTGTTCAAACCTCCTCCAACCTCTATCAAATTATTCACAGAAACTTCTTAGTGGTTCTAAGTAACTTTTTAGAGCATTTGTCATTCTAACTACCTTACATTTCCATTCCTATTAAAGCTCCTCTCTCCAATTTCTAGGTTTGAGTCCACCTGTTACTTCATGTTTGTGCATCTGTACTAGGCTTCAAATTATCTCATCTCTCTGTCCTTCAAATTATCACCAACTGCATACCACCACTAGATGAATCTTTTTTTTTCACTAGACGAATCTTAATACACCTCTGTAATTATATCATTCCACTATTCCTACATGTTAAATGACTCCCCCAATTTTAAAGAGTACATTTTAAGTTATGCTATGGACCAAACTGTGTTCCTTCAAAATTCATATGTTGAAACCCTAACTCCCAGTGGGATAGTATCTGGAGATGAAACTTTGGGAAACTTTGGGTTCCCATCTAGTTAGATTTAGATAAATTCATGAGGGTGGAACCCTCATGATGGGATTAGTACCAAGAAGAGATATCAGAGAGCTTGCTTCTTCTCTGTCTCCCACCTACTATGTGAAGACACAGTGAGAATGTGGCAGTCTACAGGCCTGAAGAAAGCAAGGCAAGTCAGCTAGCACCTTGATCTTGAATTTTCCAGCCTCCAAAACTATGAGAAGAAATTCTGTTGTTAAAAAAGAATAAAAATAAACTGGGTTCCAGGAACATTGTAGGACTTTTTACCCACCTGATCTTGGTAGGATTTTATTTTATTTTATTAAAGATTTTATTTATTTATTTGAGAGAGACAGTGAACAGGCACAAGCAGGGGGAGTGGCACGTAGGGGAGAAGCAGACTCGCTGCTGAGCAAGGAGGCCGATGTGGGGCTGGATCCCAGAACCCTGGGATCATGACCTGAACAGAAGGCAGCTGCTTAACCAACTAAGCCACCAAGGAAGCCCTTAGTAGGATTTTATAGCTGTTACCATACCGATTAACTTTAAGCTGATGTGGGGGTGGATCCCAGGACCCTGGGATCATGACTTGAGCCAAAGGCAGAAGCTTAACCCTCTGAACCACCCAGGTGCCCCAGACCATGAGAATTTTCTTATCACTTCTCTTCTGGTACCTTTATTTTCTACAATTTACCAGACTCTTAAGATACCTGGGGTCATGAGGTTGGACATGTCAAAAACTTAGTAGATCTAAGGAGTTAATCCTCAAAACCACTTCATATCCCCTATCAATGAAACTGCCAAGGGCTGTGGAAGGAGTTAATGAGATTTCATGCCAAAGACAGCTGAGATGGCAGAGGATGATAAATCATAGGTTATTCCTATGCATTTAAATAATGGCCTTCTTCATGGGTCTTTTTTATAGCTACACACCCGCTTTTTTTCAGGCATCAGTCTTTCTTGAGTAGCTTCCTGAGAGCAGGCTAACCGGACTCCTTTGATATCTATCCTCACAATCTTTCCTTGCCTCTGACTCTTTTCACCCCCTATACCACTCCTCCAAATTCCTATCCCTATCCCTTCACTCCTTCCCCATCCATAGCACTCATGTCTCTTTCCCACTACTCTCCGTCCCTTCTCTTCCATTAACCCCACACATTTGCTGCCTTAGGATTTAATGCCCATTAAACACATCCTTGGGAGAAATGAGAGCTTCACAGGATCCTTAAAACTACACTAAATATTTATATTCACCTTAGGACAACTAAGAAAAACAAAATGTTTTCATAATTTTTTTAATAAATATTTGTTCATAAATAAGTTCAAGATGGTAGAGGAGTATAAAAATGGGGTCTAATCTAGTCTGGGAGTCTGAAATGGGAAAAACTATTAAACCAAGGTTGTTCTTTCAAAAGACAGGATTATTTCTGTAGACTGGACTAAGGAAAAGCAATTTACAGAACCTCATTACCATTTTCACTTTTTCTACCTCTCTGACTTCTTTTTCCATTATTCTAACACTCATTCCCTGCAATCCAGCCAGTGTCTTCCCTGTTGTTCCCTTTAGGCTCTGCATGAAATTCTTTTCTCCCAGATATCTCCATGGCTAACACTTCTATCTCCTTTAATGCCATGTCTGAACTTCCCTTTACCATAAGACTTGCCCTAATCATCCAATCTGAAATTACAACACTCCTACCCACCCAACATTCGACCCTATGACCCTGCTCTATTAGATTCTTCCTAATTTCATAACATCACCTTCTGTATCACCGAAAAATGTTATTATATTTATGTTATTATTACACAATTATATTATATATGTATTATATACATGTATGTGTGTATGTATGTGTGTGTGTATACACATATAATGTTATAGACCTTTCTTTCTCCACTGGACTGTCAGTTCTTTCCACTGGAGAAGTTCTGTTTCATTTTTTAGCTTGTTTTGTTTGTTTTTGTCTGTTTTGTTCATTGATTTCTCCCAAATTCCTAGAGTAGTCATGGCACACAAGTCTTAAATATTTGTGAAAGGAAAATGATTCTCTAGGAGTTAGAAATAAATTTAACAAAGGAAAGTGGGCTGAGGCAAGAAGCAGGAAATGTTCAAACCTGAGGAACACACAATTTTCTTTAAGTCAGGGAGCCACTAAAGTGTACTATTACAGCAAATATGAGAACCCTATAATCCTAGGACTCAGGAGGACTATTGTCAGTCATTTTCAACCATTTTCTCTTGCCCTTTGCTCCCAAGAGCAGGATTGTTGAAGAATTCACAAAGTAGAGATGAGCAGGATGGCAATTCAACCTAAAAGTGGCCTGTTAGTTCAGAAGCAAGTTCTTTCTCTAAGACTGAGGATTTAGAAAGGTGGAAGTATCAGATGAATGGTGAATGATTTAAACAGGGGCTGCAGAGAACCACAAAAAAGATGACTGGAAAAAAAAAAGGGAAAAAAGGACAATGTTAATTTTTTTAAATGCCAACAACAAGGTAAGGTCATAGGGAATGGTAAAATAAGAAACTACAAATATCCCCTCCTTCATAAAAGCAAAGAGAACAGCAAAAATAGTCAAAATCAGGCTTTTTCATCCCAGAAATTAACCAAAGGCTTAATCAGAAGATTAAAAATCAGAGGAAAATCAGAGGATTTCTGTGGAAAACAATATGGCAGTTCCTCAAAAAGTTAAACACTGAATTATCATTATGACCTGAGTCCACTTCTAAGTATTGCCCGATAGAACTGAAAACAGGTACTCAGACAACTACATGTAATGCACATACATGTTTAGAGTAACATGATTCACAAGAACTTAATGGTAAAAATAATACAAATATTCATCAATGGATAAGTAAACAAACTGTGCTATATACAAACACTGGAATATTATTCAACCATAAAGGGAATAAAGGTGCCTCCATATTCATTGCTGCATTATTTACAGTAGCCAAGATATCAAAATAACCTAAGTGTCCACTGATTGGTGGATAAAGAAGATCTAGAATATACAAATAATGGAATATCATTCAGCCATTAAAAAAATGAAACCATGCCATCTGTGACATGATGGACCTGAGGGCATTATGCTAAATGAAATAAGTCAAACACAGAAAGACAAATATTATATGATCTCACTGATATGTGGAATCATAAATAACAATAAGCTCATAGATAAAGAGAACAGACTGGTGATTGTCAGAGGCAAGGTAGAAGGGTAAAATGGATAAAGCGGATCAAAAGGTACAAACTTCCAGTTATAAAATAAATGTCATGGAGATGTAACGCACAACATGATGACTCTCGTTAATAATACTGCAGTGTATATTTGAAAGTTGCTAGGAGAGTAGATCTTAAAAGTTCTTATCTCAAGACAAAAAAAAAATTATGTATGGTGACAGATGTTGACTATACTTATTGTGGGCATTTCACAATTTAAACAAACACCAAATCATACTATATACCTGAAACTAACATTTTATGTCAATTATACATACCTGAGACCACACTGTCCCTGCGAGGGCTCCATCCCCGCTTAGCCTTCATTGTTATAGTCATATTTTAACCCTTCATTATATTTAACCTTATTTTTTGTATACATACAGGTTTTTTTATTTTTGTTAAAATCTTGGGATACAATTTCTTCCAACAGATCAAAATATACCCTAAATCTAGCACATGGCTTTGTTCTAGTCTCCAGCCTGAGCACATTCTTTTTTTTTTTTTTCCTTTTTCCTACCAACTTATCTTTTCATTCCCTTTTTATAATTTTTTTTTAAATTTTCATCTTTACAGTCATATTCTATCCCTTCATCGTGTTCACTATTATTTTTGTGTATATATATGTTTTTCTTTCTTTAAAGTTTTGGGAGGTAGTTTCTTCTAAGAGACCAGAATAGCCCCAAAATCAAGTGGGTGGCTTTGTTCTTTCCACCAGTCTGAGATTATATATATGTGTGTGTGTGTGTGTGTATATGTATTTTTTTTTCTTTTTTCCCCCTTTCTTCTCCCCCCAGTTTTGGGTCTCTTCTGATTTGGTTAGCATACATTTTTCTGGGGTCTTTGCCACACTTTTAGTGTATTATTCTCTCGTTCATATATTCTTATCTGGATAAAATGACAAGACGGAGAAACTCACCACAAAAAAAAAGAACAAGAGGCAGTACCAACGGCTAGGGACCTAATCAATAAGGACATTGGTAATATGTCAGATCTAGAGTTCAGAATGACGATTTTCAAGGTGCTAGCTAGGTTCGAAAAAGGGATAGAAGAGATTAGAGAAACCCTTTCTGGAGAAATACAATCCCTTTCTAAAGAAGTAAAAGAACTAAAATCTAACCAAATTGAAATCAAAAAAGCTATTAATGAGGTGCAATAAAAAACGAAGGCTCTTACTGCTAGGATAAATGAAGCAGAAGAGAGAATTAGTGATGTAGAACACCAAATGACAGAGAATAAAGAAGCTGAGCAAAAGAAAGACAAACAACTTCTGGACCACAAGGGGAGAATTCGAGAAGTGAAATCATAAGAGTAAACAATATTAGAATAATTGGGATTCCAGAAAAAGAAAGACAGAGAGGGGCAGAAGGTATACTGGATCGAATTAGAGCAGAGAATTTCCCTAATATGACAAAGGGAATGAGCATGAAAATTCAGGAAGCACAGAGAACCCCCCTCAAAATCAATAAAAATAGGTCTACACGCTGTCATATATTAGTAAAACCTACAAGTCTTAGGGACAAAGAGAAAACCCTGAAAGCAGCTCGGGACAAGAAGTCTGTAACATACAATGGTAGGAATATTAGATTGGCAGCAGACTTATCCACAGAGACCTGGCAGGCCAGAAAAAACTGGCATGATATATTCAGAGCACTAAATGAGAAAAATATGCAGCCAAGAATACTATATCCATAGGGTGAGTGGGTGGCTCAATGGATTAAAGCCTCTGCCTTCAGCTCAGGTCATGATCCCATGGTCCTGGGATCGAACTCCACATTGGGCTCTCTGCTCAGCGGGAAGTCTGCTTCCTCCTCTCTGCCTGCCTCTCTGCCTACTTGTGATCTCTGTCAAATAAATAAATAAAATCTTTCAAAAAAAAAAAAAAAAAAAAAGAATACTATATCCAGCTAGGCTATCATTGAAAATAGAAGAACAGATAAAAAGCTTCCAGGACAAACAAAAATTAAAAGAATTTGCAAACACCAAACCAGCCCTACAGGAACTATTGAGAGGGGTCCTCTAAGAAAAGAGAGAGCCTAATAGTAGTAGACAAGAAAGGTACAGAGACAACACACAGTTAATAGTCACCTTACAGGCAATACAATGGCACTAAATTCATATTTTTCAACAGTTACCTTGAATGTAAATGGGCTAAGTGCCCCAATCAAAAAACACAGGGTATGAGAATGGATTTAAAAAAAAAACAAAAACATGACCCATCAATATGCTATCTATAAGAAAGTCATTTCAGACCCAAAGACACCTCCAGATTTAAAGTGAGGGTGTGGAAAACAATTTACCATGCTAATGGACATCAAAAGAAAGCTGCGTTGGCAATCCTTATATCAGATAGTTTAGATTTTAAGCCAAAGACTATAATAAGAAATGAGGAAGGACTCTATACCATACTCAAAGGGTCTATTCAACAAGATCTAACAATTTTCTATATCTATGCCCCTAACATGGGAGCAGCCAACGATATAAACCAATTAATAACAAAATCAAAGAAACACATCAACAATAATGCAATAATAGTAGGGGACTTTAACACCCCCCTCAATGAAATGGACAGATAATCCAAGCAAAAGATCAGTAAGAAAATAAAGGCCTTAAATGACACACTGGACCAGATGGACATCACAGATATATTCAGGACATTCCATCCCAAATCAACAGAATATATATTCTTCTCTAGTGCACATGGAACATTCTCCAGAATAGATCACATTCTGGGTCACAAATCAGGTCTCGACTGGTACCAAAAGAGAGGGATCATTCCCTGCATATTTTCAGACCACAATGCTCTGAAGCTAGAACTCAGTCACAAGAGGAAACTTAGAAAGAACCCAAATACATGGAAGCTAAAGAGCATCCTACTAAAGAATGAAGGGGTCAACCAGGAAATTAAAGAAGAATTGAAAAAATTCATGGAAATAAGTGAAAACGAAAACACAACTGTTCAATATCTGTGGGACACAGCAAAGGCAGTCCTGAGAGGAAAGTATACAGGGATACAAGCCTTTCTCAAGAAACAAGAAAGGTCTCAAAAACACAACCTAACTGAACACCTAAAGGAGCTGGAGAAAGAACAGCAAAGAAAGCCTAAACCCAACAGAAGAAGAGAAATCATAAAGATCAGAGAAGAAATCAATGAAATAGAAACCAAAAGAACAGTAGAACAAATCAACAAAACTAGGAGCCGGTTCTTTGAAAGAATTAATAAGATTGATAAACCCCTGGCCAGACTTATCAAAAGAAAAGAGAAAGGACCCCAATCAATAAAATCATGAATGAAAGAGGAGAGATCACAACCAACACCAAATACATACAAATTATAAGAACATATTATGAGCAACTATACGCCAGCAAATTTGACAATCTGGAAGAAATGTCCTAGAGATGTATGAACTACCAAAACTGAACCAGGAAGAAATAGAAAACCTGAACAGACCCATAACCAGTTAAGGAGATTGAACAGTCATAAAAAACTCCCAACAAACAAGAGCCCAGGGCCAGAGAGCTTCCCAGGGGAATTCTACCAAACATTTAAAGAAGAATTAACTCCTATTCTCCTGAAACTGTTCCAAAAAATAGAAATGGAAAGAAAACTTCCAAAATGAGGCCAGCATTACCTTGATCCCAAAAAACAGACAAAGATGCCATCAAAAAGGAGAATTACAGACCAATATCCTTGATGAACACAGATGCGAAAATTCCCACCAAAATACTAGCCATTAGGATCCAACAGTACATTGAAAGGATTATTCACCATGACCAACTGGGATTTATTCCTGGGCTGCAAGGTTGGTTCAACATCTGCAAATCAATCAATGTGACACGATACATTAATTAATGAAAGAACAAGAACCATATGGTAATCTCAATAGATGCTGAAAAAGCATTTGACAAAGTACAGCATCCTTTCTTGATCAAAACTCTTCAAAGTATGATGGGGTGCCTGGGTGGCTCAGTGGGTTAAAGCCTCTGCCTTTGGCTCAGGTCATGGTCTCAGGGTCCTGGGATTGAGCCCCGCATCCGGCTCTCTGCTCAATGGGGAGCCTGCTTCCTCCTCTCTCCCTGCCTGCCTCTCTGACTACCTGTAATCTCTATCAAATAAATAAATAAAATCTTTAAAAAAAAAAAAACTCTTCAAAGTGTAGGGATAGAGGGTACATACCTCAAAATCATAAAAGCCATCTATTAAAAACCCACAGCAAATATCATTCACAATCAGGGAAAAACTGAGAGCTTTTCCCCCAAGGTCAGGAACATGTCAAGGTTATTCAATATCACTACTGCTATTCAACATAGTACTAGAATTCCTAGACTCAACAATCAGACAACAAAAAGAAATAAAAGGCATCTAAATCAGCAAAGAAGTCAAACTCTCACTCTTTGCAGATGATGATACCTTATGTGGAAAATCCAAAAGACTCCACTCCAAAACTGCTAAAACTCATACAGGAATTCAGTAAAGTGTCAGGATATAAAATTAATGCACAGAAATAAGTTGCATGTCTATACACCAACAAGACAGAAGAAAGAGAAATTAAGGAGTCAATCCCATTTACAATTTCATCCAAAACCATAAGATACCTAGGAATAAATCTAAACAAAGAGGCAAAAAATCTGTACTCAGAAAACTATGAATGGGGCACCTGGTTGGTTCAGTGGGTTAAAGCCTCTGCCTTCAGCTCAGGCCATGATCCCAGGGTCCTGGGATTGAGCCCCACATCGGGCTCTCTGCTCAGCGGATAGCCTACTTTGCTTCCTCCTCTCTCTGCCTGTCTCTATGCCTACTTGTGATCTCTGTCTCTGAAATAAATAAATAAAATCTTAAAAAGAAAGAAAGAAAGAAAGAAAACTGAATTACTCATGAAAGAAATTGAGGAAGACACAAAGAAATGGAAAAATGTTCCATGCTCATGGACTGGAAGAACAAATATTGTGAAATGTCTATGTTATCTAAAGCAATCTACACATTTCATGCAATTCCTATCAAAATACCATCATTTTTTTTCAAAGAATGGAACAAATAACTCTAAATTTATGTGGAACCAGAAAAGACTCCGAATAGCCAGCAGAATGTTGAAAAAGAAAGCCAAAGTTGGTGGCACACAATTTCAGACTTCAACTTCTATTAAAAAGCTGTAATCATTAAAACAGTATGGTACTGGCACAAAAACAGACACATAGATCCATGGAACAGAATAGAGAGCCCAAAAATAGACCCTCAACTAATCTTCGACAAAGCAGGAAGGAATGTCCAATGGAAAAAAGACAGTCTCTTCAACAAATGGTGTCAACAAATTGGACAGCCATATGCAGAAGAATGAAACTGGACCATTTCCTTAGACCACACACAAAAATAGACTCAAAATGGATGAAAGACCTCAATGTGAGACAGGAATCCATTAAAATCCTTGAAGAGACCACAGGAAGCAACCTCTTCAACCTCAGCCACAGCAACTTCTTCCTAGAAACATTGCCAAAGGCAAAGGAAGCAAGGGCAAAAATGAACTATTGGGACTTCATCAAGATCAAAAGCTTCTGCACAGCAAAGGAAACAGTCAACAAAACCAAAAGACAACTAACAGAATGGAAGATATTTGCAAATGGCATATCAGATAAAGGGCTAGTATCCAGAATCTATAAAGAACTTATCAAACTCAACAGCCAAAGAACAAATAATCCAATCAAGAAATGGGCAGAGGACATGAACAGATATTTCTTCAAAGAAGACATCCAGATGGCCAACAGACATATGAAAAAGGACTCCACATCATTCGGCATCAGGGAAATACAAATCAAAACCACAATGAGATACCACCTCACACCAGTCAGAATGGCTAAAATTAACAAGTCAGAAAATGACAGATGTCAGTGAGGATGCCTAGAAAGGAGAACCCTCACGTTCTTGGTGGGATGCAGGTTGAACCGCTGCCACTCTGGAAAACAGCATGGAGCTTCCTCAAAAAGTTGAAAATAGAACTACCCTACAACCCAGCAATTGCACTACTGGGTATATACCCTAAAAATACAAAAGTAGTGATCTGAAGGGGCACATGCACCTGAATGTTCATAGCAGCAATGTCCACAACAACCAAACTATAGAAAGAACCTAGATGTCCATCAACAGATAAATGGATAAAGAAGTATATATATATATATATATATATATATATATATATACACACACACATACATACATACATATACAATGGAATACTATGCAGCCATCAAAAGAAATGAAATCTTGCCATTTGCAATGACGTGGATGAAACTAGAGGGTATTATGCTGAGCGAAATACGTCAATCAGAGAAAGACAATTATCATATGATCTCCCTGATATGAGGAAATTGAGAGACAGGGTGGGGGGCTTGAGGGGTAGGGAAGAAAAAAAATGAAACAAGATGGGATTGGGATGGAGAAAAAACATAAGAGACTCTTTATATCACAAAACAAACTGAGGGTTGCTGTGGGGAGGGAGAGTATGGAGAGGGTGGCTGGGTTACGGACATTGGGGAGGGTGTGTGATATGGTGAGTGCTATGAAATGTGTAAGCCTGAAGATTCACGGACTTGTACCCCTGGGGAAATTAATACATTATATGTTAATAAAAATTAAAAAATAATTCCCAAAAGAGAAATCCAAGATCAGATGACTATCCTCATAAATTTTATCAAAACAATTCAAAAAGAATTAGCACTAAACTTTCAGTAACTCTCCAAAAATTAGATGAGGAGAGAAAATGTTCCAGCTCATTCTATGAGACCAGTACTATTTACACCAAAATTAAACAAACATATCACACACAAAACTAACAAAAAACAAAAAAAACCCAGACACCAGTATCTTTCATGAATAAGTGCAAAAATCCTTAACAAAATACTAGCAAACACAATTTAAAAACCTATAAGAAGGGCTATATACTATGACAAAGTGAGATTTATGTAAGAAATGCAAAGTTGGTAAACTATATGAAAATCAATCAACATTATACCATTTCAATAGAATGAAGGACCAAAAAACCTACATCTGTCCACAAAAAAAGCAGTGGACAAAATTGAGCACCTTTTTGGGGTAGGGGGATAAAAACCACACTCAATAATTGAAAGAGGGAAACTTTCTCTGACAAGGGATATCTGTAAAAGACCCATAGCTAGCATTACAATTCATGGCAAAAAGACTGAAAGCTTCTCCTCTAAGATCAGGAATAAGACAAGGATGTCCACTTCTACCATTCTGATTCAACATTATCCTGGAGGTTGTTTAACTGGGTAATCATGCAAAAAAAAAAAAAGTAAAATAGCATTCAGACTGGGAAAAAAAGAAGTAAAACTATATTGGAGAGGACATGATTTTGTATACAGAAAATCCTGAAGAATTATATTTGTTTATATATAAAAAATGTTTATTATAATAAACAATATAAGATCAATATAAAACATCAATTAGGGGTGCCTGGGTGGCTCAGTGGGTTAAAGCCTCTGCCTTCAGCTCAGGTCATGATCCCACAGTCCTGGGATCGAGACCCACATCGGGCTCTATGCTCGGCGGGGAGCCTGCTTCCTCCTCTCTCTCTGCCTGCCTCTCTGCCTACTTGTGAACTCTCTCTGTCAAATAAATAAATAAAACCTTAAAAAAAATCAATTACATTTCTATACACTAGCAATAAACACTCCGAAAATGAAATTAAGTAAGCAATTCTCTATGTACAGTAGCATTAAAAAGGATGAAATACTTAGGAATAAATTTCCAGAAAAAAATGCAAGACTTTCATACTGAAAACACTGAATTATACTGAATACATTGCTGAAGCAATTAAAAAAGACCTAAGTAAATATATACATCCCATGTTTATGGATAAGATTTAATATTATTAAGATGACAAGTTTCCTGATACTGATTTATCAAAATCCCAACTGGCTTTTTCACAAATTAAAATTCACAGGGAAATGCAAAAGACTCAGAATAGCCAAAACAATCTTGAAAAAGAAGAAATGAAAATGTCACACTGATTTCAAAACTTACTGCAAAGCTACAGTAATCAAGAGTGTGGTACTTTCATAAAGACAGAACCACAGATCAATAGAATACAATTCAGAGTCCAAAAATAAACCCATACACTAATGGCCAATTGGTTTTCAGCAAGAATAGCAAAATAATTAAGTAGGGAGCAGGTATGTCTTTTCAACAAATGTTGGAACAACTGAACATCCACATCGAAAAACTGAGGTTGGACCCCTGCTCACAGCATATTTAAAACAAAAAACAAAAAACAAAAAAAAAAACCCTCAAAATAGATTGTAGAACTAAATGTAAGAGCTAACTGTAAGTCTTCTTTTTTAAAAAACAGAAATAAAGGTTTTTGAGACAAGATACCAAAAGGAATAATGAAAAAGAAAAATGAACAGGATTTCAGCAAAGGGAACCCCCTCACACTGTTAGTTGAATGCAGGCTGGTACAGCAACTCTAGAAAAAAGTATGGAGTTTCCTCAAAAGGTTGAAAATAGAGCTACGCTATGACTCAGCAATTGCATTACTAGGGATTTATCCCAAAGATCCAAATCTGGTGATCTAAAGGGGCACCTGTACCCCAATATTTATAGCAGCAATCTCCACAATAGCAAAACTATGGAGAGAGCCCAGATATCATCAACAGATGAATGGATAAAGAAGATGTGGTGTGGAATATTACTAAGCCATCAAAAAAATGAAATCTTGACATTTGCAATGACCTGGATAGAACTAGAGGGTATTTATGCTAATCAAAATGCCAATCAATGACAGTTATCATATGATTTCACTCATATGTGGAATTTAAGAAACAACAGAAGAGCATGGGGGCGGGAAACAAAACAAAACTAAATCACAGAGGAAGACAAACCATAAGAGACTCTTAATCACAGGAAACAACCTAAGGGATGCTGGAAGGGAGGGGAGTAGGGGGATGGAGTAACGGAGTGATGAACTTTAAGGAAGGCATGGGATGTAATGAGCACTGGGTGTTATAGAACTCTACCACTAAAACTAATACACTATATGTTAATTAATAGAATTTACTAACATTTAATTAAAACAGGATTTCATCAAATTAAAAACTTTTTTTTAAAGATTTTATTTATTTATTTATTTGACAGAGAGATCACAAGCAGGCAGAGAGGCAGGCAGAGAGAGAGGAGGAAGCAGGCTCCCTGCTGAGCAGAAAGCCCGATGCAGGGCTTGATCCCAGAACCCTGAGATCATGACCTGAGCCGAAGGCAGAGGCTTAACCCACTGAGCCACCCGGGCGCCCCCAAATTAAAAACTTTTGTCCTTCAAAGGATACCATCATGAAAGTAACGGACAAGGCACATAATGGGAGAAAATATTTTTAACTCATATATGTAATAAGGGACTTCTATCCACAATACATAAAGACCTCTTATATCAGAAGAATAAAAAGACAACTCTATTTAAAACTGGGCAAAGGGGGTGCCTGACTGGCTCAGCCTGAAGAGCATGTGACTCTATCTCACAGATGTGAGTTCGAGTCCCACATTGGGTGGAGAGATTACTTAAATAAAAACTTCTAAAAAAAAAAAAAAAAACTTCTAAAAAATGGGCAAGGGAATTAAATAGAAATTTCTCTAAAAATGATATACAAATGTCCAAGTATATGAAAAGATGTTCAACATGATAGTAATGAGAAAACTGTGAATCAAAACTACAATGATATATCACTCACACCCCTTAGAATGGCTACTATCAAAATATATAAAAACAAATAATTACACCAGAAAATAACAACTGCTGGTAAGGATGTGAAGAATTTAAAATTCTTATGTGCTGTGGTTGGAATGTAAAATGGTGCAAAGCACCAGAGCAAAGCAACAGAGGTTCCCCAAAATATTATAAATCAAACTATCATATGATCCAGCAATCCCACTTCTGGATATATATCCAAAAGAAATGAAAACAGGATTACAAAGAAATATTTGTACACCCATGTTCACAGCAGTACTGTTCTGAAAACTAAAAGGTAGAAGCAGTCCAAATGTTCACTAACTGATGAAAGAATTTTAAAAAATGTGTATATACATACAACAGGATATTATCCAGCTATAAGAAGGAAGTCCTGCCACACACTACAACACCGATGAATCTCTGAAGACACATTAGCTAAATTTAAAAAAGCCAGTCACAAAAAAGACAAATACTATACTAATTCCACTTATCTGAAGTATCTTAAGTAGTCAAAGCAACAGTAAAGAAACAAAAAATAGAATGGTGGATACCAGGGTCTAGGAAGAGAGGGAAAAGGGACTTTGTTGTTTAATGAGATGGATACAGAGTTTCAATTTTACAGAATGAGAAGTTCTAGAGATCTGTTTTAAAACAATGTTAATATATTTAACACTTAAATGATTAAGATAGTAAAATTTATGTTATCTGCTTTTTACAATTAAAAATGAGCAAAAAATTTGAATAGACAACTCTTCAAAGAAGATACACAAATAATGTAATACAATAAGCACAAGAAATGCTGCTCAACACAATTAGTTATTAGGAAAATGTAAATCAAAACCAGAATGAGATACCACTTCACCTCCACTGGCTTGACTATAATCAAAAACAGAAACAGTAAAAAGTGTTAAGAGAATATGGAGAAATTAGAATCCTCATATATTGTTAGTGCAACTGCTGTAAAATGGTCAGCCACTTTGGAAAACAGTTTGGCAGCATCTCAAAAATTAAATACAGCAGTCTATGATCCAGCAATTTCTCTCCTAGGAATATATCTCAAAGAGTTGAAAACATAAATCCATATAAAAATTTGCTCAACAATGTTCATAGCAGCATTATTCATAATTGCAACAAAGTGCAAACTACCCAAAGGTCCATTAACTGGTAAATGGATGAACTGTAGTATAGCCATAAAATGGAATGTTATTCAGCTATGAAAACAAACAAAAACAAATACTGCTGTACATGTATGACATGTACGAACCTTGAAAAGATGCTAAGCAAATAAAGCTAGACACAAAAAGGCCGCCTATTGTATGATTCCTCCCATATAAAATGTCTACACTGGGCAAATGCACAGAGACGGAAATAAATTAGTGGTTGCCATGGGCTGGAGTGGGGGAAAGAATGAGGAAATGTAGTAGGTTGAATAATGACCTCAAAAAATATTAGATCCTGATCTCTGAAATGTATCTATGTTATCTTTTTTTTGGGAAAGGGGTCTTTGCAGATGTGATTAAGAATCTTGAGATGGGAAGATTATCCTGGATTATACAAATGTGCCCAAAATACCATCATAAGTATCCTCAGTATGAAAGGCAGAAGATTTCATGCATACAGTAAGAGAAAGCATTGTAACAAGACTGGAATGACATGGCCTCAGCCAAAGAATGCCTGCTGGAAGAGGCAAGCAATGGATTCTCCCTTAGAGTCTCTGGGATAGGATGGCCCTACCAACACCCTGATTTAGGTCAGGTGATGATTTCTAACTTTTGGCCTCCAGAATTGAGAGGGAATACATTTTTGTTGTTTTAATCCACCAAGACTGTGGTAATTTGTTATAGTAGCCACAGGAAACTAATATAGCGTTTTAGGGTTGATGAAATGTTCCAGAATTAGATAGTGGTAAAGACTGCACAATTTGTGAAGTATACTAAAAATCATTCAATTTTGCATTCTACAGAGTGAATTGTATAGTATGTGAATTATATCTCAATTAAAGAAAAAAATTCCTAGCGATAGGCTGGTGTGACCTCCCCCTCCCCCAACATCGTAACAACTGATAACTAACTCTTCAAAGCCCCTAAACAGACTCCATTCATGTAACAAGAGTTAGGTAATTAGAATTACAGTAACAATGCAAACTAATCTAGCCCACAAGGAGAGTTAAACTAGTATCATGTAGTCAATTTACAAATTTGTAGTGGGAGACATATGTTCCTAGGGAGGGATGGGTATCTTCTTGTAGAGTGGACACTACTCTGATCCTAAGTTGAAACACCAACTTAACTTTTATTAGGACTGCTAAAAATCCTGATTTGACGAGAACAATCCAGTTTGTGTATTTTTTAACAGTATTTTTTAACAGTATCACTGTGTATTTTTTAACAGTATCACTTTTCACTCTTAATACCTTGATTTCAGGGCATCTGGGTGGCTCAGTCAGTTAAGCATCTGAATCTTGATTTCAACTCAGGTTATGATCTCAGGGTTGTGAGATCAAGCCCCATGTTGGTCTCCACTCAGCAGGGAGTGTGCTTATTTTCTCTCTCTCCCTCCGCCATTAAAAAAATGATTTTGGTAATAAATGAGTCAACATACTTGTAAGGAATCTTGAAGTAGTGAAAGTGGTGAGAGCATAGGCTATGCATGCTAGATGTTCCCTGTCATGAATCTTCTAGGTAACAAATATCTCCCTGCTATTGGAAAGCTCCCAAAGAAAAAAATCCTAGTAAGACTTCCACAAAGCAACCATATTTTGTTTTCAAATATATACAATATTAATGCTTAAGCTGAACTCTCAGATCTCTATTATTCAGTGTTACTCAAATGACCAATTTATACATTTAAAGGAATGAATAAGGAATGCACCCAAGAATACTTGTGGTTGACAAGTGTAAGGAACTTATAAAGGACAGCTTAAAATAACTTGTACCAACTTTTTTTAAATTTTATTTTATTATTTCAGTGGTACCCAATTTTTGTTTGTTTGTTTGTTTTTGTTTTTGTTTTTACAGCGTATGGTCTTTTTTTTTTTAATTTTTTATTTATTTTCAGCGTAACAGTATTCATTGTTTTTTCACCACACCCAGTGCTCCATGCAATCTGTGCCCTCCTTAATACCCACCACCTGGTTCCCTCAACCTCCCAACCCCCGCCCCTTCAAAACCCTCAGGTTGTTTTTCAGAGTCCATAGTCTCTCATGGTTCACCTCCCAATTTTTTTAAGTGTTATGAAATCAAAAGCTGAAAGTAACTTTTTGTTGTTGTTGTTTTCATATCAAATTGACCCTAACATAATAATGCTGTGTTAAAACTCCTGGGTGCAAAAAAAGGAAAAGAGGGGAATCTCTCTCTTCTTTCTTTTTTTTCTTTCTCTCTCTCTCTCTCTCTTTCTTTTAAGAAATTAAGGAAAAATTGTTACTCTACGGAAAGATCATCATAAGAAGTCCTATGGGTAGTCATACATATAACGTTGGTAATGTTCTGATGTTCACTATTTTGGATGAACTACAACTATGAAACATATTAAATTAGTAAAATTAGAACATATCCCTGTCCAAAAAAGACTGAGAAATAAATAAATGACACAGGAGCATAATGATAAGAAACTGTATAGTTCTGATAGTCTCCTAACCCTAACCCTTAACAGAGAAAAGGGGAGGGAGAAGTATCAAGATGGCGCTTATAAGGAATTTGAGTATTAGGAAGTATTTGGTGAGCCTACCGTATGACAGGTACTGATCTAGGTACCAGAGATACAGTAGTGATTGAAACAAAGACCCTTTCTTCAGGAAGCTGACATTGCAATAGAGGTAACTGAAAAATACATTAAAAAATATACACACATAATGTTACTGCATGCAATATTATAGTATCACACAGCACATATTTCAAATATGTACTAATGTAACATAAATCATATAAAATATTTTATATTATTATATGTGTGTATACATATATATATAATTTCAAATGGTCATAAATGCTATAGAGAAAATAAAGGAGGCAATGGCCAGGTAGTACGGAGGCAGGCTGATATTTGTATGGCATGGTTATGGAGATCTGGGGAAGAATTCTCCAGCAGAAGGAAGAACAAATACAAAGGCTCTGAGACTTACCAAAGTTAAGGACTGGTCAAGAGGTTAATGTAGGCAAACCAGTGGACAGGGAGAGAAACTGGAGACGAATCAAAGATTGAGTTTGCTGTAGTACATTAATGTAGTCCATTCTAAGTTCTTTGGTTTTACTCTAGGTATGATAGTTCACTGGGAATTTTGAGTGAGGGGTGACATGATCTTTCATGTCAAAAGGACCACTCTGGCTGCTATGTGAAGAAAGAAAACTTTAGAATAATAACTGGAAGCAGGAAGGCAAGTTCAGATTATTATAATTACTAAGATTATTAATAACAATCATAATAATTTCATTAATAATGATTTTATAATAAAAGATTACACTAATACAAGACTGGGATGCTGAGAAGGGGTCAAATTCTTTTTTTTTTTTTTTAAGATTTTATTTATTTATTTGATAGACAGAGATTACAAGCAGTCAAAGAGGCAGGCAGGGAGAGAGAAGTAAGCAGGTTCCCGCTGAGCAGAGAGCCGGATGTAAGGCTCGATCCCAGGACCCTGAGACCATGACCTGAGCCGAAGGCAGACGCTTTAACCCACTGAGCCACCCAGGCGCCCCAGGGGTCAAATTCTATATTAAAACCTTGAAGGTCCACAAGATTTGTTAATAGATTGGAATTGGGGTGTGAGGAAGAGGATGACACATAGAAGGGGTGATGCTGAGCAAGTAAATATGAGACCAGAACTCAGGGAAAGACCTGGCTAAGTACACAAATTTTGGAGCCTTTGGCATGTAATGTTATTTAAAACACAAGACTGTCTGCTGTCATCTAGGAAAAGAGGTCTGATATCCAAGTCCTGGGGCACTGAATTGGTCAGAGGTCAGAAACATGAGAAGAAACCAGAAAAGGATAGAAAGAAGGAAGAGTTACTTAGAACCAGCTGGGGTGGGGGGGTAGGGAAGTAGTAAAAGAATAGAGAAAAAGCACATTATAATCCAAATGAAAAATTATTTTCAGGGAAGAGGAAATTAATGACTCTGATAAATGCTGCAATAGATCACATAAATTAATAACTAACAATTCAGGATGCCTGGGTGGCTCAGTCGGTTAAGCATCTGCCTTCGGCTCAGGTCATTATCTTGAGGTCCTGGGATCAAGTCCTGCAACGGGCTCCCTGCTCAGAGGGGATTCTGTTTCTCTCTCTCCTGTGATCTCTCTCACTCTAACTCAAATAAATAAATAAAATCTTAAAAAAAAAATAACAATTGACCATTTCATTAAGTACTGTGAAATTCACTGAAGGTCTTGACAAGAGTGGATTTAAAGGAGAATGGGAGAACTTGAGGAAGCAAACATGGACAACTCTGAAGAAACTTTCCTCTAATGAGAAGCAGACATGAAATAAAATAAGCAAAAGGGGGATGTGCAATTAAAAGATGGCTTTTTAACAAAAGGTAACATTACAATCAGTCTGTTTGTTGATTAGAAAAAAGTATATACAAAACAGTAAATCATGAATTTTGAAAAAAGTAATATAAAGAATTTTCACTTGTTTAAATAAATTAAGGAAACAACCAAAATGACATTTTTACATAGTAAAAGAAGTAAATAATTTGAGAGAAAATAAACTGTATTGATGTATTTAAACAAACACAAACAAGACCTATTTGGATGATGGTTTTAATGGTTTCAGAGAAACTGAAAACTTAATCCAGGACAAAGAGGAGACTTGCTGGAACAACATTCCTGAATAAACAAAAACTGTTTGGATTTAATATACCAGGGGAGGCTTTGCCCTTAGCCTGGAGCCAAATAATTCACTCATAACAGAACAATATGGAGAAGAGTTGGAATGGTGGATTAACAGGTGTGGTTGCTAGCCTCCAACATGGCCCCAAATGAATCTTGCCTCCTGGTATTCACACTCTTGTGTAGTCCTCTCCTACAATATCACAGGGTTAGCCTACGTGATGAAGCAAATACAGAAGTAATGGTATGTAACTTCTGAAAAAGACTCTGCACTTCATCCTGGGACCAAGCGCTCTCTTTAATCACTCGCTCTGAGGGAAGCCAGCCACCGTGACAGGAGCAGACCCATGGAGAGGGCCACAGAGTGAAGAACTGAGGACTGTGCTATCAGTCAAGTGAGCAAGCTCAGACACAGTTCATCCAATAAAACCCAAGTCTTCAATAACTGCCAATCCTGTCAAAAGCTTCACTGTAAACTCATAAGCTACCCTGAGCCAGAATCACCCAGCTAGAGTATGACAGTGAAATAAACATTTCTTAGGTCATTAAGTTTGAGACAATGTGTTACACAGCAATAGATAACTAACTATATGATGGGTCTTACCATGCTATGTACACAAGTTATTGGGCATACAACTTACTTATTGTTTTGCCTACTGGCATGAAATGAATTCATATGGCTTCCCCTATCCAGTCACATTCAATTACTTCATGAAATAAAGCCCTTAAAAGGTTGTAGAAATGAACAAACTAATCCTATGTGAGCATTTTTAACCAATACACATTTATCCCGAATGAACCACTTTAATACTTTAATACATGAGCTTAAATCTTAGGTATGTGTATCTGCCCATTTTAGCCTCCTACTGCCATTGTAAAAGAGGTCAGTTTTACATAGCTTAAAAGTATGATCCTCTCATGTTCCTTAGAGAGCAGGTGAAAGAATGCCACCCTCCCTGTTTTTAAGGAAGCAATATAGAGAGCTCCAGAATTACCTAAATCAGTGATTGGCTTGAATTTATCAGACATATTCAGGTCATACACACTTCAGGAAACACTGTCTAAATACTAGTATTTTAACACGAGAGAAAAGATGAAAAAACTGAAGAAAAATGATACAGTCTTGGTCCTTATAAAGACCTCTCATCTTACCTCAGGTGTGCAGTGAAACTTCTAAGAACTTAAGATTTTCTAGGCAGGAGAAGGTCACATCCTTGAGGCAACCATAGAGGAGGATTAGGGTTACTTACACGTTACAACAATGTTTTACATCCCACTGCCCACCTGTTATTGCCATCTGCATGTTCATCAAGCGTCTCACATAACCAGAAGGGAACTGGAGTCCCTTCCCCCACACCTGTTCCTCCCATCTACCGTCCCTCAGTAAAGAAAACACTATGCCTGCCAACTGCCCAGTCCCAAAGCCTGGAAACCACCCCGGGACCTGGCTGTCAGGAGGACTTCATTAGGGTGGAAGAGTCTGAAATAGAGCCCGGCAGAGATACTGCAAACGAGAAAAATTAACAAGGCCCTGAGGTAGGGGAGAGGGAGCAATAAATGAATTTACAAATGCTTAAATCGCCTTAAAGGCTCTGGGCCAACAGACGTCCAGAACAGGGAGGAGGAGGCTGGCTGGGGACGTTTAAATGCCTTAAGTTCCACAAGAGACCCCAGTGGGCCGGGGGAGGGGAAGGTATTAAGAGCCTGGGCAGGCCCCTCCTCCAGGAGGCCCAGGCTGGGCCCAGGCTTGGGGGATGGGGACGGCCAGCCCAGGGTGGGGGAAGGGATGCTGCCCAAAAGGAGCCTGCTGAGACCGGGGAAGGAGGTGTGCGTGAAGGCAGTCTCAGGACCCGCCAAGAGCCGCTTACCCGACACACTTCGGAGGCCTCAGCAACAGGCACAGGCCGCTCGGGCAGAACCAGACCAGGAGCCGTGTGGCCCGCGGGACTGCGGCCGCGGAATCCCTCCCATCTCTCCTCTGGGAACACTACGGCCGCGCCACGCCCCCGTCCTTACCGTCCTCCCGCGGTCCGCACCAGGTCCTGAGCTGCGGGAGGCGCACCGCCCCAAGGCGCTCCCCAGGCAAAGCCCGAGGGGACGACGCCTCCTCAGGCCCCAGGCGCCGCCGACGCCGCCGCCTCTCCACGCGCGCCCGCTGCGATCTGTGATTGGCTGCCAGGTGCGGGCCCAAGGCCGGCGCGGCTCGGGGCGCTGTAATCTGATTGGCGGCGAGGCGGGTCCGGCGTCTGCGCGCGCTCTTGCGCCCCTGGTGGCTATCCCTGGGCGCGGGATCAGGCTGAGAGGGGTGAGAGCAGCAGCAATGACCCTCAGTCCCTGGAAGATTCTTGGGAGGTCAAGGTTGCAGAGCAGACCAGGGTTCAAGGATAAAGACAGGCTCCCAATCCATCAGGGCATAAATTTTTCCACCTGGCGTTTAGCTTTCATAATCCTCAGGTGTGGTCCCTTTTTCATAAAAGCACTAGCTGCCAGCCCCATGTTTAAGGGAACGTGACCATGCAACTTGGTCTTGACGCCTATACTCTTGACGTTACATCTGGTCAAGCCATACAAAAATAGCCTGGCACCCATTTGTTTTTATAGCTTGCAGCGACTTAAGAATGAACTTTACATTTATTAATGTCTGGAGAAAACCACAAAGAAACTCTTATTTTGTAACGTGAAAATTATATAAAATTTTAATTTCAGTGTTCATAAATAAAGTTTTATTGAACACAGACATACCCATTCCTTTAGGTATTGTCTATGGCTGATTTCCTCTTAAAACAACAGTTGATTAATTGTCATAAATCATATTCAAAAGTCTAAAATATTTACTATCTGGCCCTCTACAGATTTTTTTTTAACAGATTTTTTTTTAATTGCCATTTCTGCCAGAAGTCTGTCTACTTTAGTAGTGTTTTGAAAAGGAAAAAAAAAAAAAAAAGACAGGTTTTGGGCTTTTTAATCTGTAATGTGATTTTCATCTCTAGCCCATTTATATTTTCTGCTCTCTACTTTCTTTTTAACTCTATAGGTTCTGTTGTTCCTCTTTACAATATTTTATAAAGTGTTGTTTTTTTTTTCTTAATTGTAGTGTATTTGACATACAATGTTATATTAGTTACAGGTGTACAATGTAGCAATATAACATTCTATGCATTAGGCAGTAATCACCATGATACATGTAGTTACTATCTGTCCTATCTGTCGCCACACAAAGTTAACTGCTTTACAATGATTTCAGATAAATGTCTAGGTGGTTTATTTGTAAACTTACAGTTATTTCTCTTGTATACGATGCTATAAATTTACCTTCATTTACTTAAGTATCAATTTAACTGTATCCTACAGATTTTGTTTCATAGTATGCTCGTTATCATTCAATTTCAAGTATGTCTTAATTTCCCTAGTAATTCTCTTTTTAACGCAAGGGTTACATAGTAATATGGTATTTATTTTCCAAATCTGTGGGATTTTAAAAAGCAATTCATTTATGAATTTCTCATCTTGTTGCATTATGGTCAGATCACACAGTCTAAATATTATTGCTCCTTTGCATTTGAGGATTTCTGTTCAGTTAAGTATACCGTAGACAAAGTGAAGAGGATGTAGATAGAAAGTATTTTCTATGTCTAAAATGTGTATTTGGGAAATGACCCCCCCTTAAGATCTCAAAATTACTTCAATATCCTTCATTAAGTCACTATGAACTATGCTTCAGGCTTTATTCAAACCTCACTAGTTTTTCTACTAAAGTCCTTTTTCTGTTCCAGATTCCCATAGAGGATTCTGCACTGCACTTAGTCATAGTGTTTCCTTAGCCTACTCAGGTCTGTGACAGTTTGTTAAACTTTACTTGTTTATCATGACCTTGACAATTTTAAGGAATCCTTGGGGTCAGATATTTTGGAGAATGTCTCAATATGGGTTCAATGTTTTCCTTACAGTTACACTGGGGATATAGGTTTTTAGAATTATACCACAGAGGTGATATGTTCTTATCACTTCCCATCAGGAATACATGTTATCACTATGACTTAACCATTAATTTCTCCACTGTAAAGTTAATCTTTTCTCCTTTCCATATTCTACTCTTTGGAGGCAAGTCCCTAAATCTAGCCCACCCTCAGGAAAGGACATGTAGTCTCAGGGGAGAGTGTCTATGAAATACACAAATTATTGGGAGTACGGAAATTATTTGGACTTCATGTATAAGGAAGATTTGTTTACCCTACCTTTAAATTTAGTGTTAAATTAATCAAAATTAAATAAATTAAAAATCCAATACATCATTCATATTAGCTACTTTTCAATGACTCAGCAGTCACATGTAGCATATTGGACAGAGCAGATATAGAACATTTTCATCACTACAAAAATTTCTATTGACAGTACTGATTTATTTTATTCTTTCAAGATTTTATTTATTTATTTGACAGAGAGAGAGAGCAGCAGAAGGAGAGGAGAAGCAGACTCTCTGCTGAGCAGGGAGCCCAATGTAACACTTGATCTCAGGACCCCAGGGTCATGACCTGAGCTGAAGGCAGACACTTAACCAACTGAGCCACCCAGGCCCCCTCGACACCACTGATTTAGATCATTATTTTGTTGACCTTTCTTCTCCTTCTCTTCCCTCCTCTTCTTCATTGAGGGACAACTGACATAGTCCTTAGATTAGTTGCAGGTGTAAAACATAAATTATTCAATATTTGAATATTTGTATATATTGTGAAATTATCACAATAAGCCTGGTGAACATCTGTCTATCACCAAACATAGCTACAAATTATTTTTTCTTGTGATGAGAAAGTTTAAGATTTATTCTCTTAGCAACTTTCAAATATGCAATATGGTATTATTAACTGTAGTCACCATGGTGTACATTACCTCCCAATGACGTATTTTATAACTGGAAGTTTGAACCTCTGGATCCCCTTCACCCATTTTGCCCACCCCAACCCTTCTTCTATTCAAATACACGAACTTTAAATGTGAATTCCTTCTAACTACTTAGGTCCATCTTATAATGAGCATAAGAGCAGTATGCAAGAGGTTTGTGAAAGTGCAAGAATGGACCTTTACCCTTTAGACTCCTGGTTTCCTACACCCTAGTCCCAGTCCTGTTCTTAATTATATTGCTTAATTTCTAGACTTTGGGTTTTTTTTCTGAATTATCTTTCTGTTACTGATTTCTAGCTCAATTCCCCCAAAGTAATTGGGTAGTTACAAACAGCCCTACAGCTAACACCATGATTAATGATGAACTATTATATGTGAGTCTAAGAACAAGACAAAGATGACCATTATAACCACTACAATTCAACAAAGCACCTGAATACCCAAGACAACTTTGAACAACAATGCTGTAGAGCTTAAATTCTCAGGTATTTGTATTAGTCAGTATTCTCCAGAAAGAATCAATAGGATAAAAAAACAGAGATACGGGGTTTATGCAATTTTGTCCCCCAGGAATGCTAGTGGCATAATTCAGTCTCAGTCTGCAGGCTCAAGAACCAGGAGCTCTGATGTCCAAAGGCAGGAGAGATGGATGTCCCATCTCAAGAAAGGAGAGGGAAAATTTTCTTTTCCATCGCTTTTGTTCTCTTAGGGCTGTCAATGGATTGTATTGGATAAGGCTCATCCATGTTGCTGAGGGTTTATCTTGCTCATTCAGTCTGCTGATTCAAATGTTAATCTCTAAATACAAAAGGCTAAACAGTAAAACTTCTAGAAGAAAGTTTACGAGGAATATGTTTATATCCTTGGTAGACAATAATTTCTTAAATATGATGCACCATGAAGCACCAACCCTAATGCACATATATACACCCATGAAAGCACCATCCAGATCAAGATGTGGACATTTTCAGTGCCCCAGGAGTTCCCTCATGCCCTTCTCAATTGATAGTCTAATGAAAAAAAAAAAAAAAAGATGGGACACCAGGTGGTATAGTCGGTTGGGCATCTGACTCTTCGTTTCAGCTCAGGTCATGATCTTTGAGTCCTGGGATCGAGCCCGGAGTCTGGCTTCATGTTCGATGAAGAATCTTCTTGAGATTCTCTCTCTCTCTGCCCCTCCCACTCCTGCTCTCTTTTTCTCACTCTAAAATAAGAAATAAATAAATAAATAAATAAGACAAGACTTGAATAGGCACTTAATAAAAGAGGGTGTTATTCAACTGGCCAATGATCATATGACCAAAAAAAAAAAAAATTCTCCAGATCATTACTCATCAGGGAAATGTAGATGAAAACAACAATGTCATAACACTACAACTTCAAGAAAAAAGGACTAATGGAAATAATTGACAATACCAAGTACTGTAACTGTAGCACTGAAATTCTCAATATTGTTGGTGGGAATGAAAATTATTTCAATCACTCTGAAAAGGTGTTTAGCAGAATCTGCACTAAAAAGCTAAATCAATGTAGTTCTGGAAATTCTCATATATATATATATATATATAGATATATATAGATATATATATATTCTAGAGAAATGACTACTTATGTCTACCAAAAGACACGCACCAACTCATGGCAGCTTTATTCTGAAGAACAAAAGAATCAGCCTCAAAGTCCATCAGGAGTAAAATGGACATACACAACTCTACCATATGCATTCAGTGGGATTCTACCCAGCAATGAAAAAGAACATACTATGCCTGCATACAGCAAGAATGCATGCATTCCACTTATTTAAAGAAAGACAAAGACAAAAATCTGTTGTGTGATCCCATTTACTTATAGCTTAAAAACAGAAAAAAAAAAAGAATCTTTGGAAGTGGAGGTCAGAATAGTGGTTATTTTGCAGGGAGAGGTTGGCTGGGAAGAAACATAAGGAAGCTTTCTAAGTTGCCTCTTGACAGTAGGGACCTGAAGGATTGTCACCATAAAACCTGACTCTCACTGACTATTATCATCCACAGCCATGATGTACAGATGGCCTTGCCTCAATTCTGCCTTTCAGTATCCCTGGGGGTGGGCAAAACAGAAGCTGAGCTATAATGCTAGCTGTGGTAACATCTGGAATACCTAGAGATCATGGCAATCCTCTTTCCAGATTTTACAGATGATAGCTAGAGTAAAATTCACAACAATGGAGGCTGCACTTGAACTTAGTTGAACTGAAGGTTGAATCATAACCTCTGTTTCAGGAGACAACGCTTCCAATTGCTTTGGCTTTTTAAAAGCTCAAAGCTTTTTGGTTTGATGCTATGTTTTCTCCTTTGAGGTCAAAAACCGTACCCGGCATTTGGAACACTGAAAGACTCTTTTTCTGGTGCTCTGACAATGATTCATGTAAAGTATGAGGGCTCTGACAATGTTGAGATCGAAAGGACAAAGCAAATTCTTAGTGTTTTCATGGCATGTTCTAGAATGTGTTTCCATATCAGCAAAGGCTGACAATCTATAATTGCAAACCTGGCACACATATGGCATTTTGCCAGGCTTACTATTGTCCTTCATGTGATGTAAGAAAGCCTGGTCTGTTTTGAATGACAATTTGCAAACATTACAGACAGTGGAGGGCTCCTGGATAGTGTGTTACACTTTCAATGTGACATTGCAGCTTGAAGGGAGTAGGAAATCATGGGTGGCAGTGCTGGCAGGTGGTATGGATTTCCCAGCTGTCACCCTTCTGCTTCTCAAGTTCCAAATGGCTCCACACATGGCTCATAAACTTGACATTCTTTAGAACTTTCAAACAGCTGAGCCATTTAAAAGTTGTGTGAGTCTTCTGTTTTGGCTGCAGGTCTCCTTTTGCTGCCCATAGTAAAAGTCATGAAGTAACATGATCGGATTTTCTTTCTTAGGATCAACAGCCTGGTTTTGCTAGACTCAAAAAGTCTGGTTTTTCCAGCCTTCCCAAATAATTTTTTTGTGATAAGATCCATTAGATTGAAATATGTCCTATCATTTACATAAGCCCAAGAAAATTATGCTCATTCTGAGCATGACTTAATGAGAATAGGACACCTTTTGAGGTTGTGCTCATACTCACTGTGGGAGAGAAATGGTCACAGCTGAGGAATGTCCTTCTGGGATTCCATCACTGAGTTTAGGTCTTTTAGGATTTCCACTGTTTAAACTGGAAGCAGGAAGTTCCTTCAAACTGTGAGGGTTTCCACTCTTGCCTCCTACAGAAAGTACAGCTCCAAGTAGACAGTGAGAAGGGAGAGAGCAAATCTGAGGGAGTGAGGCATGACTTGTGGTGAGCTCATTTTATAATCAGGTTTAGATGAGGGCTCAAAAATAATAAGACTATCTATTACTCTCCATTCAGATTGGGGTGGCCACTATGAATACCCATGGGTCATGAGGTCTGCAGGCTGCAATGCGCAAGCAGTATCTTGACTCCAGTAGACTTTCTTTCTTTTGGAATATCATTACAGGGTCATCTGTTCAAAATGTTTGAAATGACTGGTTTTGAATTTGAAATTGCTATGATAAGGAGAATTTCTGTATCTTCGTTTACATGTTCCACTCCTACTAATATCAGCTCAGCATCTTCATTTTCCCTGTCCCTGTGTTGGATTCTATGTTCTTTTCTGGTGGTCCTGGCACTTGTTTTTTCTCACATGACAAAGAAAGACAACTGCTTTTTGCTTGAAGAGGTCCCTTCAACTTCTAGTGATTTCTTTTTATAAAATACAGTCTGGGGCACCTGGGTGGCTCAGTTGGTTAAGCGACTGCCTTCAGCTCAGGTCACGATCCTGGAGTCCCAGGATGGAGTCCCACATTGGGCTCCCTGCTCGGCAGGGAGTCTGCTTCTCCAGCTGACCTCTCTCCTCTCGTGCTCTCTCTCTCTCTCATTAAGAAAAAAAAAAAAAATACGGTCAATATAACCAAGAGTATTTATTTCAAAAACCAAAATCATTGCTTTATTTAATATTTCCCTGAAATGCTGAGATAACTATTAGCATCCTTATTTTACACCTGAGGAACAAGTTCCAACTAGTTAGGTGACAAGATAGTCCTAGAGTTCTCTCTCCAGCCCCCCAGGTCTCCATCAATTGCAGACTCAACATGCCCTCTTGCAGGGCCATGACTAGGTTGAGGCACGTGAGGGATTATGGCACAATATTAAATGGTAAGAGTTAAAGAGACCTAAGTTCAGCATCTCAGAGCACCCGCCTCCTGCATTTTTAGCACCCTAGGCATTGCACTAGCCTTGTCCTACTCCCAGGTGTACCCTCTGGATATTTAAGTTCTCTTGCCAATCTTACCAAAATTTAGATCTTTTCAGTCCCCTAAAAAAAATAAATTAAAAAAAAAAAATCTTGTTCCACCTGCAGTGTTCCTTTTCTGAGTAAACACTCCTAATCACTCAGTTAACAAATTTTGGAGACATCCTTTGCCAATCTTTCCCCCATACCCCACAGCCAATCAATTAGCAAACACTGCCTGCTCTGTTTTCCAAAGATATCCAGGACCCAACCACTCTCTTCTACCCCTATTGCCCTCTCCCTGACCCAAGACACCACGTTCTTTCCCTGGATCATGACTACAGGCATCTTATTCTCTTCCTGGATCCTGTTTGAAGGTACCATGTTCTGTTCCTGGATCGTTGCAGAAGTTTCCAGCCTCATACCTCTTTTGCCATATCTCCCCATAGTGTCCCCAGTACTCCTGTTAAAATATGTAAAAGAGCTGGCAGAAAGTCTTCTGCTTATAGAACTCCAATGACTTCCCGACTCACTCAGAAGAAAGTTCAATGAACATGAAATGTCAAAAAGAGCCCTAGGCCTTTGGCCCATACCCACCAGTCCTTGTTTTTCCTGCCTCTCCCTCCCTCCACTGCAGCTATTCCATTAGTCTTGAAGGCACCACACCCTGTATTTCCTTAGGAATTTTGTGGCTTCCCCTGCCTTGAATGCTCAGATAGCCCCATCCTGTCTCCTGGGCTGCTTCAAGTCCACAGGTTCTTAGCAAGGCTTCCCTGACCATGATATCAAAAATCACCACCTCTCCCAACTCACATGCCCTACTTACCCCCAACACTATTTCTTAACATATTATTTATCACCTGCCTAACACCCAATACAGTTGACCCTGAACAACAGGGGTTTGAACTGCACAGGTCCACTTAAATGCAAATTTTTTCAAAAAATACAGCACAGTGTTATAAACGTATTTTCTCATGTGATTTTTTTTTTTAAGATTTTATTTTTAAGTAATCTACACACCCAATGTAGAGCTGGAACTCACAACCCTGAATTCAAGAGTTGCATGCTCTACTGACTCAAACAGGTGCCCCTCTTTATGATTTTCTTAATAACATTTTCTTTTGTCTGGCTTACTATATTATGAGCATAAAATATACAATACATGCAAATACAAAATATGTGTGAGTTGACTGTTTATACTATCAGCAAGACATCCATCAATGGTAAGCTAAAAGATTTTGGAGAAGTCAAAAGTTTACACAGATTTTTCTACTGCACAGGGAGTTGGTGCCTCTAACCCCTTCCATGCTGGTCAAGGGTCATCTCTATATAAAATGCATCTTGCTTTTGTTTTCTATCTCCACCCACTAGACTGTAAACTGAGGGACGAAAGGGACTTGTGTTTCCTTTACTGCTGTATCCTAAGTTCCTAGAGCAATGCCTGGCATACTGTCATCGTTAAATCTTTGCTACACAAATAATTAGCAGCTGTTATTAATATGATCATTTATGTGTACAACAGACCCAAACTCACTAAGTCCAGGCTCTCCAAGCCTTTAGTGAAATCCAAATCCAAATGATTTAACAGTATCATGGGAGAGAAACATTCTAGCCAGTATGCAGGCGTGGGTATGTGTGGTTGAAACAAAAGTTCTGTGAAAGAATACCCTCCCTACAACGGATATACAACCTTCTATGGCAGTTTTCAAATTTCACTGACGCTAAGGAACAGTTAGTGTTTATACTTTCCCATTTGTGAAATAAGTAACATTTAATAGTTTGTTTGACAGCATATATTCTTTGTATTGTATGGTGATAGATAGGAGAAATAATGTTGTGTCTTACAGTTGATGGGATCTTAGAATGAATGAAATATTCAAACTTTTTTTCCATAAGCTGATTATGGCCCATTAAATTTATTTTGCAATTCACTAGGAGGATGCTAACTGTATTTTTGCAAATGGTTTAAGACAGGGATTGGCCCACCTCCTGTTTTTGCACAGCCAGTGAGCAAAAATGTTTTTATATTAAGTGTTTTTTGTTTTGTTTTGTTACTTAGTGTGTATATATATTTTATATATATATATAAATGATATATCATGTCATGTATATCATATACCTAATACACTTATTATGTACCTATTACATTTTTAAAAAAAATTTGTGTTGAGAAAACCAAAGAAATATTTTGTGACATGTGAAAATTATTACATTCAAATTTCAATGTCCACAAATAAAGTTTTATTGGGACACATCAGTGGTCACTGATTTAAGGCTTCTGTTGGTGGCTGCTTTGCATTACTATGTCAGAGTGCAGCCCTACAACAGAGGCTGCATGTCTCCTGATGGCTAAAATATTTACCATTTTACAGAAAATGTTTGTCCGCCAAGATTTAAGAGAAGCAAAATGAAAGATACCAAACTCATTAGTTCACCACTCCCAGGAGTGTTCCAGATGATTTGGTGGGCCTCCATATTTTCCCACTCTGGGACACAAAGGAGGCAAAAGCTGAAGCATTGTTGTTTCTGCTATATTGAGAAATTTCTCTCGCTTTCAGCTACACCAAGTCCTGCTCCAGTGGAGCGCTCACCTTGTTCTCCAAAGGCGTTTCTGAGTGAGGTCTGATCAGGAGATCCCACCCCTTTTATAAGACCATTAAAATCCAGTGTATAATATCCAAAGGCAGCTCCAGTCAGGTTTCTGAAAAACCTATTTGAATTTTTGGCTGTTGACCAGAGTGATTGCCAAATCTTCCATGCAAATCATTCCCAACAAGGAGAGAATGTGGGTAGGGCTTCAGGGCCAGGTTCAGGGACTGCCTGCCAGGTTGGGGTGGTGGTGAGAGTGCCCCCTCCTCTCTCTGTCCTCCACCACCTTATCTCCAATTTAGCTGGGTCTTGAGCTATCAGGGGTCAACAGGGGCGAGGGAAGGGGTCCACACAGCTATTTCAACAGAGCTCAAGCTAAAGGAACCTAAAAGGGCACATGTCTTCTTCCAGGTGCTAGAACGTTCTCACAGATCACTGCAACTATGGAGAACAAAAACCTGTCTTCTCTCTGTCCCCACAGACATTGAGAGGAGCTGGTCTCACTCCCCAATTGCCCAGGTGGTCTGAACTGGAAGAATCAGCTCCCAGGGGATGCCCAGGTTTCCCCACTTTAATCCCCATTTCATGGACATGAGCCCACTGCTTTCTGAGTCCGCTTCCAAGGATCAAAGGTTATATGCTGATTCATATGCAAAGGTTCACTCTGGTCACCTCTCACCCTCTTCACTCTCCCTTCCCTTAGCATCTTCTAAATTGAGCCCTCTTTGCCTATGGATTTCTCTGGGGGAAAGGAGGGCTTCAAGCTCCCCTGACAGCCAGTCACTCCAGTCCGCGTGCCGCGTGCATGACTTCCACGCATCCAAGTCACAGAATTAGAACAGAAATCCAGTTTGCTAATTAAAATGTTCTAAAGTACCACAACCTGATACAACTTTAAAAATTTCTTTCTTACAAAACCAACATGTTGTACACCTTAAAGTTATACAATATTATATGTCAGTAAAGTGGGATAAATTGAAACGTAGATAAACAAATAAAATGCCATTCTGTGTAAATGTGACAAATGAAACTCAAAGTGGTATTGTAACAGATGGTCCTTAATCTTGCTTGGGAGTTATGGAAGAACTGCCTTTTGGGCCTTTGGAGTAGCTCTGGGAGTTTCCAATAAGAAAGCAGGGTTAAATAAATGATGGGTTTCCACAGTAGAAAGTTCCAATAGTGAGAAAGTCTTCCTGGACCCCATAAGTTCCTAGTACTTTATCTGGTCCCACTCTGTTCCATCCACACTGCCCTTCTTACATTAGGACCTTTGCACTTGTTCCTTATTTCTGGGATATTTTTCATGCAGACATCCTCTTGGTTCTTGTCCCATAACCAATTCTTTGTGGCAGAACTCCTTCTCAGTGGAGTCCACCTCAACCACCCTATTTATTTATTTTTTTTTTTAAGATTTTTTTTTTAATATTTATTTTCAGCATAACAGTATTCATTGTTTTTTCACCACACCCAGTGCTCCATGCAATCCGTGCCCTCCCTAATACCCACCACCTGGTTCCCCCAACCTCCCACCCCCCACCCCTTCAAAACCCTCAGGTTGTTTTTCAGAGTCCATAGTCTCTCATGGTTCACCTCCCCTTCCAATTTCCCTCAACTCCCTTCTCCTCTCCATCTCCCCTTGTCCTCTATATTATTTGTTATGCTCCACAAATAAGTGAAACCATATGATACTTGACTCTCTCTGTTTGACTTATTTCACTCAGCATAATCTCTTCCAGTCCTGTCCATGTTGCTACAAAAGTTGGGTATTCATCCTTTCTGATGGAGGCATAATACTCCATAGTGTATATGGACCACATCTTCTTTATCCATTCATCCGTTGAAGGGCATCTTGGTTCTTTCCACAGTTTGGCGACCGTGGCCATTGCTGCTATAAACATTGGGGTACAGATGGCCCTTCTTTTCACTACATCTGTATCTTGGGGGTAAATACCCAGTAGTGCAATTGCAGGGTCATAGGGAAGCTCTATTTTTAATTTCCTGAGGAATCTCCACACTGTTCTCCAAAGTGACTGCACCAACTTGCATTCCCACCAACAGTGTAAGAGGGTTCCCCTTTCTCCACATCCTCTCCAACACACGTCGTTTCCTGTCTTGCTAATTTTGGCCATTCTAACTGGTGTAAGGTGGTATCTCAATGTGGTTTTGATTTGAATCTCCCTGATGGCTAGTGATGATGAACATTTTTTCATGTGTCTGGTAGCCATTTGTATGTCTTCATTGGAGAAGTGTCTGTTCATATCTTCTGCCCATTTTTTAATATGATTATCTGTTTTGTTTGTGTTGAGTTTGAGGAGTTCTTTATAGATCCTGGATATCAACCTTTTGTCTGTACTGTCATTTGCAAATATCTTCTCCCATTCCGTGGGTTGCCTCTTTGTTTTGTTGACTGTTTCTTTTGCTGTGCAGAAGCTTTTGATCTTGATGAAGTCCCAAAAGTTCATTTTCGCTTTTGTTTCCATCGCCTTTGGAGACATATCTTGAAAGAAGTTGCTGTGGCTGATATCAAAGAGGTTACTGCCTATGTTCTCCTCGAGGATTCTGATGGATTCCTGTCTCACGTTGAGGTCTTTTATCCATTTTGAGTTTATCTTTGTGTACGGTGTAAGAGAATGGTCGAATTTCCCAAAAAACAAGAGCCCAGGGCCCGACGGATTCCCTGGGGAATTCTATCAAACTTTCAAAGAAGAAATAACACCTATTCTCGTGAAGCTGTTTCAAAATATTGAAGCAGAAGGAAAACTTCCAGACTCTTTTTACGAAGCAAGCATTACCCTGATCCCCAAACCAGGCAAAGAGTCTACCAAAAAGGAGAATTTCAGACCAATATCACTGATGAACATGGATGCCAAGATTCTCAACAAGATCCTAGCAAACAGGATCCAACAGCACATTAAAAAGATTATCCATCATGACCAGGTGGGATTCATCCCTGGGTTACAAGGATGGTTCAACATCCGCAAATCAATCAATGTGATAGAACAAATCAATAAGAGAAGAGAGAAGAACCACATGATCCTCTCAATTGATGCAGAAAAAGCTTTTGACAAAATCCAGCATCCGTTCCTGATTAAAACGCTTCAAAGTATAGGGATAGAGGGAACATTCCTGAACCTCATCAAATCTATCTATGAAAGACCCACAGCAAATATCATCCTCAATGGGAAAAAGCTTGCAGCCTTCCCGTTGAGATCAGGAACACGACAAGGATGCCCACTCTCACCACTCTTGTTCAACATTGTATTAGAAGTCCTAGCAACAGCAATCAGACAACAAAGAGAAATAAAAGGTATCCAAATTGGCAAGGAAGATGTCAAACTCTCTCTCTTTGCAGATGACATGATTCTTTATATGGAAAACCTGAAAGACTCCACCCCCAAACTACTAGAACTCATACAGCAATTCAGTAATGTAGCAGGATATAAAGTCAATGTCCAGAAATCAGTGGCTTTCTTATACACTAATAATGAAAATACAGAAAGGCAAATTAGAGAATCGATTCCATTTAGTATAGCATCAAGAACCATAAGATACCTCGGAATAAACCTAATGAAAGAGGTTAAAGATCTGTACTCGAGGAACTACAGAACACTCCTAAAAGAAATTGAAGAAGACACAAAAAGATGGAAGACCATTCCATGCTCTTGGATCGGAAGAATAAACATCGTTAAAATGTCTATACTGCCCAGAGCAATCTATACTTTTAATGCCATTCCAATCAAAATTCCACCAGTATTTTTCAAAGAGCTGGAGCAAATAATCCTAAAATTTGTATGGAATCAGAAGAGACCCCGAATTGCTAAGGAAATGTTGAAAAACAAAAATAAAACTGGCGGCATCACGTTACCTGATTTCAAGCTTTACTACAAAGCTGTGATCACCAAGACAGCATGGTACTGGCATAAAAACAGACACGTGGACCAGTGGAACAGAGTAGAGAGCCCAGATATGGACCCTCAACTCTATGGTCAAATAATCCTCAACAAAACAGGAAAAAATATCCAGTGGAAAAAAGACAGTCTCTTCAATAAATGGTGCTGGGAAAACTGGACAGCCATATGTAGAAGAATGAAATTCAACCACCCTATTTAAAATGCCCTCTTTCCCTTCCCCTACAATCCCCTGCTCCATTTCCCTGCTAAAGATGTCCTGTGCATCTTTCCATGGCTCACATTCCCTTCTAATAGACCATGTGATTACTAATTTGTTGTGCTTATTGCCTACCGCCCTTGCTAGAATTTGAGTCCCATGAAGAGTGTGACTTTTGTCTGTTTCATTCACTGACCTATATCAAAGACCTGGGCCACAGTAGACATTTAAGAATTTTTGTTGAATAAATGTACATGGATGGATTTAGAAATAGATTTAGCCATTCTAAAGAATTAGCTGGTACTCAGTTTTAGATGATTTCTGCCTGGTGGCAATGCTGGTGGTTACCAATCTGTTTTCCAAGCACAGCACTGAAATTTAAAAATTTTATGTGGTCTCCTTATTTCTAAAATGCTCGAAAGTAATGTTTAAAGTTGTAAAATGTGATCATGCCAAATAAAGCACATGTGTGTGGTTATTTGGCCTATGAATGATCAGTTAAGCACTTCAAATTTAAAGATGTGTTAATTTAGATACCTGGGTGTCTCAGTTGGTTAAACATCTGCCTTTGGGCAAGGTCATGATCCCAGGGTCCAGGGATCAAGCCCTGTATCTGACTCCGTGCTCGGAGGGGAGTCTGCTTCTTCCTCCCCCTCCTCTCGTGCTCAGTCTCTTGCTTTCTCTTTTTCCAAATAAATAAATATATAATCTAAAAAATATGTTAATTTAATTTAATTTTTTAATTTTTTAAAAAGATTTTATTTGTAAGTCATTTCGATAGCCAATGTGTGGCTCAAACCGACAAGCCCAAGATCAACGGTCAGTTGTTTCACCGACTGAATCAGCTTGGTGCTGCAAGAGATTTTAATTTTATAATTCACTAGTTAATAACATAGTCAGTGGTACCATGTATGGTGGGATGACATGGAATAATAGGGTTCAAAACTCTCCACAGAGATCCTTCTGGTGATTTTAGCAGTAGCTCACTCTCTGAATCGCTGAGTCAGCCCAAATCCTACCTCCCATCTCCCTAAAAGTGATATTTTAGTTCATCACTTTTGTAAGCCATTTAATCTATGAGATTTAAGCCTATGGTTTTCATCCTGTCACACATTAGAATTGCCCAGGGAACTCTTAGAAATACACTTGCCCAAACTAGCTGCTGACCAATTAGATAAAAGTTAAGGGAGTTCCTTTACAAGTCCTCAATGACCATGTGCCCTCCACCTGAGAAAACACCAGTGGCTTTGGGAGTTCCTCTTCCCACTTCTACTGAACAGGAGAAAGGTTTTCCCTTCACTTTTTCAGGTTCAATTTAACATGCATAGCCCAAAGTGTCAAATCTTCCTTGGGCAGGGGCGCCTGGGTGGCTCAGTTGGTTAAGTGACTGCCTTCAGCTCAGGTCATGATCCTGGAATCCCAGGATCGAGTCCCACATCAGGCTCCCAGCTCCATGAGGAGTCTGCTTCTCCCTCTGACCTTCTCCCCTGTCATTCTCTCTCTCATTCTTTATCAAATAAATAAATAAATAATCTTTAAAAAAAATCTTCCTTGGGTAACAATCAATGTGACAATTTAAAGCAGAGGTAAGAACAGAAGGCCAGAACAGAATAACTGCATAATAATCCTTTTGTTTTGGGGCATATAGCTCAGAAGACATTCAAAGGAGTAAGTGAAGCTGCTATAAGAAAACCCCTTCTATTCTCATGGAGTTATTTATTACATATTTTTTCAACATTTCCATCCTGAAAAACTAAAAATAGAATCCATGTCGAAGCCTGTCTCATTCTAGTGTGGTAATTCTCAGCAGGGGTAATTTTGCTCCTTAAGGGGCACTTGATAATATCTGGACATGTTTTGTTTTGTTTTTAAGATTTTATGTATTTATTTAGAGAGAGAGAACATGCAAGTGGGGGGAGGGACAGAGGGAAAGGGGAGAGAGAATCTCAAGCAGACTCTCCACTGAGCACAGAGGCAAACTCAGGGCTTTATCTCATGACCCTGAGATCATGACCTGAGCTGAAATCAAGAGTCGGATGCTTGGCCAACTTGGCCACCCAGGTGTTCCTGGCAATGTTTTTTGACTGTCCTGGTATTTTGATTATCATTATTAGCATCTAGTGGGTAAAGATCAAGGATATTGTTAAAACATCCTATAATACTCAGAATTCCCTCCCTGCTGAAAATCACCCCCCCCACCACAACAAGTTATCCAGCTCAAAATGTCAGTAGTGCCTGGGTTGAGATATCCTGGTCCAGACTGAAAGAAACTTCCCACTCCTTCTCTGCATGATGTCCTTGGCAACCTCTTTATAACAAGGAGTCAGCATTCCTGACCAAGAGCTAAGACAGTTGTCTGATAAACTTTAATAGGACCAATGTATTTTTGAAAATTAGTCATCCTTTCCCTGAGATGACTGCCAGTGAAATTATTGACATTTAATCTTTCCCTTTTAGATTTGGTGTTAATGGGCTCCTGGGTGGCTCAGTTGGTTGAGCGACTGCCTTCGGCTCAGGTCATGATCCCGGACTTCCAGGATCAAGTCCCACATCGGGCTCCCAGCTCTTTGGGGAGTCTGCTTCTCCCTCTGATCTTCTCTCTCATGCTCTCTCTCACTCATTCTCTCTCAAATAAATAAATAAAATTAGATTTGGTGTTAATTATGGTGATGACTAACTATTCTATTTTCCTACAAAATGTTCCTAACAAGAGTGAATCTTTGATTTGCTTGCTTGAAACCCTTCCCTTTGCAGCAAGACAATAATAAAATGAAAGTGCTTGTAACTAAATTATGTTGAGATTTTTCTTTTCTTTTAACAGTAGAAATGAGCTATTTTTTACAGTAAGATTTTATTATGTCTAAAAATTACCTGTAAAAACTTATAATATATTTACATGCTTTATCAGTTCTGTATTATTGATCACTATAATGATAAATCAAAAAAAATTGGGACCTTATGCTTCCAGGAAATTATTTTTTAAATTTTGATATCAATTTATAAATATGAGAAATAGGAGAACACACAGAGAGGGTGAACAATAAAGTTTTCTCAAATATAAAATAGATCATGTTCTATAAAATCCTATGAGGGAAGTGAACTATAAGGGAAGACTTTTTTTTTAAAGATTTTATTTATTTATTTGACAGATAGGGATCACAAGTAAGCAGAGAGGCAGGCAGAGAGAGGAGGAAGCAGGCTCCCTGCTGAGCAGAGAGCCTGATGTGGGGCTCGATCCCAGGACCCTGAGATCATAACCTGAGCCGAAGGCAGAGGCTTTAACCCACTGAGCCACCCAGGTGCCCCTATAAGGGAAGATTAAATGAGAAAAAAACAGTGTGAATATTCTGTCCCTTACTAAGAGCTCATGCTCACATTTTTTAAATGGGTGATGGTGAATATCAGAACCCAATGTTATTTACATTCTTTTGGATACACTTAAAAGAGTGATATTAACAGTTTTATTTACTTAAAGTGTCCATTTTTACTTTGGGCCAGAAATTACATCCTTTACAGGGTTTAAGCTTAGGGTGAAAAAATCTAGATGTCTACTTAAATATGTTTGGTGATGAATATAGCTTTGTAAAAATAGTTTAGGGGAAAAAATTGACTACTTATAGGTTTAGTTCCATTCTTCTAAAAGATTTCTCAAACCTCAGAGTCAACTGACACACTGTCAACAGACAGATTCCCAGGCCACATCTCATACCAGGGACACTCAGATGGCCAGGGGAGCAATCTGGGAATCTGCATGTTCAATGTTTGTCTCTTGATTCTGAAGGGAGAATACTTCGGGCAGCCTTGATCTGTCCAGCATGATTAAAATATTCATACACCCATTCCTTAAAGGGAAGCCCAAGGGTGTGTCAAGGGTCAAGAATTCCTTTTTCCTTCATTGATCTGACACACTGAGCACCTATTTCAGGACAAACATATTGTTGGGGGACCCAGTAGACAATTTGAAGCTGGAGTTTGAGCTGGGAGGTTCTCCTCTCCCACTCAGAGTCTACAGGAAGGACCTTCATCTCCTTTTCAGGGGCTTCTGGATATCCAATGTTCAGGAAGGCTGGGATATGTAAGCAAAGCCCAGAGATCTGGATCCAAACCTCTCAATTTGAGAAGCACTTTTGAATAATATGGGCTGTGCTTCTTAAGTGTCAGTGACTCTAAGGAATCATCTACAGGTCTTGTGAAAGTGTAGATTCTCATTCAGTAGTTCTGGGTGGAGCCTGAGAGTGTGATTTTCTAACAAGCTCCAAGATGATGCCCACTCCTCTTGACCACAGACCAAATATTGAACAGGAAGGACTAAGGAGCTTTTAAAAAGTACCAATGCCCTGGTTGATTCTTTCAATCTTATTCTAAAATGTGAGGGGAAATACCTGTGTTCTAGCCATCTGTTGTAGCTAAGAAGAGGAAGAAAAACAAACTATAAGCCATATAGCAGAATGGTCTGAAATCTAAACACCTGACATACAGAAGGAACTTAAAATGTTGAGTTATGAATAAGCAGAGAACTTAGGTTCAATCTGCTCTGTGTACACTAGGAGAGTCCACTGAGGGAAGTGACTATTTATCCAAAGTGGTTCCCATGAAGAAAGACGGGATGCCTTCTGCGGACTGGGTTGACAGAAGACCAACTTATCAGAAGGAATTTGGGCCTGTAGCCAATAAAGGAATGTGAGTAGGGAGAGGCCCAGAAAGAGGAAATATGCTATTCCTTAGTTCTCTCCACCTCCAGGAGCCTCCACGAAATGAGCCTTGGGCACGTGGATTCCTTGGAGTCAGTGAAAAGAGTGTCTGGTTTTGATTTCATCAAAGCCTGTCACCAGTCAACATCAGGATACTTCTGGGCAGCATGCGGGGCTCAGGAAATTGCCTACTCCCACCTTTCCATCCATAGGTAGTCCCATGGCCAAAAGGGTCCTGCTCATGATCAAAGGAGGCAGCTCTTTGACCTTAACGTTGTCTCCAGGACCCAAGGTCATGATAGTGAGGGTGATATATGGTTATTTGATTACCCACCAGCAGGGAGGGCTGCGTGTCTCAGACAGTCTATGAACTTTGTACCCAGGAGGGGAGATCCACAGGACTGTGGGGCTTCCTTACATGTAGACAAAAGCTATGTGGAAAGTGGTCCCTAGGACATGGTCCAAGAAGGTACCACTGTTAGAGGGCACAAAACAGGGTGGTCAGCTTTTGTTGCCTTTCTCCATCTCCAGGGGAGGTCATGGCTCTCCCAACATTCTTATAAACTTTTTCCTCTTCCTCTCTCCCTGGGAAAGCTTTATCTCAAGAGACTTGGTTTATGTAATCAATGGCAGTGCCTTTGGCTTCCTGCTGCTTTTGTTCTCAGTTCTGTTTTGTCTTGCCCCTAGAGTAAGAAATCACAGAAGGATGGTTCCCCAGGTTAAATGCAAGGGTAGAGCACAAGAGGGATCAAAATGCACAGAAAGAGACACACCAAAAAATTTGATAAATGATGACTTATATCACCTACTTACAAAACAGTAGGGAGATAATTACCAGAGCATTCCCTGATGATAAATTACAGTGGCCCCTGTTAGCCCTAGCTCCTTCAGTTGCAAGAAAGGGAGAGATAGAGGAAGGTCCCAACTCTAATGGGTACCCCCAAGGAAGAGAACCTGAGAACTGGTCCCAGCAAATGCTCTGATGAGCAAGTTGAATTAGTTAAAAGTCTTAGCACTACAAGACTGGCAAAGAAGCAGTCTTTAGGGAAATTCTGTCTTTATTAGCTAGGTTAATTCAAAAACTCTAACTTACAGATGAATCATGCCAAGGAAAAAAAAACTCCAAGTTAAATCAAACACTGAAATTCTGAAACTGGATGTTACTCATTCTTTGGTGATTGGGAGTGGATTTCAGTCAACCTTTGAATAAATACTTTATCTTGTACACATTTTTTTATTAATTTAAAAACAAAACAAAATAAAACAAAACAAAATGTATGTGGGGGACATATTAGTGGCATAAAAGCATCTTTATAACAATGTCTCTAGGGATAATGCATTGTGCCTTAAGAATCACTTTTCAAGTCATACTTACATACAGTTAAAAATAAAATGAAACAACACAAAAGATCATCAATTTAAAGTTTCCCTCCTGCCCAAGACCACAATTACCTGCCTCCATTTCCAAAAAAAAAAAACAAAAACAAAACCAAAAAAAACCTCTTTAGAACTTTTCCTGGGTCCTTCAAAGCATTTTCTCTGCATTTAGAAGCATGCTTCCCCTCTTCCCCTGATGTTTTATGCAAATAAATTTGCACACCCTCTACAAAAATTGTGTCTTATTAACATAATTTTAATGAATGATTTCAACTTGGATGGGGAGAAATCCACCAGGGAGGTTAATGATTATTTTCATTCCATATCAAATATTCAGAGGCAAACAGGAATACACCTTCTCTTCTGAGGAATTTGTGGCACAAGATCCTTCATTAACACAAAGTCTTGGCTGTTCCAAACTCCAAAGTCAAAAATATCTATGTATAAGTATCAGAGGATGCTGTTTGGACATATCTGTAATTGCTGGTTGTATATTCTATTAGAACAGTTTCTATTCCAAGGCTTTCCCAGAGGTGGCTCATAGTGCCTTAAGGTCCCACTACCCTCCAGAATGACTGAGTTACTAAAAACCTCATCAGGAGCAGGAGACATTGTTGGGGGTAATAGTATCAATAATTGCAATTAATGTTTATTTAGCACTGACTCTGAGCTGTGTGCTATTATTGGAGCTCTATGTGTTTTATTTCATTTAATCCAAATCCCAAGAAAGTGGCTATTATTATCATACTTAGATAGAGACTTTTTAAAATGGAAATGATCAAGATCACACAATAAATAGCTCCCAAGATTTAAAGCTAGGCAGTGAGACTAGATCCTAAACTCTTAATTCCTCTGGTACATCTTTTTTTAACATACTCTCAGTGCCTATGATCTGCCAGATGTGATGCCAAAGTTTGGGGCACAGAGGTAAATGTAACTGCCCCTGGATTGTTGTGGCTATGAGAAGAAATAATGAATGCAAAAGGTTTGGGGTTTTTTGTGATTTTCTTTTTTTGTAATTTTAATTTTTTTCCAGTTTCATTGAGACATAAATTACATACAGCATTGTGTACATTTCAGGTGCACAAAGTAATGATTTGAGGGACGCCTGGGTGGCTCAGTGGGTTAAAGCTTCTGCCTTCGGCTCAGGTCATGATCCCAGGGTCCTGGGTTCGAGTCCCGCATTGGGCTCTCTTCTCAATAGGGAGCCTGCTTCCCCCTCTCTCTCTGCCTGCTGCTCTGCCTACTTGTGATCTCTCTCTCTGTGTCAAATAAATAAACAAAATCTTAAAAAAAAAGTAATGATTTGATGCATGTCCGTTTTGAGAAATGATTATCACAATAAGTTTAGATAAACATTCATGACCTCAGTAGAAGCTTTTGTGCTATTGTGAGAGCCAACTTTCAAGATGGCCCCCAAGGATCCCTGCCCTCTGATATCCATACCCTTGTAGAGTGACGTCTCACTATGACCAGGGCACCAGCAGAATATCGTGGAGTGATGGTGTATGATTTCCAAGACTAGGTAATAAGAGACATCATGCCTTGCTTTCTTGAATCACCTGCTCTGGTGGAAGCCAGCCAGCTATCATGTCACGAGGACATGAGAGGTCCTTTGGAGAGGTCCCAGGGTGAGGAACTGAAGCCTCCTGCCAACAGCCAAGGGAAAATGCCATCTTGGAAGAAGATTCTCCAGCCCTATCAAGTCTTCAGATGAATAAGCCAATATTTTGAGTGTACCCTCATGAGACACTCTAAGACAGAAACACCAAGCTAAGCCATAACAATTGTGAAATGAGAAATATTTATGGTGGTTTTAAGCTACTAAATTCTGGGATACTTAGTTTTATAGCAATAGATAACTAATACAACTGTGCTTGTCATGTTTGGCTGTCAATTATTATTATCACTACCACATCCCTGCTATTATTATTCACCACCACATCAGGGCCTTGTTATAGAAAACAAATTCTATCCTTTGAACTGTTTCTTGCCCCTGCTGAATTAAGCTGGTGGTCAAGGGGGAAAGTGCCAAGAAGAGTTTTTGAAATGACTGGAATCATTTCAGCAAACATCATGTATTACTTTGCCAGGGCTGCTATAAGAAAATATCACAGACCGGGGCACCTGGGTGGCTCAGATGGTTAAGCGTCTGCCTTCAGGTCAGGTCATGATCCTGGGGTCCTGGGATAAAGTACTGCATCAGGCTCCCTGCTCAGTGGGGAACCTGCTTCTCCCTGCCTCTCTCTCTCTCTCTGTTTCTCATGAACAAATAAATAAAATCTTAAAAAAAAAAAAGAAAATATCACAGACTGGATCAGTTAAACAATAGAAAATTATTTTTGCACGGTCCTGGAGGTGAGAAGTCCAAGATCAAGGTGCCAGCAGATTCGGTTTCTACTGAGACCCCTGTCCTTGGCTTACACATAGCTGCCTTCTTGCTGTGTCCTCTTGTGGTCTTTCCTCTGAGGGGGATCTGTCCCCTAATCTCTTCCTCTCATAAAGATCTATATGGATCATATGACATCATTTTACTTTAATTTCCTCTTGAAAGGCCCTGTCTCTATATAAAGTTGCATTTGGAGGGACTAGGGATTGGGACTCCAACATACAAATTTTGAGGGGACACAATTCAGCCCATTACATATTCTACATAGAATATTAAAAAACTCAACAATGTCATTTATATTATAGACTGACCTAATTTTTTGCTGAAGTGACAAATCATTTTATCATGAAAAACCAAGTTCTCCTAAGAAGCCTGAAGTATTGGGCAACTAGCTTGGTTAACAGAGTTCAGCTGCTTCAAATACTTGATTTCCCTCATCCTCAGAGAATGAAATCAATGGTGAATTATGAAGTATATTCTATACCTACCTAATCTCCATGCAGCATTGAATAAGGAAAAAATACTTTCTAGTGCTGAATGCAGCTGAAGAGTGAACTGGAAACTTATCTTCCAGTGGAGATCACAGCCATCCAAGCTGAACACTCAGTGTTTGAGCTTCAGAGAGATACTATGCTCATTGACTTCCTATCTGAGAGAGCACATAATATATGATCACTAGAGGGGGCATATTGAACCTAAATAGCAAAACCTGATAGAGCCTCCATATACTTGGATGGAGTCTCCTTCTTCATCAGAGGTAGAAATAATACCCAGATTCTGAACATCAATTACAGTGCATAGATTTGTTTTGTTTTGTTTGTTTTTTCCTCCCAGTAACATTTCTGTGAAACCAGGGTGTCCTGCAATTCAACTCAATTCTGACGCTACCTTCCTGGAGGTAGAATCAGGTCTCACAGGTTAAGGGCCTGGCCTCCCAAGACTGCCGCTTCAGATGCCAGTCTCAAGTTCATGTTGTCACTTGTGTTTCTGACTGACTGGCTATAAATAAAGGGTTCCCACAACCCTTGTTTTTGGGAACCCTCCTTGGTTTTGATTCATTTGCTAGAGGTCCAGAGAACTCGGGAAGCCAGTTTACTCACTAAATTGCAGGTTTATTATAAAAGGATATAACTTTGGAACAGCCAGATGGAAGAAATGTATAAGGTGAGGCATGGAGGAAGGACATGGACCTTCCAAGCCCTGAAGGAGTACACCAGTCCCCAAATCTCCACATGTTCACCAACCTGGAAGCACTCAGAGTTCCATCATTTTGGTTTTTTACAGAGGCTTCAATACAGAAGCATAACTGATTAAATCATTGGCTATTGGTGATTGAACTCAATCTGGATACAGCCCTTCCCTCCCCAGAGGTCAGGGGTGAGATTGAAAAATCTCACCCTTCGAACCACAGGGTTGTCTTCACAGGCAAACAAACAGCCCCCATCCTCAGGTGCTTTCCAAGTCATACAATTAACATAACAAAAGACACCTTTATTGCTTTCACCACTTGGGTAATACCAAAGGTTTCCAGAGCTCAGTGTCAGAAAGAGGAGCAAGGATTTATGTTTCTTATTATAAATCACAACCTCATAGATACTCAAGAGTAATGATCTTAGAATTAAATGAGATTATGCTCAGTAAGTGGTAGCTCTTACTCTACATTAAAAGTTCTGGAATAGGGGAGATAGTATCTCAGACTCTCTTTTAATCTCCTGGGCCCTGCTGTGCAGGTTGTGTTTCCTACTGTGGAGCATGGGCTCCTTGCTCAGTGAGCTTGAAGGTTTGTTAAGCAATAGCAGTTATATGTCAATCAGATTTCATCTCCGTCCTCTTCCATTTTCATCTTTTTAAAGGATTGTGCAGAAGCATTTCTCTGTCCCTCAGCTAAAGTGTTGGCCAGACTGAGCTAGGAGGAAGGAAGAAGCAAGTGGAGCATATGCTTCTTCATCTAGGAGTAAAGTGAAGAAAATAAGGATCCATCTCATCAAAGCAAGATAGGATATTGTTAACCTTGAAATAAAACTGTCAGTTATTTGGGGGATGAGGGAATGGGGAAAATAGGGAAAGGGGAGTGGGAAGTACAGGACTCTAGTTATGGAAGGAATAAGTCCCAGAGATGAAAGGTATAACACAGGGAATATAGTCAATGGTATTGTAATAATGGTGTATTATACTAGAGCAGTGAGTTATACAGATGGACACCACATTCAGTAGGCCAAATTAAGGAGTCTTTATTAAAAAGCCGGCGGCTGTGAGGGGGCTCATGCACACCAAAATATCGCAGCCCCTAATGAGCTCAGGGATAGACTTAAAAAGGTATAAACCACATCCTGTTGCTAGTTTCTAAAAATCACCAAGCACAGTGCAGAAGCAAAAATGCTGGATTAAGCAGATATTTATGGTAGGGGTACATTTCCTGAAATTGTTATGTCTGGAGTATTCTGCGGTATTTTTGTTAAGGTTGCAATAACATGGGTATAGTAACATGACTGTGTTATGAAATGCCCATTTATTATAAAAATGGTGTGGCTTATACTAAATCCATTTCCTAGGTGTCTCATTCCCCACTGGTTTGAACACAATGAATCAAATCACTGATTCTCCTTCATTTTGTAACAGGTCATATGTTTGTTTTATCATTAACAGTTTTTTGTCTTTTGACCAGGCTTATAATCCAATTTATGATACAGTGTCTTACTGTAATGGCCATGAGTAAGAGAACGAGAGGCCCTATTGTGGCTGCAACAAGGGTGGTTACCCATGGAGACCAGCTTAACGCGTTTTTGAACCAACCATTTTGTTGTTCCTTTATCTATTTTCCAGGTTCAATATTTTTTTTCTGACTAGAGATAGATTTCCTTCAATTGCCCCAGAATTATTAGCATAAAAACAGCAATTTTCTCCTAGTGCTACATAAAGTTCACCTTGTTGGAGGAAAAGGAAATCTAGCCCCTGCCTGTTCTGTAGGACCATTTCTGCTAATGAATCCATCTGGCTCTCAATGAGTGTGTTCTCATCTGGCTCTCAATGAGTGTGACCTAGGTGCCCTAGGTCAACATCTATTTGGGTTGAGAGTTCCCCTATATTGATTTCTCCTTTTATTAAGAAGGTTAAATCCCCAACTTTGGTAGATCCTGCAATTGGGCACTAGAATGGGACCCCATTTCCAGTAGTTTGAGGATGACAGGGAATTGATTAAGGTTTACCCACCGTCTCCATTGTATACAAATATTTGAGGTAAAATGTAGACTGAGATACAAAGTACATGAATTGAGCCCCAGCAGCACATTTTGTGAGTCCATTAGTGCAGGCTAGCCAAGTCTGATTCAGGGCTTGAAAAAAGTTAACTTGGGTCGTTCCCATTTACAGTTATTGGGGTTGTTAGTAGATGGGACACTTCCAGAAACACCTACTCCTATATAATATGGGGGTTTGGAGTTAAAGCATAGCCAGCAATTGGCTCCTAAGTTTGGCTGAGAAGCATTTAAAAGTCAATGGACAGCACCGATTATGTTTAGAAGATGCGGCTCTGATTGGGGATTTTGCCGAGGGGGCAGTAGCTGATCTTTTGATCTAGGGGTAATGTTTGTAGGGGCAGTGGTCGGTTTGGGGGGACCTTTGCCTACTGGTATTGGTAAAGCTAGAACAGCAAGAGGACCCAGTGGTCTTTCTGGTAGGGGTGGGGTTTTCTTTTGAATGGTAAACAGTGTTCCCAGGTCCCTCCCAGATACATAAAGTCTTATCCCCCAAGTCCTACCCATTTCTCATGAGTCGGAAGTTGAGTACATTTCTCTGGCTGTGGAGGTCACTGGGTTATTTTCTTATGACACAAATAGAGGGGTTGGGGTCTCTTTGAAATTTTAGGTGGAAGTCCCCATTTCTGTAGTAATTGTCAATAGTTGTTAGAGTTTCACATCCCCAATGGGGACAAAAGAATTTTCCTGAGTTTAAACATTGCCAACTAATTTGTCCTGAACCCTAACAAATACTGATACTTAATTTTTGTAATCCTTGTTTTGCTCTTTTTGTCCCGCATCCCCAATTTTTTACCCGTATTCTTCCTCCCCTTTGGGAAGTTCTTGTTTCCCCAGTTATGGTAATGATATCTTAAAACAGAGAGCATAAACCTAATTTTTGTTCAGTCTGTCCCCAGGTAGATTTAGTAATATTTGTAAGTATTCTCCCATAATTCCATTCCTAAATTCCCATAACAGGGGGATTAGGTCAGTGGGGTTTACAGATGTACATGAACAACATGCGGTAAGGATTAGGATTAAGGTTGACAGGGAAGTCTTATCTTTAGAGGATCCAGAGTATCCTGGAACTTCCACGTTGTTTTTTTTGTGTGTGTGTGTGATGTAGTCAGGTGGGAATGTTGTTGACTTTGACAGCAGTAGGCATGGTCAAGACGACTGTGTAAGGTCCTGTCCACGTGGGGGTCAGGCTCTGGGCAGGGAACTTTTTTAGCCAAACTGAGTCTCTGGGCTGGCAAGTGTGTACTGGATCTGTTGATGGTACTGGCAATGCGTCCTGGACTTATTTATGTACTGCCTGCTGGGTGAGCTGTACAGCCTGTAAGAACTTGGTTCAAAAATGATTATGGGGGCGCCTCGATAGCTCAGTGGGTTAAAGCCTCTGCCTTAGGCTCAGGTCATGATCCCAGGGTCCTGGGATCGAACCCTGCATCGGGCTCTCTGCTTAGCAGGGAGCCTGCTTCCTCCTCTCTCTCTGCCTGCCTTTCTGCCTGCTTGTGATCTCTCTCTCTCTCTATCAAATAAATAGATAAAATCTTTAAGAAAAAAAAAGGAATGATTATGAATTTCAGCTTTTATTTCTTCATGGAGTTTTGGAAGGATGGGAGGGCGTCTAGCAAACATTATTTCATAAGGGGTGAACCCTCCTCGATAGGGAGCACATCTCACCCTGAGGAGGGCGAGGGGGAGCAGGGTGGTACAGTTTTCACTGGTTTCTAGAATAAGTTTAGTAAGGGTTGCTTTTAGAGTCCTATTCATTCGTTCTACTGGCCCTGAACTTTGGGAGCGGTATGCGCAATGTACTTTCTAATTGATATTTAGAGCCTTGACAAGGTCTTGGGATATTTTGGCTGTAAAGGCAGGGCTGTGATCCCAACCAATAGGGGCAGCCCATATCTAGGGATGATATTTTGGAGTAACTTTTTAACCGCTATTGCAGCGGTTTCTCTTCTCGTGGGGTGTGTTTCTGCCCCCCCAGAAAAAGTGTCCATAAAAACTAGAAGATATTTGTATCCTGTTACCAGGGGTTTGACTTCCATGAAATTTATTTCCTAATATTCCCCTGGGGAAATTCCTCTTAACCTAATTCCTAGAGGGGCTCTTTATCCTTGTTTCGCATTAACTTGTGCACAAATGGAACATCTAGAGATAAGGTCATCCACGAAGTTACTTAAGTTAGGGATGTAGTACCTATCCTTTAAAAGTTCATTAAGTTTTGTTTGACCTAAATGGGTTGACTGGTGCACCTGATTAATTAAGGTTTGACCTGGTGCCTCAGGGACCAGTAGCCTGCTCTGGTAAGGTCCACCAATCCATTTGTTTTTTGGGTGACTTCCTCCTGCACAACCAGGCTGTTTTCTATTTCTGTGTAGGCAGGTAATTTGGGTTCAGGAATAGGCAATAGGATCTGTAGAAGCCCCACTGGTCTTTGTGCAACTTTCCTGGCTACCTGGTTGGCTCGCCTGTATTCTTTGGCCTCAATTGTATCTCCTCCTCTGGTGGCCTCTGCAATGAGCTATAGCAACTGCTTGCGGTAGCCATATGGCCTCTAGCAAGGCTAGAATTTTTTTTTTAATGTCTTTTCCAAAGGAGATAAGTAACCCTCTTTCTTGGTATATTGTTCCATGGACATGAGTTATAGCGAATGGATATCTGCTGTCAGTATAAATGGTAACAGTTTTTCCTTTAGCATATTGAAGAGCCTGGTTTAGGGTAATGAACTCAGCCTTCTGGGATGAAGTTCCTTGATTTAGGGATTGTGCCCAAATAATTTTGTCTAATGTTACCACCATCACACCTGCATACCTGATTGGACATAACTGCTGCCATTAGTGAACAATACGTCGTCAGAAGTAGGCAATGGTGTATCCTTCAGGTCTGGTTGTGCAGATTGGGCCATGTCGATTATCTCCAGACAGTCATGGATGGGTTCTTCAGGGTCATCATCTGGAAGTAAGCTTGCAGGGTTTATAGCTAGAGTCTTTTGAAACTTAATGTGAAGCTGGTCTAGCAGAAGGGCCTGAAACTGAGTAACCCATGTGTTTGACATCTAGCGCTCAGGCGTGTTTTGGAACAAGGTGTCAACTGAGTGGGGCACTGTTAATAAGGTTCTTGCCCCAAGATTAGATTGTTCTATAGCTCCTTGAATAGAAGTTCTTCATGCGTCCAAAGGTCTCAGTGACTTGGTCCGAACTGAGTGTACTGCACCTGTGTCAACCAGAAAATTAACAGGCTTGTCCCCTATCTGCATAGTGACCTTGGGCTCCCGGGGACTCAGTGAAAAGGAGCTCCGGCCCTGTCATTCCATTTTTTTTTTTTTTTTAAGTTTAGGCCTTTTGGTGTCTGTCGGGTGTCCCTTTTCTTTCTGGGTTTTTCTTCCAGGGTGTTTCCTTGACAGCTGTCACTACTATTTTTGCTATTTGATATTATATCCCCAACCCAAGTAACCTGATAGATGTCCCCATCTCCAGAGGATTAGAACAATTATAAATGACAAAAACTCAGAACAGACATGGTTAATGATCTGATAGGAGAGTTCACTATGACATGATTGACAAGGAAACTCAGTTATCTTGTGATACATAACATTTCAATAGCCAGAACCAGAACGTTACATATCAAACAAGCAAGCTTAATTAGTCAACAAGATTTTATTTATGATTTAAGTCTTGGGGAAGTTTGTTAAAACCTTAGAAGGTTTATAAAGCAAATGCCTAAATAGGATCAAGGATGGTAAAGACCTGATAAAGGCAAAACATAGAGACTGGATTTTTCTACGCAGGCGGGAAGAAAATAACTATTCGCATTTTTTTAATCAATTCGCATTTTTTCGTTTTAAATAAAGAGCAGACCAACAATTGGAAAATACTTTGTCTTTTTGAACAGAGAGAAAGCCAACTTATGATCGTGTATTCGTGTCATTAAAATTTATTCATTTTAATCTTAATCCATCCTGACCACAACTAAAATATTTGTTTTTAAAGAGTTCCCTTTATAAATTTTCTACAACTTTTCTTTGCATTTAGATTTGTCCCGTTATTTCTTTTTAAAGAACCATCTCATTTAGAATAAAATTACTTTTTTTACCATTTAAAATGCATTTCCATCCTTTATCCTTTTATTTCTGAAAACTTTTCATATAGCCTCATTTTCTTTTATGAATATCTCCTTTATATTCTGATATAAATATATCCTTTAGATATATATATACACATATATATCCTTTATATTGTTATATAGATACCTATATATGTATGTAGATATCTATATTTATCCATATAGATATAGATTGGATATAGATATATACATATTATATATACTGTATATTTTGGTATAGCATTATATCTCCTATTTTTTATATACAGAGTTGTTTTCCTTATTTTTATAGTCTTAGTTATATTTAGTAGAATTTTTATTTTTTATAAACTTTAATATCCAGTGAAGACCAAGGAGTAACCAATTATGAACTGTTACATTGGAATTTTTTGGATGGCAAAGTTGTGAATTCAGTTAAGCATAAAACACATTTATCAACAGATTTAAATGTCCTTCCTTTCTTTGTAGTAAAAAGTCAAAAGCACAAACCTATGTCCAGTCATTAACGACCTAGCACTTTATCCTATTTGGAAAAGACCTAGACGTCCAATGAATTTAATTTCATCCAAGCAAAACTTTAAAGTTTTAGCTTACCAAAGACTTAGAAACTATTTTAACAATTATCCAAGAAAACTTTGAGAGAATTAACAATCAGTGTAGTCATTTTTTGTTAACAAATTGTAACAGAAATAACGCAAGGTTATTTGACTTTTAGTAAACCTTCATAGAATAAAAGTTTTATGTTTACTGCTGATAGCTTTAAAGACATGTCTATCTTAATTAGACCAACAAACTTAGTTTAAATATTAAATTATGTTCCACTGAATCCTCCCCATGGTCAATTTTCACCTGAGACATGTGGGGAAATCAGGAGTGGGTGGTCTTAGGTCCATGGTAGTCCTGTGGATAGTGGCTTTGTGCTCCAGCCCTCTGAGGTCCTGTCTCATCATATGATATTAAATTATGCTTGTCTAAATGCTGGGTCACCTCTCCCTGGTCCTTCCACTCTTTCTAAATTAATCTAGACAACTCTAAAGTGTCTGGACCAACAGCCTCCTGTGAGAACCCCAGGTCCGTCTCCTCTCAGTGCTGAAGTTCTCTCTCCAGAGCAGCAAATGAATCTCAGCCAGAACTCAGCTCAGGCTGAGGGGCCTCTGTTGCTCTGTTGATTTGTCTTTTTAAGTTTTGCGGCCCAGGATTACCAAGAAGATACAAGATTGGATAGGTGCTAAAAATATGCTTCTTACAATGATTTCATGTCAGTGGCAGAGTCTGGGCTATCGCTGTCTCTTTCTGGTTGTACAGCAGCACCCCTGCCCTTAACAGTAGTAGTAGCAGTAATCTGGGTTTGTAGTACTGATCCAGGGGACTCCTGGATGGCTCTGTTGGTTGAGAGTCGGACTCTTGATCTCAGCTCAGGTCTTGATCCCAGAGTCTTGACTTCAAGTCTTGTGTTGGGCTCTACACTGGGTGGAGCTTAATCTTAAAAAAGGAAAAAAAAAAAAAAAACTACTACTGATCTGTATTTTGGGTCAAGTCCGCAATTAGAAAGCTGCACTTTCTGATGACCTGGAGACTCCTATCTTCCCCAACACGGCCTTCATCTGTATGGACCCCCTACCACCAGCAGTCACTACCTCCCTAGGCCCTTTATATGGCCTTCCTTACTGAAGAGGACTCTCCCCAACCAATCCCAGCTTTTAAAAACCTCATTGCCTTGATACCATGTCTCTTGGAATATTTTGATGGCAAAGTCTAAATTCTGAGTAAAGCATCTTGCCAGATTTCTCCCTCAGATGAGGTCTCCAGGCCAGATAGAGTCCTGACTGTAGGACATCCTGCTTTAAAAAGCAAGATGCAGGGGCGCCTGGGTGACTCAGTGGGTTAAGCCTCTGCCTTAGCTCAGGTCATGATCTCAGGGTCTTGGGATCGAGCCTAGCATTGGGCTTTCTGTTCAGCAGGGAGCCTGCTTCCCCCGCCCTCTGCCTACTTGTGATTTCTGTCAAATAAATAAAATCTTTAAAAAAAAAACAAAAAACAAGATGCAGTGTTGACTTCTGTTCTTCTATAATTCTATCATCATCACTTTCCTGCATGGGGCCATTAATAACCAGGGCACACCAATACGTGATTTTCATATTAGTCCATAGGTAAATCTCACCATGTCATTACAGAGTATTGTCTCTATTTTGTGACCCAGGAGCCCAATGCCAAGATCACGTGATGCTTTGCTTTTTTTGTTTTTTTTTTTGTTTGTTTTTTGTTTTTTTCTCTTCCTCCCAGAGAATCTGTCCTTTTTGTAAACTTCTCCTCAAATCCTAGAACTGCTGGTTTCCCATTCTGGAAATTAGTCCCTGTAACTTGGGTCTATGTGAGGGATGCTAGGGCAAGGTGCATGTCAGGAAAAAATGAGTTATTTTCCTGAACTCCCTTTTTGGTACATTCCATCAATTACACAGATTGTTTTCTGCAGAAATGGCAAAATATGTTTCCCAAACTGAAGAGCCCATTTCTGGTTCTTTGAGTGTACTATAGGAAGCTGGAAGGCAGAAGAGGGTAACCGCTATAGGAAGAGATTGGAGAGCCAGTTGTGTGTGGCAAAAGCGGAAGGTGTTGATACCCAGCAAGTACAGTGGCCCATGCACAGATACAGGCGTGCAGTCGCCCCTGCGCACACATGACTAGCACTGAATGAGCAGCAGTGGAAGAGTAAGCAGGGCTGACTTGCTTAAGCTCAAGGAAATGTGCAGATGGAGCCCTGCCTTGGGCCTTGTTGTGTGTTCTTCTCTCCAGGTATATCTCTGGGAGGCCATGCAGTGAGGGAGGCGAGGCAGCCTAGGGCCAGGATGCAGGGGTATAGGGATAGGGAGCTCTCTTGTTCACTGGACAGCCAACTTCCCATGGACCATGGGGTCTGACCCCACAATGTGACATCATCTCTTCATTTGGATGATTGGTCTCACAGGGTGGCCCCTCCACATACCAATTCCCAAGTCTGACATTTACCTGCTTCCAACCAAGTGTTCCCCAGGACATAGTAAGGGTTTGCTTATTCATTCTTAGGACCCAAATCTACCACATCTTCCTTGCTCAGAGTGGGCTTACTACCTTTGATAGGAGGAAGGTGGATTTTCTGGAAAGTCAAACTCACATTGATGTGACCTAGCCCCTGCAAAAAGAGGTCATATTTTTAATTTGGGAAACAAATACTAAACCAATATATGATCTTACCATTCCACTAAAAGAAATTTAGATATTTTTACTGACCACAACTAATTGAATTTAAGAGAGGATTAGACCTGGTGGGAAGACAGGATGGGCTGGTAAGGCCCAGAGGATCCAGCTCATCTGCTGAGTGTACATCCCCTTCGGTACTGGGGACCTGACTTGTACACAGTAAAGCCCTACCTTGGCACAGCCAAATGCCAGGGATGGAGACTTTGGATTGACTGGGGAGGAGTGCTCGAGTCCAGAGTCTTAGCAGAGTTAACGAGGACCCCTCCAAAGCATTTTTCCTGCAGTGGTGCTATTCATCCCCTAGTATGTTCCAGGCCCTGAGAATGCACTTTGTATGTGTTGACCACATAAACAACCATAGAAATTAAATGAGGAGGTAACAAGTTCACCAGAGATAGGAGCCAAATGGAGGAATGATAAATGGTGCTGTGAACTCCTGGGGCCGAACCTCACCCAGCTGAGTGTCTGAGCATCATGGATGCTATGCCTTCTTGTTTAATCAGGAACTGCAGGTTCCCGAGGTTTAAATTGGAGAATACGCTTCATGGAGCACAGAGGACACCAGATGGTTGATACTGAGGTTCTCTTTATTTCTGACCATGTCTTTACAACCATGCAGGCAGGGGTAACTCCCACATCTACCGCCCAAACCCGAATCTCCCTCTAGAAATTCAGATTCATATTTCTAATGCTAGAAGTTGCATCTCTCCAAAGATCCTATTAACTCCCAAGTCAACAACCCCCCCTCTCCCTGAATCACCTTTCCTTTTCCTGCTCACATGGGGCAGATTTTCTCAAACTGTGGCTTCCGTGCTCCTTTGAGATACACTTACACCTGGGATTCTGTGCCCAGAATAAAGCCTATGATATGTGTATATCCAGCTAGGCAGGCATATAACAGGGGCACAGAATGGGCTCTGGGTCATAGAAGGTCCTGTCACCACAGTGAGGACAAGGGTTGGCACTAAACCAGACCATGCCTGGCCGTCCCAACTCCTGCAGCATTTGCTTCAGCCTGGCATGCAGCTGGGCAAGTCTGCCCAGGTGGAGGGTGCCACGGACATCCTCGTAACTCTCCAAGGGGGCTGGATACAGCACATGACTCAGCTTGCTCAGCCCGATGGTGTGGCGCAGCAGGTTCTCTAGGACGGCCATGGAGATGGGGTTTCCACAGAAGCTGAAGGTTGTGAGCTGGGAGCAGCGGCCCAGGGCAGGCAGGATGACAGTGAACTGGGAGTCCATGATCCCACACTCATCTAAGTCCAGGTCCTGGAGGGTGGCGGAGGCTCTCTCTATCAGAACTTGGAGAGGTGCAGGACTCATATTGGTCAGGTTGACCCCACTGAGACCCAGGTCCTTAAGCTGACTGACGTTCAGGTGCTGGGACAGATGTGTCAAGTCAGATTCCGAAAGCAGGCAATTAGTTATTGACAAGGTCTCTAGGGGGGTCTTCAGGCAGCTGGGGAGAGACAGAGCAGTTAGTTCTGGGGGTGTGGAGGTGGTAGGCAGAGGGACATGGGGATGACTCAGGCCTCAAGGAAAGATAGGCCCATTCCACCCAGACCCAGGGCTTTAACAGATGATGGTCAAGCCCCAGGACACCGCCTGGGGAAAAAAGCACTCAAGTCCATCCAAGTTTCAGGGGAGTCCTTTCTCCATTACTCATTTTCTGGGTGATTTGGTCAAGTGAAGGAAATCTCAAGTGCCCCCTGTGCTGTCAAATGCAGCATAGCATGTCCCTCAGAGGTGTTGTGAGTATCAATTAATCCAACACTTGGAGGGGAGCCTGGCCCCAGGTCTCCAATAAGGAAAGGAATTGGTACTGGGAAACAGGACTAGAAATGCTTTCAACTCGGGCTTCCTTCTGGCTGCTTCATGACCCCAGTCATTGGTACCTGTTTCTGATGAGGCTAATGGGAGATGTGCACAAAGAGCTAAACTGGGCAAGGTCTGGCAACATGCCGCCTGCAGGGCCTAACATAGATCACTGTATCATCCACGTACCACCTATCACCTTCCACAAGTCTTCACTCCTGCTCCCTTCCCCTCACTTCCCCACCCCCCCACCCAGAATCAGGCATTCCCACTCTATCGCCCTATGTGGAACCCAGAGCAACCCTTTACAGAGGGAATTGGAGGCAGGTTTGGAGGAAGAGACTCAGGTTGACAAAGCTGCCAAGCGCAAAACTTATGATCTGAAACTTTATATCAGATATGCCTTCCCTTCACCAACATTCTCAAGTTTAGTTATTTTTGATCATCATAATGTAGACATCATTTTCTCAGAAAGAATTCCCAAAGACACCCTCACCTGCCACAAAGCCCCCCTTATACAGATTCCTAACTAGGAGCCCCTTCGGATAGTATCTAACCTAGCTCATACCTCCCACCTCTATCTGGGAGGTTATCTGACAACATGCATGGAGACAGAGCAGGGACGGTGTGTGGACCTTCTAGAGACTCACACTGCATCTGGCACTGTCGATACCAGATGCCCGTTATCATTTACTGAAATAAAGAAGGACTTATACTGGACTGCCAAGAAACTTCACCATCCCTCACCTGAGCACCTGATCCAGACGGTCTTCCAGGAAGGAGATAGAGTCCAAATAGAGCTCCTCAAGGTGGTGCAGCCTGAGGAACTGAGCAGTGAACTGGCTGACGCAGTGCTCCTCCTTCGCCGGGGTGGTGTGGGAAGACATGTGGATGTGCGAGAGGAGGAGCCTGCGCAAATTGCCCATCTGACCCAGATGAGGAGCAAACTTCCCCAGTGTGGACAGTTTCCAGGTGCAATTCACTTCCAAATCCTGGATCGAGTCCAGCTGTACAATTTTCAGGATCTTCTTGATGTTCTGTATGGGCATTGCGAAAATCTTCAGCTTCTTACAGCACAGGTGCAGCAGACCCTTCCTCTGCTGGACTTTCTGGATGAGGTAGGCGAGAGACTCATCGGGGGTACCTTCCTTGAGGCAAAGGTCTATCAGCACCTCCACAGGAGCCAAGGGTGGCTTGGGCCCTGGCTTGCAACCATCCACTTTTCGCTTCTTCTTCATGGGCTGGGCCACCTCTGGCTCCAACAGGGAGTACATACTGGCCCTCGTCCCAGACCACACGGTCCAGAAGTCCTGATGAGCATTCTTCCGTAAATCTAGCACCTGCAGTTTCCACCTCCTGCAGGGAAGATGAGAGACAGACTGAGATGTTTTCAAATCAATGGGGAATAAGACTAGAGTCTCAGAATCGAGGCAAGGCCCAGATGCCTGACCTGCACTTTTATTCCACACCCTTGGATGTCAGTGGCTCCTTGGGCTACTGGGATCCTTCCTTCTTGGTCCCCACTTGCAGTACCTCTAAGTGCCACCAGGAGAAGATGGACAACTTGTTCCTTTGGTCACCTCTGCACCTCAATCAGCCTTTCATATCCATAGCCTGTTCCTAGAGTGACCCCAAAGATGGCCCCAAGACTTCTCTGAGCTTCCTCACAGAAGCCTCTGGCCCACCCTGTGGCTTTGCACTTTCCCATGAACCCACCTCTATCTTGCTTGGGCCCTTGAGGGCCCTCCCAGGCTATGGGATCACCCTCACCTGGGGCGAACCTCCTGGGCAAGCAGGACATCAAGTCCATCGAGTGCAGCTTGAAAGGTCTCCTGGTGCGGCTGCTGCTCCTTCATCAAGGCCCCCAGAGGGAGGCAGGCGAAGGGCCAGGCCTGCACCATCACCTTCAGGATCTCACTGTACCTCCCAGCAAAGGCCGCCGTGAACAGTGGTGGGAAGAGCTCCATAGGCAACACTTCCAGAGCGGCAATGGCTGAGGCCTGGTCCCTCAGCAGGCTCTGACCCGCCAGGTCCAGAAGTCTGGGTGGGGCTGGCATGCTCATCCTGATGAATCTGCTCCGAAAAGAATCCTGGCGAAATATTCAGGGAACAAGGCTGAGTGTTAGCAACCCCATTATCCCTCCATCCTTGAGAGAAACCAACTCCAGGCCAAAGTCACTCTCTGGCAATAGTTGGGAGTCCTCCATTTACCCCAATTCCATTCTCAGCTAGGTGACCACAAAGCCACAGCTTTGCCCCTGCTGGCTCTAGATGTTCATCTTTCCAGGCCCCGATGGGGGAGCAAGATCACCACAGGTCCCATACCATATCCAGCTACCTCCACATTTAATTCTAGTCCCACTGTAGAGTTAGTTCTGAGAAACCTGAAAACCGACCCCATGCCTTTTAGGGAAAAGTTGCTGATTATCCCAAGTATTGAACATATACAGAAATAAGGGACTATCACATGGCCCAAAATGAGGCCCTTCTCAGCTCTAACAAATAACCCAGACTTGAAAGATTAAGGAACATCTGGACAAGGAGTACCATTACATCATTTAAAAAATTTTCAACTGTAAAAGTAGCATAACAGTACTCTACAGCATGTGGAAGTTGGGGATGAAAAAAATATACACTATTTCAAGACAATTTTATTATATGTCTCTCCTACAAATATGAGAATTACTGTGAGAATACAGAGCTCACATTCAGAACAAAGCCTTCACTTTTAAAATTATTCCATAAAATATTTTTTCTCTGGTGGAATATATTTAAGCTTTTAGTTTCTTATTTTTCTAAAAAAGCTTAACTTGTAAAACCACACAACAATAAACTATATGAACTATAACTACTGAACACAAACTAAATACTTAAAATGTCATTAAAAATTCCAACTAATCAGAGGTCTTTCATTTCCCCAAAAAATCTATCTGGTTAAGAAATACCATAAATGTCTATAAAATGGCATACACCAAAGCAGAAATCAAAATGTCTGAGATATTAAGGAAAAACTGCATTTTGAGGCAAAAGCAAAGCCTGCTCATTCATACTATGTGGCTGAGGGCAGTACGATGGTGGCGTCCCAAGCGTAGGGCTCCTGCCTCACCAGAAATGTATATGGTGCAGGGAGGAATCTGCTCAGATTTCAAGGTTTTACCTCTGGCTCCTCAGCAGCTATATTATCCTTTCTGGCTACACCTCCCTTTTTCAGATCCTAGCTCAAATTTTTAACTGAAAGCACGATGTTATCATCACTGGATCTCCATCTAGTTAATCCAGATTGGGTTTTTTACCTTCTCCATACAACTGACTGAATAATATGCCCCATTCATGATAGAAAAAGAAAAGAAAACCAACCTGGAGGTATACTTGGGGGAGTTTTGGCCACATCAGTATAACTCAAATGTTCAAGTTAAGACAGCTTTATGCCGACAGTGGTGTTAACCCAAAAGAAAAAGAAATAAAATAAAATAAAATTCCAAAATATCAAGTAGTCACTTACACTTTATGTTACCTAAAACTGCAAAACATGTGTGCATTCATAGAAGAACAAATGTACAATTGAGGGATGGCTGGTCTTCCAGATTTTGAGGGTCAGGTCTTCCCTGAAGGAAGTCAGGTCAAAATTACAACGAGGAGTTGGCCAGGAAAAGGGAGGGGGCAAGGTTGTTTGTAATGGGACCATGGGAAATACCCAAGACTAGGAAAAATACATTTTATTTTGTTTGAGAATCTCAGACTTTTATGGCTACTTTAAACCCAAGAGCAGGGAGGATATCCACTATTCTTCCCAGGAGGTAAGAGGGATTTCCTCCTAGAAGGCTGAGATCAGCTCTGCAAAATGGATGGAGAAGATTCAACATAGGAATCTGGGCTACAGAGAAGTCAGAACCCTACTGGCAACCAAGCCCAGGACTCGACTAGTCAAATTCTAACAGCCACTGAGGGGTTAGAGCCATGAGCTCTTTGGGCTCTTAGAAACAGGGAGACTAACAAGCATGAGCTAAATGCATGTCTTGACATCAAGAAGCTGCCACCAGAAAACTTCCTCTTTAGGCTCAAGTGTCCTCTTCCACATCCTAAACCTTCAAAGGCAGAGCAAGTCTAGGCATTTCCCAGGGGCCTTGGCCCCAAATGTGATCTCCAAAGGTCCCTTCTGAAGTATATATTGACAACTGCCATTTCCTCATTCCTGGGAAGCAACTAATATAAATACAGCTCCGAAAAGTCCCTTCTGGTCCCATCCCTATCCAGCTGGATGTCCCTATCCAGCTTTTTAATTATTCCCATTCTTCTGAGACAGTGCCACTAGGAACAGGAATAAAACTTTTCCCTCTCTCTGTATTAAGCTCAGTACCCAAATACCAACACTTATTCCTCACAGAATTTGAAGCTATATTTGACATTTAAGGATCTGCCAAATTTAGGGATGATTCCCATGCTGGGCTGGATCACATTGGTGGTTCTGACATTTTAGAACACAGAGAACCTCTCCACACAAAGAATTCTCCAGGCTATTCTTTAACCCTTGCATTATGATGCCCAAACAATTCTTCTATACCACTGGTGAGGAGATTGGGATTCTCTGAAGGATGCTGTCCACTTAGTATCATCATGGAGACTGCTTTCTCCAAATTTCTGCCACCCATATCAGCAGGCTTTGTGTCAAATAAGGTTAAACTAGAATGTGCTCTATGGGCATTTTAGCCCCCAGACAATCACCATTATCAATCAGCTGCAAGAGACTGAGATTAGTAACAAAGATAACTGTAAATGTCCCTGATGACTAAGCAGTAACTGAGCACAGAAACCGTGCTCTGGAACTTTTCATCCAAACTTCTCAACCTTTGCAGGAAATTTAAAGTTCACTGTTAATTTTATTTTTAGCCCCGTGAATCGGGACCCCACTCCCTGCATGGAGTAACTGATAGACACCTTCAGGCAAGGGATTTGTCCTGGTGAGGATCTGCCTCACCAAGTGGATGGACAATCTCATTGTTAGAGACACCTGACTGACAGACTTCAACTGGACCTCAGCAAAACAGGACAACTGCCTAAGTCCAAGCTTGGGAACGGTCTATGGGGACCCAGGGTCTAGGAGATCCAAGGAGGCAGAAGTGACCACTGTCTTCAGATCTAAAAATGTTTAGTATGAGCCAAACACTCTTCCCTTGTGAGGTAAGTCCTACTCCTCCGTCCACCTCCATGCAGAGCCTTTGGATCAGGGAACATGCTGGGGGTCGAAAGCAGGAGCACCGGGAACACATCTATATTGAAGGGCTGTCCTTTCTGCACAGGATCAGGACTGGCTCAGGACAACTCCCACAGCCAAGGCATGAATTTGAAAAATGTTTCTATTGCATCCTGGTCACCTTTTCTCATGGTCTTCATTTGCTACGTAGGCCAGAGCATCTCCTGAGCTCATTAGAGTGGGTGTCCTGAAACCACCTTTTCCATTCACAGAATTCCAACTGGGATCCCAGAGCATCATATACCTTACTGGGGCCTTTAGAATGTTTCTGTGCTTCTGCCCTGTGCCACCTGGGCAGCACTCTGTGTCCCTGGAATGTCAGCCCACCTCTCTCAGAGCCTGGGGTGTGGCCACGATGCTGGGAATACCTTCCCATTGTATCAACCGAAATCAAGGAATTTCTCCCAGTTCTACTGAATGCCATAGACCATGCATTCTATTGAGCAAACAAATGAAAAAGCAGCAAGCTGAAAAACAAATCAATCAGAGGTTGACTGTTTTCCATGGTAGTGCTGGGCCATAAAAATGACAGTGCATGATGAAACTATGTAAAGCCATCTTAAGAATCCACAAAGTTCTTTCTCTCTACTTACTTGTGATCTCTCTCTGTCAAATAAATAAAATCTTAAAAAAAAAAATCCACAAAGTTATGGTTTTTCCGTGGCCATTCAAAAACTGTTTTTTGCCAACCATTAAGAATTCTCTTTCTATTCATTATAAATATGTTGAGAAACTAATAAAATAACAAAACTACTATTAACTTAGTATGTTGATTTTAAACACTGGAAATTAAACCACTTCTCTGCAAAAAAATGCATCAAGAGTAGTTTTAACATTGCTTATGGTTCTTCTCAAAACTTTTGGTACAGAGTGAGCACATTTCCTATGCCCTGGAGAACTGTCATGCTGCTTTCTAAGTTTGGGTAGACTTCTAATATTTATTCCTTCATGTTTTCAATGTCATGACATATTTTTGAGAGAGTTCCTTTAGTGTGAAGACTTCTGCCAGAATCACTTCCTCTGAGACATCTTCATCCTTTTGTCACAGCCATACTCTCCCTTCACACTTCTCTGGGAACTGGAGAATGTGACTTTGAAGCTGGATTTAGAATCACAATGATGAATAAAAAGAGTTGAAGTTATCAAAGCAGTTCACTTCTCTAGCCTCTGGTTTCTCAAAACATGAAATGTCACTAACAGGGAGCTAAGACTGATTCTTCCTTTCCATACACAGCAGCTGAGGCTCAAGAGGGTGATATACTTGCACCCATGTCACAGAGAAGGGCCATGGGAGGGGGACACAGGAATGAGGCCCCTGGCTGCTGGTCCAGGGCTTTCTACAGCTGTCAGTTATGCCAGCCTAATGGGAATGTGCCTAGAGAAACCAGCTGAAAATGGGAACATTCCACCCTCTATGTGTGTCAGCAATGGACAAGGTCAGAGAATGTATCTCTACTCAGACATCACCCACCACAGTCCAGGGGGTCAGCAAATCTTTACTCTGCTGAGGGCCATGGGCCCTGCCAGGCATCCAAAAGGATGGGTTGGGGAGGGGTGCAATATTCCCAGGAAAAATCAGAAAGGCCTGAGGTCTTGAGGCACCTCAGCTTACCAGATGTGTCTCCCCAGTGAAGCAGGCTCAGGACAATTTCTGGGAGGACACATCACCCCACCCTGCATATCCCTGGCTGTATCAAGTAAGAAAATTTGCAGCTGGAGTGTCACTCACAGGATGTGAGGAGCACAGATGCACATGTGGGCCTCCCCCACATGTGGGACAATGGATAAGAAGGGAGCCCAGAGAAGCAGAAGGGCCACAGGAGGCAGAGCTCTGGGGCATCTCTACCATGGCCTGGTCATGCTCTGATCATCCTCTTTGTTCTCTGCACAGGTGAGGGACACTAAGGAGGGGACCTTCAGGCAGCCCAGAGTTGACCCTTTCCTCCCTTTGCCCCAAACTCCTCTGAAGTCATGGCTTTCACATGGACCTCTCCTCTTTGTCCTCTTCCTCTTAAGGTCCAGGGTCCAGTCTGTTCTGACACAGACACTCTCAGGTTCTGTGGTTATGGGTCAGAAGGTCATCATTTCCTGCTCTGGAGGCAGCAGTAATTCTGGAGTTTATACTAGATACCAAAACAGGTATCACGAACACTCATGTGCTGCATGACATTCCCAATGTACAAGGTTGTCCGGGGCCTCCATCCATTCTCCACCTCCATGTCAGGCCACATGGCCTCCCTGACTGCTTTGGGCTTTAGCTGGAGGACTAACTGGGCACTATTATTGTTCTCTTTTAAAGAGAAGGAGTTTTCTTTCAAGGGACCTCTTACCCTCAAGGGTCCAAGCCCACATGGAAGTGACCAAAACTCTGCCCCTGCTTGACACCAAACAGGAGTTAAGTGTCTGGCATCTGTAGCCAGTCTTACTCCTTCACTCCAAGCAGGAGTTCTAAACATAACTATGGCTTTGGGAATGGGGTCCCTAACACACTAGAGCTAGCTCCTTCTTATAAAAAAGTAACAGGACCGGGGCACCTGGGTGGCTCAGTCGGTTAAGCATCTACCTTTGGCATTAGGTCGTGATCTCAGGGTCCTGGGTTTGATCCCCCATAGGACTCCCTGCTCAATAGGGAGTCTGCTTCTCCTTCTTCCTCTGTCCCTCCCCTCCCCCCTTGTGTGCGTGCTCTCTCTCTCAAATAAATAAAATCTTTAAAAAAAAAAAAAAAAGCAGTAGGACAAATGCTCCACTGGGGAAATGACTGGGAAGTATACAGGTTACTCCTGCATCTTCCCTTTTGAGCATCCTCAGGATGCAGATTCCATCCAGCTCCTCGATCACAAGAACAAAGGGAACAACAGGGTTTCTTAACACACCTGAGACAGTTCGGGGACCAGCTTACCTTAAGATGTCTTCCGTCCACTCTGGTCCAGCTCAGACTGGCCTCCGGTCCTCCAGTACTTGGTTTCCCTGGTCTCCTATCCTCTCAGTCACCTCCGTCTACCCAAGTCTGAGAGCAAGAACCAAAATGCTCCAGAAACAAAGAGGATGTATGTTAGCAAGCCATGGGCTCCTATGAAAATCTCTGCGAATACTGCTGAGGAAATGGAAAACCGGAGACCTGACCCTGCCCGTTCAGCGGGCATCTCCTCTAATCTCCAAATCTGACCAACAATTTCCCATGGGCTGAACGAGAGAACAACTGGATTGACAGACCCTGTGCTCTGTCAAAAGCAACCCCTCCCTCGAGGACACGGCCCACGTTCCGTCCCTTCTGCGCCCCCATACCCCGGCACCTCCTTAGGGGCCAGATTCCTAGAGCAGCCACCCCATTTCAACTGCACACCCGTCCAACTTGTGAGAGCAAACAATGAACGCAGACGCCCGAGTTCGATGAATTGTTACGTCTGCAACTCATACGCGCGGCCAGTCCTAAGGAGCAGGTAGCCAAGGCTGCCCTGAGCCAGAAGCAGCACATCGTTAGGTTTTTCACTCCGACCTCTGTTGTGAAAACTCAGTTTTCAGATGGAAAATAGAAGTGGGAGTTGGGGGGAGGGCAGTTTACCAGCGATTAGTCCAAGGTCACTCCACAAGAAAGAGGAGGATCCAAGGTTTGAACTTACGTTTTCTTCAGACCGCGCACCCGCCACGTGGTCTCCCCTGCACGGAGCCTGGAGGGAAAGGAAGGCCGCTGGCTCTGCAAGCCACCCTACCCTCGCCCGCCGGAAACAGCCTTATCCGACCAATCCTGGTTTCTCTTTTCTTGGGGCGAAATCTCACGAGATCCTAGGATCACGAGCGGGGTCGCCCGGGGAGTCCAGGAGGGGTTTGTTTTCATAGGCTGAGCGGGGACTCGGAGATGGGGAGGGGTGGTGCCTGTTGGCCACGCCCACCTGACTGTGCCAGGTGCCAGACTGGTGGGGCATGAGAGTGGGGGTCGGGGATGGGGAGGATAAGGGTGGGGTTAGATGATGGTATGGAGGGTGGGATGGGGTAAGGGAGGTGGGGAATGGGGGATGGGGTAAAGGGAATGAGGGAGGGATGGGGGGGTCTGTAACTCCCCACCCTCTAACCCCTCCCCAGGGCCTATGCTTATGGACCTATTTCTCTGTGTGGGGTGTGGGGTGTTGGACCCTGAACGAGGCTCCTCGCCCAACTCCCACCTCCCTTGTCTAAAAAAGACGTCCTTGCCCTTGAACTGTCTAATGCTCTGTACTACCTGGACTTTACCATTTATGTATCCTCTGGGGGAGAGGAGACCCCTGTCAGGATTTGATTAGATTGTCCTCTTTCCAGAGCGTGCGTGCTTCACTTGCCTGCTTGGATTTGGTTTTACAGAGTTTTTTCAGAAGTCAGATTCCTGCGATCGCTCTACTCCCCTCCCCCAATCCTCAGATAACTTCAGCTTTCAACAGGCAGGGCTTCCCCTCTTTCACCAACAAATACTTTTTGACAAAGTCAGGACTAGACCGAAGGCTGAAAATATGAGCAGGCCGTCGTGAGGAGGGACCAGGTCCAGGATGTTGAGGAGAGATGGAGAGCCACCCCCCTCCTGGGGCCTGGTGTTAGGCTTCTCTCAGGTGTGCCTTTACCCTTGGGATTTTGTGTCCCCGGCCACCAGGGGGCAGCACTGGGGAATCTGGAAGCCAGAATGTTTGCAAGGCGTGTGTCAGGTTTGGGCACCTGCTTCCTGCCAGTATGTTTGTAGGAAGAAAAGTAAGGCTTCTGGAGAGATGGCAAGTCCCAGATGGATGAGGAGTCTTTCCTGGTGAAGAGAAGAGAGAGGGGTTAAGAACAATGCGGAGGTCGACTGTATTTCAATTAAAAAAAAAAAAAAAAGTGCAAGGGGGCGGCACCATGCCTCTTTCGAGCTGGCCTAAGGGTCTATATTCTGTCTCCTCAAACTCTGAGACTGTGTTTTTCTGGAGGGGGAGGTGGGGACTGAGTCTGGCACTGTGTCCTTGTCATGCAAGTGGTCCTAAATCTGATACCACAGGCCACAGGAAGGTCGTGGTTGCTGAGAGCAACAGGGCAGTAAAGGCTGGGTAGTTTTCCTGGATCTACCCTGCCATTCCCCCAGATATCCCCATGCCTGGGAGCTATGTTAGCTACACAGTCAAATTAATGTATGAATACATAGGTACATACAAATGAGGCCACTGCCTTGAACCCCAGTCGACCTATGATCTTCACCTAGAACAGAGCTGACTAAAAACTCAATTTTTTCAGCTTGAATCTGGAGACACTCAGCTTCTCCTTCCCTCTGATCTTCTGGATTCATTCAACAAACATTTGTCCTTGAGTGGTGCCGATGCAAGCCTCAAGCAGATATACTCAGTCTCTGACTCATAAGGTTTGGAGCAAAAACTAAAACAATAAACAAATAAAAATCCCAAACAAGAAGTTATTGTTTTCAAGTGGCAAGTTGTAACTAATTCTTTGAAGAAAACAAAGGGGCTGATATGGAAAGTTACAAAGGCTGGCAGGCTCCTTCTTGTTGCTCAGGATCCTTGTCTGAGGCCTGAGCAGGAAGCAACCTTGGGAGCTTAAGAGGATCCTGGACATAGGGTTCTGAGCTTAGAGAAGGACTGTGCAATTCCTGATAAAGTGTTTGGCCAACTTGAGAATAGAGACTGGCTCAGAGGGGTGGGTGATGACAACAGCAGAGGGGGGCACGAAAAGGTGATCCCTTTGAAGATTGCCCATGCTTATTTTTATAATCTGATTGCAGTCTTCAGACTGACTGCAAATTGACACACTAAAAGGATGATGTCTGTAAAATTTGAAAGCAAAATGCAGGTCGCATGATTGATTATATAATACAATTCTATTCATGTGAAGTTAAACATGAATGTACCATTCATTCATTCATTCATTGCTTCGACTAATCCTTACAAGTGTTTAGTGTATTCCTGGGAGGGAACAAAAATTAATGGGCTCTACCTTCTGGGATATATGTAGTAAGCAGGCCAAGATGTCCAGAAGATGGTCATTAGAATAACATGGGTTATGTTAAAACACTTTATTTATTTGAACAACTTCTATCATAATTTTTTCCTTGACAAGTGTGAAAATAGAATTATTTTCATTTTTTAGAAACACGAAAAGGGGCGCCTGGGTGGCTCAGTGGGTTAAGCCTCTGCTCTCGGCTCAGGTCATGATCTCAGGGTCCTGGGATCGAGCCCTACATCGGGCTCTCTGCTCAGCGGGGAGCCTGCTTCTCCCTCTCTCTCTGCCTGCTGCTCTGCCTACTTGTGATTCTATCTCTCTCTCTGTCAAATAAATAAAATAAAATCTTTAAAAAAAACCACGAAAAAAAAAAGTCAACCTGTACTGAATTATAATCATAAAGGAGGCTTTTATAACTTTCCATGAGGGAAGACAAGGAGGTGAATGTGTTTAAAGGAGGCTGTTCTGCTATGTGTCTGGAGCTGAGAAGGCCTGGGTCTAGGCTGACCCATGGTAAATGAGACAGAGGAAAATATTTTCTTCTGTGATTACCTAAAGTAAACCTGAAGAGGAAAGAACCTGGAGTCTCCACCTAATTATGCTGGGGATAAAAGTCGTAGAGCACCAATTAATGGTAACACTGGCTTTTGGTTTTGTAACCAGATTCATGCAAGGATGCTGTGAACTTTAATGCTTTCTTAGTTTTCTTCAGATGAAGACACTGAGGCTAGAATGGACAAGCCACTGGTCCAAGACAGAGTTGGATGAACAAGGAAGGAATTTGGTGCTGTGAAATTGTGGTGTGAGGCTCCTTGCCCCCAGTGCGGGACTTCTCTAGGTTGTGCTCCCTTGACACCCAGTGCATGATTAGCTCCTGATTTAATAAGACATCCCTTAAATAGCCTCTTGGACTCCCAACCTGCTGCAAGATTAAGCTGATTGGGAAGGACTTGAGAATTCCAGATGGCTGGTGTGCATTCCCTAGGCTGTGTGTGTCCTGACTTGGGGGAACCATCACTTTTGAAAATTCTTTTGGGGTAGCTATGAATGAGTTTAGAGAGAAGGGCTTGAACCTTCAGAATGTGGGCAGCATCTTTTGACCCCAGACTCGGGTTTCTGTCAGAAACTGGGCTTGTACAGGGCAGGAGAACCCTCCCCCAGAGTGGGGAGAGACTAGTTTTGTGGGGAGAGGAACTCACTAGAAGGCCAAGTGCTCACTGACAACTGACGCAGTATTTTTGCATCTCCAGGTCCCACACATCCAGCCTTAAAGTAACTTTTGGAGAAGAGGACCTAGGTGTCCCCTCCACCTTTCCTGTCTGCACCCTCCTGGGTGCTAAGTGTCAAGACTAAGGGCGAAGGAAGAATTAAGAATCATCAGAACTCAGCAAATTTGCATGGAGACCCCTCTTGCATCTCAAATATGCACAGGGGATAAGAGAGTCTTGAGTGTCCTGTCCAAGTATTGGGATCTCAGGAGGCAGATCTCTGGGTTGTCTTCACCATGGCCTTGGCTCCACTTCCCTCCCCCTCCTCATTTATAGCACAGGTGACCCCAAGAAAGAGGTCACGTGGATGTGTGGACTGACACTCCTGTCCCTTTCCCCAGGTTCACCTGGGCCACCCTCTCTGCATTTCTCCTTCCTTTCTGGGTCCTGGGCCTGGTCTGCCCTGACCCAGCCTCCCTTTCATGTCTGGGACTTTGAGACAAATCATTGCATCTCTTGCATTGGAAACAGCAGCCACACTGGAACTTATAACCCTGTCTTCTGGCACCAATGATGTCTGGAGCAGCCCCCACACTCCAGATAGATGTTGTGAGCTCTCTGCCTTCAGGGCTTCCAGCTGTATTCTCAGGCTCCAGGGTTGTGAACACGGCCTCCTTGACCATCTCTGGGTTGCAGGCCAAGGGCGAGGCTGATTATCACCGATTGTCGGAGGACAGCCAGAGCATTTATCTGCAGGGCTCCAAGCCCATTGGGAACTAAGATTAAAACCTGCATTAAATACTCAGTGTTTCAGAGCTTCACACCAACCAGACAGCCAGGCTATGCCTTCTGTTTTCCTTTCTGCTCATCACCCCAGGGGCATAGGTGCTTCAGGAAAGGGACCCATACAACTCCTTTTGCTCTTTATGATGATGTGGGAAAGAGAAAGTCTCCCAGGGGACACATAGCTTTGCAAAAATGAAAATAAAAGCTCCCTTCTTCCTCTGTGGCCTTGGGATGCAGACTCTGTCACCTTCTTCAGTGGCAACACCAGGGGAAGAACAAGCGCTTCTCATTGGGCTGAAACAGTTCAGAGGCCACGTCACCTGAAGACATCTCTCTGTACCTCAACATGGATTCAGGCACTCTGGCACCCAGCAACACAGGTCTCCATCTTACCTGTCTTTATGTGGGTTGGACCAAAGTGACACAGATGGTCCAGGTATTATTACCCAGTTTTCTATTGCTGCATAAGAAATTACCATAAATCTAGTGGCTTGAAACAACACCCATTTACTGCTCCACTTTCCCTGAATCAGCTTAGCTGGGTCCTTTGCTAAGGGTCTCCCCCGACCTGAAATCAATCAAAGTATGGTGGCTGCATTCTACTCCAACAGCTCAACTGAGGATCTGCTTCCAAGTTAGTTGGCAGAATTCATTGCCTTGCTGGTGTATAGCTAAAGCTCTGGCCTTTTGAGGGACTTTGGCTGTCAGCACTGTGAGTTCCTAGAGGTAGCCCACAGCATCCTGTTTGCCGTTTGCTTCTACCTGATGAGCAGGGGGACCTCTTTTTCCACTTTACTAAGAGGCAGTCTTCAAAAAAAAATTTTTTTTTAATTGAAGTACAGTTTACACATAATGTTATACTAGTTTCAGGTGTACAACATACTGATTTGACAACTCTACACATTATGCTATACTCACCACAAGTGTAACTGCCATCTGTAACCATATAAGACTTACAATACCCTACTACATTCCCTGTGCTGTGCCTTTCATCCCCATGACTTGTTCAATCCATAATTCGAAGCCTGTACCTCCTACTTCCTTTACTCATTTGCTCCCGTCCCCAACCCTGCCTCCCAGCAACCACCAGTTTGGTCTATGTATTCATGGGTCTGTTTCTCCTTTGTTTTGTTGTTTTTTTTATTTGTATCATTTTTATTTTCTTTCTAGATTCCACATATATGCAAAATCAAACAGTGTTTGTCTTTCTCTGACTTATTTCACTTAGCATAATGCCCTCTATATTGTAAAAGGCAAGAGCTCATCAAGAGGGAATCTAATATCACATAATGAATCATGGGAGTCACACCTGGCCACCCATTCCATTTAAATGGGTCCCTTTCCATTTAATCTAACCTAATCAAGGAGCGGCATCCCATCACCTTTGGTATATGTATTGATTAGAAGCAAATCACAGGTTCTTCCTAAATACTAGAGGAAGAGATTATACAAAAGTCACTACAGGGTGCCTCTTTCACAGTCCTCAAACAAGGAGACTTCCAATCCATTTTTAAGGTCAAGTCTATTTTTAAAGTATGAGAAAGCTCTGCAAGTTTTGCTGAGGGAACAACAAGAAATAGGAGACTGTGGTCTTTATTATTATCATTATTTTATGTTAGTTATCATAAAGTACATCATTAGTTTTTGATGTTGTGTTCCAAGATTCACTGTTTACGTATAACACCCAGTGCTGCATGCAGTACATACCCTCCTTAATACCCATCCCTGGGCCAACCCATCCTCCCCATCTCCCTCTCCTCTAAAACCCTCAGTTTGTTGCTTGGAGTCCACAGTCTCTCATGGTTGATCTCCCCCTCTGATTCCTCCCATCTTAAGGAAGATGTGGAGACTTTGGTCTTAAGCTTTCAGTGTCCCTACAGTCATACATTTTAGTTTGTGGTCTTCAACCAGGGGAACATTCATGTGACTGACCACTGCTCTGCCTCATACTAGCCCCTCCCCTCTGTTCTCTGATCACTGTCCAGAAACCAAGTCTCAACACCTTCCAGCACTTTTTTTCCTGGGATTTTTCTAATACAAAGGGCTTCTGTATGCCTCCAACTTTATATTTCTGTGAGGGCAGTTTTTCTTTGGACATTTCAACTGAAGCGACACATTGCAACAGACTGGATGCAGAAGTTGATGTGCACACTCAAATGTTTTGCATTAAGCGATACATTAAAAAGATTTGCAGAAATGTAAAAACAATGCAATGCCTCATGATTTTTTCCTAATTTTTGAATGAAGTACTAACTCATTTTATTGCACTTTGTATGGTTTTGTTTTACAAACTGAAGGTTTGTGGCCATCCTGCATCGAGCAAGTCTATTTGTGCCATTTTTCCAATTTCCATGTGTTCACTTTGTGTCTCTGTGTTGCATTTTGGTAATTCTCACAATATTGAAAACTTTTTCACTATTACTATATTTGTTCTGGTGAACTGTGATCAGTAATTGTGACTCACTGAAAATTCACATGATGGTTAACATTTTTTAGCAATGAAGTATTTTTAATTAAGGTATGGACTTTTAATAATGCTATGGCACACTTATTAGACTACAGTATAAATGTAACATTTATATGCAGGGGAAACCAAAAAATTCATTTGGCTGACTTTATTGATATTTGTGATATTGATTTAGTGATATTCACTTTATTGCAGTGGTCTGGAACCAAGTCCACAATATATACAAGATATGCTTTATGCTTGTACATAACAATGTGTATATATTTATTTACATGTACTTGGTTTAGATTGTTATGCATAATTAAATTAATAAATCTTTTAAAAATATTTCTCAATTTTAGTTAATCCAGTAAATGTTCAAAGATGTTTTCCACATGAAAAAAGCTTTGGGGGATTCTCAGTAATTTTTAAGAATATGAGAAGTTTCTGGAAACCAAAAATTTGAAAGCTGCTGACTTGGGACAGTTGTTTACAAAACAATAAAAGCATGGCTTTTACCAAGCGGTGAGATGTTTAGTGATGATTCTTTTCTTCCTATGTAGTTGTATTATTAATGAACCTCATGCAAGTCCTCCCCATACAGAGTTTGTGAGTAGGGTCGTGACATCACCTCAGGTACATTTCAAGGTCCCTGTGGTAGCTGTGTTATCCTTGTGGGAGATCCTGACTTGTATCTGAGTGGCTTTATGGACATCTTGGAGGTAGAATCAGCTGGATTTGCTTTTGGAGAGGATTCAAGTCATAAGGGTAAGTGAGGGGTCAAAGGTATCACCTGGAACTTCAGCTTGACCCCCTGACATTGAGAAGAATGAGAAAGAAGCAAATATGAAAATATATCTAAGAAGACTTTGGAGACCCTGTTAGATTTGCAATGTCTCTACTGCTGGGTGTAAAAAAATATACCAAGTAAGCTAAACACATACAATATAATTCTCTTCACATAAAATAATACAAGTAATATTTATTCCTTTTCTTCTATTCATTCAATAACTAGTTACCAATTCTTTCAATGGACTTTGTAATATTGTGGAGGTGTTGGGCAGAGAATCATGAAGAGAGTATTAAAAATCTGGATCTTAATGGTTTATGGCTAATTTAAGCTAGCAAACACTTTTTGGGATGCATAATGATGTATCTGGAATATGGTCTCCAAAAGAGGAAGACTCTGCAAGAACTCTTTTAAAATTTTTAATAAGATATTTTTTATTAACTGTAGAACACATTTGGGGTTGTGATGCATTTAAAATATCATTCAATACATAGTCAATATTTTAAAGGTCATTAATGAGATATTTTACCTTCATTTTTCTGGTACAAGGTCTTTTGTTTTTTAATAAACATATAATGTATTTTTATCCCCAGGGGTACAGGTCTGTGAATTGCCAGGTTTACACATTTCACAGCACTCATCATAGCACATACCCTCCCCAATGTCCATATCCCCACCACCCTCTCCCGTCCCCCCTCCCCCCAGCAACCCTCAGTCTGTTTTTTGAGATTGAGTCTTTTATAGTTTGTCTCCCTCCCAATCCCATCTTTTCATTTTTTCTTTTCCTACCTCCCCCCAACCCCCCCCGCATTGCATCTCCACTTCCTCATATCAAAGAGATCATATGACAGTTGTCTTTCTCCGATTGACTTATTTCGCTAAGCATGATACCCTCTAGTTCCATCCATGTTGTCGCAAATGGCAAGATTTCATGTCTTTTGATGGCTGCATAGTATTCCATTGTGTATACATACCACATCTTCTTTATTCATTCATCTGTTGTTGGACATCTAGGTTCTTTCCACAGTTTGGCTATTGTGGACATTGCTGCTATAAACATTCAGGTGCACGTGCCCCTTCGGAGCACCACGTTTGTATCTTTAGGATATATACCCAGTAGTGCAATTGCTGGGTCATAGGGTAGCTCTATTTTCAGTTGTTTGAGGAACCTCCATGCTGTTTTCCAGAGTGGTTGCACCAGCTTGCATTCCCACCAGCAGTGTAGGAGGGTTCCCCTCTCTCCACATCCTCGCCAGCATCTGTCATTTCTTGACTTGTTAATTTTAGCCATTCTGACTGGTGTGAGGTGGTATCTCATTGTGGTTTTGATTTGTATTTCCCTGATGCCGAGTGATGTGGAGCACTTTTTCATGTGTCTGTTGGCCATCTGGATGTCTTCTTTGCAGAAATGTCTGTTCATGTCCTCTGCCCATTTCTTGACTGGATTATTTGTTCTTTGGGTATTGAGTTTGATAAGCTCTTTATAGATTTTGGATACTAGCCCTTTATCTGATATGTCGTTTGCAAATATCTTCTCCCATTCTGTCAGTTGTCTTTTGGTTTTGTTAACTGTTTCCTTTGCTGTGCAAAAGCTTTGGATCTTGATGAAATCCCAATAGTTCATTTTTGCCCTTGCTTCCGTTGCCTTTGGCGATGTTCCTAGGAAGAAGTTGCTGCGGTTGAGGTCAAAGAGGTTGCTGCCTGCATTCTCCTCAAGGATTTTGATAGATTCCTTTCTCACATTGAGGTCCTTCATCCATTTTGAGTCTATTTTCGTGTGTGGTGTAAGGAAATAGTCCAATTTCATTTTTCTGCATGTGGCTGTCCAATTTTCCCAGCACCATTTGTTGAAGAGGCTGTCTTTTTTCCATTGGATATTCTTTCCTGCTTTGTCGAAGATTAGTTGACCATAGAGTTGAGGGTCTATTTCTGGGCTCTCTATTCTGTTCCATTGATCTATATGTCTGTTTTTGTGCCAGTACCATACTGTCTTGATGACGACAGCTTTGTAATAGAGCTTAAAGTCTGGAATTGTGATGCCACCGACTTTGGCTTCCTTTTTCAATATTCTTTTGACTATTCAAGGTCTTTCCTGGTTCCATATAAATTTTAGGATTATTTGTTCTATTTCTTTTAAAAAAGTGGATGGGATTTTGATAGGGATTGCATTAAATGTGTAGATTGCTTTAGGTAGAATAGACATTTTCACAATATTTGTTCTTCCAATCCATGAGCATGGAATATTTTTCCATTTCGTGGTGTCTTCCTCAATTTCTTTCATGAGTACTTTATAGTTTTCTGAGTATAGATTCTTTGCTTCTTTGCTTAGATTTATTCGTAGGTATCTTATGGTTTTGGGTGTGATTGTAAATGGGACTGACTCCTCAATTTCTCTTTCTTCTGTCTTGTTGTTAGTGTAAAGAAATGCGACTGATTTCTGTGCATTGACTTTATATCCTGACACTTTACAGAATTTCTGTATAAGTTCTAGCAGTTTTGGAGTGGAGCCTTTTGGGTTTTCCACATATAGTATCATATCATCTGCAAAGAGTGATAGTTTGACTACTTCTTTGCCAATTTGGATGCCTTTAATTTCTTTTTGTTGTCTGATTGCTGAGGCTAGGACTTCTAGTACAATGTTGAACAGCAGTGGTGATAACGGACATCCCTGCCGTGCTCCTGACCTTAGCGGAAAAGCTTTCAGTTTTTCTCCATTGAGAATGATATTTGCAGTGGGTTTTTCATAGATGGCTTTGATAATATTGAGGTATGTGCCCTCTATCCCTACACTTTGAAGAGTTTTAATCAGGAAGGGATGCTGCACTTTGTCAAATGCTTTTTCAGCATCTACTGAGAGTATCATACGGTTCTTACTCTTTCTTTTATTAATGTATTGTATCACATTGATGGATTTGTGGATGTTGAACCAACCTTGCAGGCCTGGAATAAATCCCACTTGGTCGTGGTGAATAATCTTTTAAATGTACTGTTGGATCCTATTGGCCAGTATTTTGGTGAGAATTTTCGCATCTGTGTTCATCAAGGATATTGGTCTGTAATTCTCTTTTTTGGTGGGATCCTTGTCTGGTTTTGGGATCAAGGTGATGCTGGCCTCATAGAATGAGTTTGGAAGTTTTCCTTCCATTTCTATTTTTTGGAACAGTTTCAGGAGAATAGGAATTAATTCTTCTTTAAATGTTTGGTAGAATTCCCCTGGGAAGGTGTCTGGTCCTGGACTTTTGTTTGTTTGGAGATTTTTGATGACTGTTTCAATCTCCTTACTGGTTATGGGTCTGTTCAGGTTATCTATTTCTTCCTGGCTCAGTTGTGGTAGTTTATATGTCTCTAGAAATGTATCCATTTCTTCCAAATTGTCAAATTTGTTGGCATAGAGTTGCTCATGGTATGTTCTTATAATTGTTTGTATTTCTTTGGTGTTGGTTGTGATCTCTCCTCTTTCATTCATGATTTTATTTATTTGTATCCTTTCTCTTTTCTTTTTGATAAGTCTGGCCAGGGGTTTGTCAATCTTATTAATTCTTTCAAAGAACCAGCTCCTAGTTTTTTTGATTTGTTCTATTGTTTTTTTAGTTTCTATTTCATTGATTTCTGCTCTGATCTTTATGATTTCTCTTCTCCTGCTGGGTTTAGGCTTTCTTTGTTGTTCTCTCTCCAGCTCCTTTAGGTGTAGGGTTAGGTTGTGTATTTGAGACCTTTCTTGTTTCTTGAGAAAGGCTTGCACCGCTATATATTTTCCTCTCAGGACTGCCTTTGTTGTGTCCCACAGATTTTGAACCATTGTGTTTTCATTATCATTTGTTTCCATGATTTTTTTCAATTCTTCTTTAATTTCCTGGTTGACCCATTCATTTTTTAGAAGGATGCTGTTTAGTCTCCATGTATTTGCATTCTTTCCAAATTTCCTCTTGTGATTGAGTTCTAGATTCAGAGCATTGTGGTCTGAAAATATGCAGGGAATGATCTCAATCTTTTGGTACCAGTTGAGACCTGATTTATGACCCAGGATGTGGTCTATTCTGGAGAATGTTCCATGTGCACTAGAGAAGAATGTATACTCTGTTGCTTTGGGATGGAATGTTCTGAAGATATCTGTGATGTCCATCTTGTCCAGTGTGTCATTTAAGGCCTTTATTTCCTTGTTGATCTTTTGCTTAGATGATCTGTCCATTTCAGTGAGGGGAGTGTTAAAGTCCCCTGCTATTATTGTATTACTGTTGATGTATTTCTTTGATTTTGTTATTAATTGGTTTATATAGTTGGCTGCTCCCATGTTAGGGGCATAGATATTTAAGATTGTTAGGTCTTCTTGTTGGACAGACCCTTTGAGTATGATATAGTGTCCTTCCTCATCTCTTATTATAGTCTTTGGCTTAAAATCTAATTGATCTGATATAAGGATTGGCACCCCATCTTCTTCTGATGTCCATTAGGATGGTACATTGTTTTCCACCCCCTCACTTGAAATCTGGAGGTGTCTTTGGGTCTAAAATGAGTTTCTTGTAGGCAGCATATTGATGGGTTTTGTTTTTTTTTATCCACTCTGATACCCTGTGTCTTTTGATTGGGGCATTTAGCCCATTAACATTCAGGGTAACTATTGAGAGATATGAATTTAGTGCCATTGTATTGCCTGTAAGGTGACTGTTACTGTATATTGTCTCTGTTTCTTTCTGATCTACTACTTTTAGGGTCTCTCTTTGCTTAGAGGACCCCTTTCAATATTTCCTGTAGAGCTGGTTTGGTGTTTGCAAATTCTTTCAGCTTTTGTTTGTCCTGGAAGCTCTTTATTTCTCCTTCTATTTTCAATGATAGCCTAGCCAGATATAATATTCTTGGCTGCATGTTTTTCTCATTTAGTGCTCTGAATATATCATGCCAGTTCTTTCTTGCCTGCCAGGTCTCTGTGGATAGGTCCACTGCCAATCTAATGTTTTTACCCTTGTATGTTACAGACTTCTTTTCCCGGGCTGCTTTCAGGATTTTCTCTTTGTCGCTAAGACTTGTAAATTTTACTATCAGGTGACGAGGTGTGGACCTATTTTTATTGATTTTGAGGGACGTTCTTAGCATCTCCTGGATTTTGATGTTTGTTCCCTTTGCCATATTAGGGAAATTCTCTCCAATAATTCTCTCCAATATACCTTCTGCTCCCCTCTCTCTTTCTTCTTCTTCTGGAATCCCAATTATTCTAATGTTGTGTCGTCTTATGGTGTCGCTTATCTCTCGAATTCTCTCCTCGTGGTCCAGTATTTGTTTGTCTCTCTTTTGCTCAGCTTCTTTATTCTCTGTCATTTGGTCTTCTATGTCACTAATTCTTTCTTCTGCCTCATTTATCCTAGCAGTAAGAGCTTCCATTTTTGATTGCACCTCATTAATAGCTTTTTTGATTTCAACTTGGTTAGATTTTAGTTCTTTTATTTCTCCAGAAAGGGCTTTTATCTCTCTGGAGAGGGTTTCTCTAATATCTTCTATGCCTTTTTCGAGCCCGGCTAGAACCTTGAGAATTGTCATTCTGAACTCTAGATCTGCCATGTTACCAATGTCCATATTGATTAGGTCTCCAGCCTTTGGTACGGCCTCTTGTTCTTTTTTTGAGGTGAGTTTTTCCGCCTTGTCATTTTGTCCGGATAAGATTTGCTTTCTCCTGCTGTGGAATTCCACTGTCCTTGGTGAGTGAAGTTGGTTTTGGCTGGGTTTCTTGTTGATCTTCTGGGGGAGGGGCCTGTTGTAGTGATTCTCAAGTGTCTTTGCCGGAGGCGGAATTGCACCACCCTTGCCAGGGGCCAGGCTAAGTAACCCACTTGGGTTTGCTTTCGGGAGCTTTTGTTCCTTGAGCGCTTTCCGTAGAGTTCCAGAGGATGGGAATGAAGATGGCGGCCTCCCAATCTCTCGGCCCAGAGGAGCCGAGAGCTTGGGGTTCCTCTCCTCAGTGTGCCCTCAGAGAAAAGCACCCAACAGCCCCGCCTCCCTAGCCTGCGGTCGCGCCTTGAGGAAAGCAGTCAATTGCTGGAACCCGGAGAAAAGCGCCCGGTCGCTTCCATCTCCGTGGCCTCGGCCGTGCTCCGAGCCCACCCAGCCTGGGACCGGCACAAGGTAACCCTGGACTGAGAGCTCACTCCTCGGCTTTGTCGCTGTAGCCAGCTTCCCCGCTCTAATACCTGTGAGCTCTGTGGCACTCAGACACCCCCGGTCCTTCTGTGACCCCACGGGACCTGGGGTTATGCTGACCCCGCCTGGGTTTCTCCCCGGTTTAGCCCCTGGAGCGATGTCTCCCAGTGGAGCAGACTTTTAAAAGTCCCGATTTTGTGCTCTGTTGCTCCGCTGCTTGCCGGGAGCCAGCCCCTCCCCCCGGGGTCTCTCTTCCCATCACTTTGGATTCACTTCTCCGCAGGTCCTACCTTTCAGAAAGTGATCGATTTTCTGTTTCTGGAATTGTTGCTCTTCTTCTCTTCGATTTCCCGTTGGATTTGTAGGTGTTCACAATGGTTAGATAAGCTATCTAGCTGATCTCCTGCTACCCGATGTCGTCTAAGCCTGCTACTTCTCCGCCATCTTGACTCCTCTCCCCCTGGTACAAGGTCTTTTAAATCTTTCAGACTTCATTGCAATTCAGATGTTAACTTTTTATCACTAATGCTTCATCTGTATTTAGAGTTCATAAAATTTTGTTGAGAAAGCAGATTCATTCACATACTCAAGTTGCACCAAGTAATAACCAAATGATCATATTTTAAATTTAAACTTAAATTGAATTAAATTAAAAATTGGATTCATCAGGTTCACTAGACCTACTTCAAGTGCTTAATAACCACATGCAGCTAGTGGCTACCATATTGGACATTGAGCCCAAGATGCATCTATTATGAACATCACAGCAGATAAGACAGGAATGAGTCAGACACAACCCGTTTCCAAGGGTGTGGGAGAGGGTGGTAACGTCGGTAAGATTTTGGCCTGGGAGAAGCCATGGTAAATAGTGTGTTTACCTGCCACACAGAGACACAACAAGGAGCCCTTATTTGGGCACCAAGGTCTCTCACCACCATCCAGGGGCTCACTAAGGTCTGCCCTGAGCAAAGGTCTTTGGACTCTGCCCAGTCTCCAAGAAGGAGGAGGGTTAGGCTCACTGGTATGCTCAATTGCTCCTGAGATTCCAATGACACTAAGAGATGAAGGAATGCTTTACAATATGCATCTATACCACGAACGTTTCAGACTGTTGTAGAACTCTTGAATGAACTTGGACTTACTTTTGGAGTCCTGAGGTTGTAGCTCTTCCTCCTTGAGTAACCTCTGCCCAACAACTTTCTCCCTGGGGACTCTGTCTCGGATCTATTTTGAAACACATCTTTGAGCCACACCCTCCTGGCCAGGATCATAGGAAGCAGGACACTGTGGAGGGCCCCAGACTCAGGGTCTGGATCCTGATAGGACAGTGAAAATGGTGAACAGATAGGCATGACACCCAACCCACCCACTGTCCCTACTCCAAAAGAGGGGAGTCTGGTGGGACAACCAGAGTTGTCCTACCCAGCTGTGGGCTCAGGAGGCAGCTTCTGGATGAAATACTTCATTCTTTTTTTTTTTTTTTTAAGATTTTATTTATTTATTTGACAGACGGAGACCACAAGTAGGCAGAGAGGCAGGCAGAGAGAGAGGGGGAAGGAGGCTCCCTGCTGAGCAGACAGCCCGATGCAGGACTTGATCCCAGGACCCTGAGATCATGACCTGAGCCGAAGGTAGAGGCTTTAACCCACTGAGCCACCCAGGTGCCCTGAAATACTTCATTCTTGATTCATAGGTGACCCCTTCTTTTATTCTGGCTTACCTAGGGCCTTGGTCCTAAACTTAGCAACTTTTTTTGTTTTCATTTTCAAGCTTGGGGCTCACTCTGCCCCTCAGCATGCAGGGTTCTGGGATAGAAGCTCTGGAAGCAGCAATGACACTGTGGATATCATGAGGTGTCCTGGCACCAGTGAGGCCCGGGCACTGCCTCTAAACTCCTGATTGATGCCTTTGATTCTTAGACTTCTGGCATCCAAGATCATATCTCTGGCTCCAGGTCTAACAATCCTCCTTCTTATCTTTGGGTTCCAGTCTGAGGTAGGTTATGAATATGTGTCATATTTGAGCACTCATACTTAGCACGGTGCTCCAAGCCTACCGGGGAGGTGAGTGAAAACTACTCTGAGCTCATGAGATTCTTCCCTACTCTCCTCCCTTCTCCCCTGTGTACAGGGACATTTATGCCTCTGTGGCTGGATTTCTCTGAATTTTTCTTCCCACTCATAATGAAGGACATGAGGAATCTTCTGTGGGTCACAGGTTTCTGTGAAAATAAGCTCATCACTGCTGGGTCACAAGGCCCAGAAAATTGATGTCATCCTATGCATGACAGGCAGGAGCAGGGGCCCAAAGAGTCTTGTCTGGCTCATTCAAGATGCTGCCAGCACAAATTGATGGTTAAGCACCGCCTCTACCACGTAGGCCAGATCACAGGTGATAACCATGTATTCAACTTTGCTTTCACCACATTCTGTTCAAGATGGCCTTTTACTGGGGTCATTCTTCTGCAAGCTCATTGGTGAAGCCCTGGTGACAAGAAAGCCTTTGCAGAGGGAATAAAGAGAAGAGCAGAAGGGACGGTGAGACTCTCCCTTTAGGATCTCTCTCCTTTGACTTGACACTAAAACAGTATTCTGCAGGGCTGTGATGGGAGAGAATTGGAGGGACAGACCCTGGTCTCTGTACGGTTGCCTTCTTGCAGACCCCAACCCACTGTCCTTGTATCAAATTTTGCACATTCATTGGCCTCTTCATTTAAGCGAAATCTTTCCCAGTTGGTTCCTTGGCCTCATCAGTGAAAACTCAGCTGGTGGGTTTGTCTGAAATGCCATCCTCCTCCCGGCTAGAGTTCCAGTTATCCCACTAGGTGAAAGAATGAAGAAATTGCCCCATTCCCGTATATCATGAATGTTTGCTCAGTCCACTGTGGAACTTCTGGAGAGATCTTGGCCTTCACTACATGCTTCATGCTTCTCATTTTCTCCTCCTGGAGCAGCAACTATTTCACAAGGCCTGGCAGGAGAGGCCTCTCCTCTCCCTGCTGGCATCACATCCCGATCCCCAGTCATTTGTCCTTTGTTTCTGTAACTCGTGCTGGGGGTTGGGCCTGACATCTTCTCAAACATTGAGGGAGGAAAGATCAGGAGGCTGAGACATGCTGCCTAGGATGTCCGGGAGACTTCTTATTGGCAACCCCTCCAAGACTATGTAGGGGAAGGATGGAATTCCTTAAAAAAGAAACTTCATGGGGACAAGTGTGAGAATGAATAGGCGACTTCCTGAAATATCTTCAGTTGTGGAAGGAAATAACCTCTTGAGTTTTGGGTGACACTTATTTGAATGGGGAGCAATAGCTAGAGCCCCAGGAGCTAGACTGTGAGCAGAACAGGACTGCACCAGTGCATATTTCTGGAGCTTTCCTTGTCTTGGAGTTCTCTCTATGTAGAGGCTTAAGAAGAACAAAGAGCTTCCCAAGTTTCCTTCAATATTGAAAGTATTTAAAGCAAATGACAGGTCATTTAATAGGGACTTTTCAAAATTTGTTTTGGAGAGCTCCTGTTTCTGGAACATATCAGGGTGTGACTGTGCAAAACAGACTATGATCTCCCCCTCAGAACATTTTCTGCATGTGCACCTCAGTAGAGTTTGGAGGCTGATGTGATGGTCTGAGTACTTGTCCCCAAAGATATCCAGTTCTAATCGTTGGAGGTTGTGAACGTTACCTTACATGGCAAAAGGGATTTGCGATGTGATTAAGGATCTTGAGGGGGTACTCTGTCAGTTAATTTTATGTGCTGACTTCACTAGCCTTGGGGAGTCCAGATTCGACATCATTTCCTGGTGTCTGTGAGAGTGTTTCCAGATGAATTCCAGGGATTAGCATTTGAATCCATGGACTCAGGAGATGGGGTTGCCCTTCTCCTGCAGGTGGGCATCTTCCAATCCACTGAGGGCCTAAAGAGAACAAAAGTCTGGGGAAGGAGGAATTTGCCCTTTATTTTTTCCTGTCTCACTGTTGAGCTGGGACATCTAATGTCATCTTCTGTTCTTAGACTGGGATTTGAAACATCCGTTCCTCTGGTTCTTGGGTCTTTAGCCTCAGACTGAATTACACCAGCTTTCCAGGGGTTCCAGCTTGCAGACTGTTGGACTTCCTAGCCTCCACAATCACATGAGCCAATTCCTCATAATCATGTATTTATGTGGATCTATATATCTCCTATTGGCTCTTCCAGAGAACCCTAATGCAAAAAGAATTATCCTGGATCATCTGATGCTCCATAAATGTAATTATGAGTGTCCTTTTAAGAGGAAGGTGGAAGCAGACTTGTGGACAGAACAGGAGAAAGAGATGTGACCAAGGAGCATTTACTGGTATCACGTAGCTACCAGCCAAGGAATTTTTGTGGCCTTTGACAGCTGGAAGAACAAGGAATCTGATTCTCTTCTCTTGGAACCTCCAGAAGGAGCCAGCCCACCTGACTCTTTGATTTCATCCCTGTAAGCCTCATTTTGGTATCTGGGATCCCAGAACTATAAGAAGATAATTTTCTATTATTTTAAGCTCCTAAGTTTATGGTAAGTTGTTACAGTGACAGTAGGAATGTGATAAAACTGGGTACCATTTTGAGATTTCCTCCAAGTATCACGCCCTTTTAATTTGCACCGTATAAGCTTCCTTTGTGTTCATGCGCTCCTGCTGATAAACCTCAGGAGTACAGGGAGTTAGTCTTTAATATGCTCCAGTAAATTTGCTTGGTTTTATGGGTTACAAATTATGTCAAATTCAAATTATCATTTCTTAATTTGAAAGCCTTTTTACTTACTTTTGTATCATGACTGTGTGGGCAAATTATTATAGAACAAATTAAAGAGGATAGTGATTCCTATACCTTGGAATGCCTAAAAATCCCTGAGTACCAGATCACTCTCTTTACATCTTGCAGGAAGCATCCAGCACCTTCAACTGATTTCCATGGGTCCTCTCCCTTGTGGATCCCAAACAATGGGAATTGCGCCCCACCCCATCCAGCACAACTACCAGTCTGGTGGGAGGCCTCTGACACTGTTATTCACCTGCAGGCATTTTATTGTTATTATTCAGCCTCTGAGACTATGCTGATTTCAAAACTTGCCTATAACAACAGACACATGATTTTGGAAATCTCTGCCCCCCACTACCTGAGGCTTTACCCCAACTGACCAGGGGTTCACATGCTTGTAGTTTCTAAATATGTTGTATGTTATAGTGGAAATGTTTTGTGTCTTTCCTGCTCCAGAGCACTTCCCATTCCTAGCCTTATAGAAAGGCTATATAAAGGCTCTGAGCCTTTACAGAGCCTTCATAAGCTCCTACAAGCCTACTGACTGAGAGAAGTGGAAGTCACCATTTGCTGATGGACCGATGAAGTGGATGCCAAGATGAGTGTCCCAGATCCTGTGAAAGTCATGTCACCCCTGACGCTGGAGGTACAGACTGTCCTCACCTGCCAGTGCTCTCCCGAAACTGACTTCCCAGGAGAGATTTCCCCTCTCAAATTCACGCCCATTCCCAGGACAACCTGTATGCAGTGACTGGTGGTTGCACCAATAGATAGTCCAGGCTGTCCTGCTGCGATGTGGGAGCACTGAAGGACTGTCCCCGTTCCAGCACCACCCCCTTTCCCTGGAGTTGGCTAAGACTGCACCACAGCCCCAACTCATCCCAAAGCTGGGATTCCTCTATGCTTACCTCTGCTCTGGACCTCCCCATGGGGAAGGTTAAGATTTTCTCACTACTGCTCTGAGTTCAGAGGCTCCATCTCTCCAATCCTCCTTCGAGCCCCTTCTCCCTTCTCAGAGGACACTTCTGCACTGCTGACTGTAGGCTCTTCCTGCTGACTCCTGCTCTCTTCTCTTTATTCTTCTCAGACACTGTCTTCCTTTCGTCTCATGCACATCTCTCTATGACTTTGTGAGTGCCCCAGGGAGAGGCTGAAATGTCACACCACTGGATCTCATTCCCTGCTCCTGTTCATTCTCTTCCCTTGCATGGGGCAGGGGTGATGCCAACAGCACTCCCCGATACCTTTATGTGCTCGCTTACACCTCACCATCAGTATCCAGGGAGACACAGCCCACAAAGATAGGCTCGGGAGGGGACCAACTAGCCTGGTTTGCCTGAGACTGATGGGTATCTCAGGACTGATCAGGGAGTGATCAGGCCTAAAACTAGGACAGGCCTGGGTTATTCTAGGTACAGGACTGTCTGAAAAAGGAGACATGGAAGTAGGATTCTGGAGCAATGAAGACCCCAGTTAGGGTCTGGGGATGGGAGCACACAGAGCAATGCAGTTCAAGTTTTTCTTGGAGGTGAACAGGGATGATTTACCTGTAGGAGGAAATGCAAAAGCAGGGTCATGTGTCGGGCATTTGAAAAATAGAAAGAGAAGAATACTTTTAAGGAAAGTGGGGACAACCCTACTTCTTTCACTGCAGTGAGTGTTGCTAACTGTGTCTGATAATTTGCAAAAGTTAAAAGGCTGGGAGTAAAAATCACCAAGGACAAGCTAAGAGTGAAAGCCAGAAATCCTCCTTGTTGGTTGAAAAAGACTCTTATCTACACAGACAGAAATCAGAGAAAGCTGAGGCCCAGAACTTAGTCCTAAGAGTATCAGACCTCCAGAAAACAGTGACCTCTCTATTGGTCAGCTTTGCTATGCTTCAGTCAGGGCTCTGAATGGATAACTTCAGGGTCCTGAGTTGTAAGAAGGGACTATGTAGACCCAAGCACCCAGAAGTCTTAAATTAATAATACCCCTGATATATCCAAGCTGACAGAAACAGCCCCCTCTTAACAATTAGGGCCCATCCTTACTTCTGAACTTTGCTTGAAGATTGGGCAGAAGCTTGTGTTCTGTGAATTAATACTCACCACCACCAGCACCCTGGAATTAATCCGTTCCTGCCATGTAGGCTTGTGCCCCAATAAGTAGGATTGTGTCACCACAAAACCAGGACAGGAGTGTGCAGGGCCTTCTAAGGGAGATTGGGAGCTGCAGAACTAGCCAACACATATGGTGGGACCTGGAAGAGCATGCATGGGGCTGGATTTTGAGAGTGCAGGGTCAAGAAGCAAAAGCTCAGATTGAATGAGGGAATTTTACCTACTAGAAGTATTCTCAACTGGCAAGGAGGTTGAGATAGTTTGCAAGCTCTCTGCCAGGATGACAACCCTTAGAAAGACTGAGAAAACGGTGGCTTCAGAAGCATCTAGCAGGAGCGGTTCTATCAGGTATGGCTGCACAGCTCCCCAGGAGAGGTGATCCTCAGGAGGGTCTGGCAGACACAGCATTTACTTGAGCAATGAGGAATGTGCTGTCAGAGAAGCATCAGCATCTTCAAGAAGTTCAGTGGGTGGCTCTTCTCTAGGTCAGGGCCAGATGGGGGAGACAGGGAAGGAAGAGCCCCAGAGATAGCAATAGGGAATAGTAGGACCCAGAAGAGATAGAAGCATGTTGGTGTAGCTTAACCATAGAAGTCAACTGAGTGGCAAAGGGAGAGGTACCAGCAAGAGCACCTGACCTTGGGGGGTGTTAGAAATGGTCAAGAGTACAGAGCCCCTCAGGACAAGACAGATGGGCCCCCAAGAAAAGTATGGCTCACCCTGTGATCAAAACAAGTAGGGACAGGGCCAGGAGCCTGAGAGCCAACCCCAATAGTAAGTTCCCTAGAAAGCTGGATCTGCAATGTCATAATTCTGGAGGAGAGTATTGACTTTCTGTATGAGTTTCCTGTGATGACTGATGAATCACAGACTGGACAGCAATCTTCAAGAGAAAGTTAGTCCCTCACAGTTCTGGAGGCCAGAGGTCTGAAATCACCAACAGTGGGCCTGCAGCAAGCTGTCAGTGGAGGCCACACTCCCTCCAGATGCTCTAAGAGTGAGTCCATTACTTGTCTTATCCAGTTGCTGCTGGCTGTCACTATTCCTTGACTTGTGCCTCCATTCCTTCAATATCTGCTTCCTCCTTCATTTGGCCTTCGTGTGTGTGTGTGTGTGTGTGTGTGTGTGTGTGTGTGTGTGTGTTTAATGTCCCTGTGTCTCTCTCATAGAAACATTTGTGATGTGATTTATGGCCCACCCAAATAATGTAGGAAATCTTCCCATCTGAAGATCCTTAATTTAATCATGTCTTCATAGGACCTCTTTCCAAATGTGATAACAATTACAGGACTTGTAAAATGATAAAAACCTAATATCTTTGGGGCCACCATTCAGCTCTTGACTCCCCACATACAACTTTGTGTATAAAAAAAAAAAAGTCATGTATCTCTTCATGGGTAGAACCAGAGTCTGAGATTGTCCAGACAGAGCTCCCTTCTGATAAGGGGTCTTTGGAGTTGGACCCTCAGGCCAAGGCTCCTCTGAGCTCTGCCCAGCTTCTTCTCACCTGCTGAGAAGACAAAATCTTTTCCAGGGTTCCTAGAACCTCCTCAGTTTCCCTCCTCTTGAATTTTATGTCAGACATTTAAAAATTCCCAAATGTTTTCTCTTTGTCCTATTTCTTGCCTGCATATCTAATGCCAGGATCATCTTCAATTTTTATCCAACATTTCTCTTGCTCTGAACTGAGGTTCCCAGACAGTGATCCATTGACAAGTGTCCCTGGGTAAACTGGTGGTCCTGAAGGGGGGAGTGTGATAGGTGACAGATTCCACTCTAGGCGGAGCTTCAGGAACTGATCCATGGAGCATGGAGTGGATTACATGGAATATCAGAAGTGGAGGGTGGAGAGCAAATTCCATTTGAGAAGAGGGACGAAGGATGGAAGGGAAGATTCCCCACTCTCCTCCTTATCCTTGCTGTTGTGCTGTCCAGGCTAAGCCACCAGGGGGCAGCAAGAGCCTAGATTTGGGAGCTTCAGCGACATCCCCCTCCGCCCCCAAGGTTCTGTTGAATTTTCTTCAGGTCCATGGAAGGTTCCAAGGACTTCTTTCTACCTGAACTCTCTTTTTATTCATTCTGAAAACATAATTACTGACTGAACAAGGGCTTCTTTTTCCCTGGTCATTCCTAAGGGGGAAAAACTTTTAAGTTCCTTGTCCCCACTCTGTCCCTTCTCCACAAAGGACAATAAACACCCCTAGGACTCAGTCCCAGACCAAATCTCAGGCCATTGCAGAGACTAGGGACAGAGAGATGTGTGAACATCCACCCTAATGAAAGGTGGAGAGGGAATGCCACATTCCCAGCCAGGCTTTGGTTTCTGGAAAAGGGGCTACGGGAGCTTTCCTCAGTTCTGCTGGAAACCTCTGCTCACCCTCATCATTCAGAGCATGGATTAATAAACCATCAGCCTGCTCTGAAGCCAGAATTATGTTCTCTATGAAGAGGTAAAGTGGGAAAGAACAGGTCCTCTGCCCCTTCCCTCCTCTAAGCCATGGGTGACTGCAGAGAGAGACCAAGAGAGGAAAAGCAGAGCACTGAGTGTAGTGTTTGGCAGGGTGACATATGACAAAACTACATTTCTATGTGTAGTTTCAAACCCAGCTAGGATATTCTTTTCTAACAAGCCTGAATACAGCATGGAGACTCGTTAGGCAAATTCCTTAGCTCAGCTTCCCTACCTGAACTCTCCTTTTATTCATTCTGAAAACATAATTACTGACTGAGCAATTGGGGCACATTTCTGTGTCCTCAGAAAGATCCAGACATGTGAGGTGTGAGAATATGGGCATATCAGGCAGAGGAGTAGCCTGTGCAAAGGCACTGAGGTAGAGCGAATACAGCTAATGAAGGAATAGCATGAAGTCTAGTGGGCTGGGGAATAGTCCACTGGGAATTCAAAGGAGGGAGATTCATAGATTAAGTCATGACTGAAAGCCTGGTGAAGAGGGTGAGTAGTTTTCCTAAGTGAAAAGAGAATCGATTTGAGGATTTTCCATAATTTATACATGAGTTTTACAGTCAGCCCTGCTTAAGGTTTTTACCTCAGACAGATTCCTTTCTAGAAAGCACTACTAAGTTAAGCCATTTTCTGTCTATGGAAGAAACTTTGCCTTGGGAAGATGTATAGCTTGGAAGTGGGGCTTGATCAATATGCTCAAAGAGGACATTAGAAAGAAAGTCCCATGTTCCCTGTGACACCAAAACATGTTCTGAGGAGAGATCCCTGGAGCTGGGTGCCCAGGCCAAACCTGACACCATCCCCTTCTCCCACTTCCTCAAACACTAGAATTCACCTCCTGCTTTCTGCTAAGTGGTTCTCAATTCTACAGAGCTTCCTCTTCCTCAGGTAATATCTTTTTTTTTTTTTCCTACAAATTTGAGAAGCCAATATATCTTCATCTGTTCTCATTTTTCTCACCCAGTCTTCCTACTGGGGTTGGTTTATTTAACATCTAATGTTTCCTCAGCTCTGAACCCAGAGACATCTCACAAGCAATACCCTCAAGCCAAGGCTTTGGTGGGATATGCTGAATAATTGTGAGGTGAGCGCTTGGCACTGTCCACCTGGTGTGGTAGGTGGCTCATTCCATTTTGGAGGAAGTCGCTGGACAAAAGGAAATGCACTTCCAGGGGATAGAAGATGTCAGAAGACCTGGTAGTGAGCTGGATAGGGAAGGAGGGGAAGACTGGAGTGGGAGCAGAGGAGGAATTTCCAGCTCCTACTCAACAGCCTTCCCCGGTGCCTGCCTGGGATACACCTTCTGAGGCCACCAGGGGCATCAAAGGCCAGGATTTAGAGAAGAGATTTTCTAAGCTATAAGCTGTCCACATGAAATGTCAAGAGTCCCTTCTCACTGAGGCCCTCTGAAGTACCAAATTGTTGTGCCCTACTCCCAAATCATCTTCTCAGAGGGCTAAAGAATAACCCAGGGTTCAGCCACAGGACTCCATCTCAAACCACCACAGAGATGGAGGATGGAGTGATGCATGACAAGCTATCCTGAAGGCAGAAGAAGAGTTGAAGCGGAATCATGGCTCCAGCTCTGCTTTTTGGCCTGAGAAATGGGGATTGGATCTCTGTTAGTCAGCCTGGTACCCTGTTCCCATCTTTGTGTCACATATTGTGGAGGAGAAGCCCTGGGATTTCTCACTCAGGAACCACTGGATTCTCACCACAGAAAATGTAAGGATATCTGTGGGTTGCATCTATTTCCAGGGCACTGTCATGGGCTCAGTATGACCTGACTGACATGTTCAAGAGTTTTAAGTGTTGATTAACCTTGGCTGCCCAGGGATACTCAAGTATCTAGAATAGAAGGTCACGCCAGAGGGGATGAAGAGAGGCAGGACAGGAAACATATCTTCTTCTGAGGCAGGGGGAGAGTATAAGAGAGACCTGGGGGAGTCAGACCCAGGGTTGGGGTCTCAGGTGGCAGTGTTCTTGGGACATCTTCATCATGGTCTGGACTCTGGTCCGACTCACCCTCCTCACTCAGGACACAGATGATACCCTCAAGGAAGGGACCATGGGGACATCTAGGCTGATCATTTGTCTGCCCCTCAGGCTCATCTGGGCCCCAGCACTAAACTCAACAGAGTGTGTTCTTTCTCTTTCCAGGTTTCTGGGCCCAGTCTGCCTGACTCAGCCTCCCTCAGTGTCCAGGGTTCTGGGACAGACCATCACCATCTCTTGTGCTGGAAACAGCAGTAACATTGAGGGTTAAAATTATGTCTCCTGGTTCCAACAGATCCCAGGCACATCCCCCAAACTACTGACTTACAGTGTAAGTTCTTGGCCATCAGGGATCCCTGATTGCTTCTCTGGCTCCAAGTATGGCAACACAGCCTTCCTGACCATCTCTGGGCTCCAGGCTGAAGATGAGGCTGACTATTGTTGTTCATATATAACCAGTAACATGTACACAAGTGGTCAAAGCTCATGGGGAAGTAAAATCAAAACCTGCCCTGTGCTCATAGCCTCTCTCCTAGCTCTGAAGATATTTCCCAACCCTGTATAGTAGGGGCCTCATGCGGCATGGTCTTGAGAATTCAGATATCTCTGTTCCTTTTTCTTCTCAAGATAAAATAAGTGAAACACACTCTGACAAAGGTCTGGAAAATGATATATTCTATTTGCTTCTGTGACATGGTCCTAGAAACTCATTCTTTCCAACTCTACAATGGTAGGAACTGGGGATCAAGAGACCCCTGTGCAGTACACTTCCTCCAATTTGCAGGAAATCCTTATTTCAATGGCTGCATTTCACACATGGATTCACAAGTGAATCAATTTTCCAGAATTGATGGTGTCTTATTCAACTCACTTTTTTGGTGGGAGTGGGTAATGGTTTTATTGAGTTATATTTACATATCATACAACTCTCCCATTTAAACCAGTCGCTTTTGTAGTACATTCTCTAACTTGTGAAAACATCACCACCATCACATTGCTATCATCCTCAAAACAAACCTTATACCTATTGGCATTCATCTCCCATTTACCACCAATTCTCCCAGCCCATATCAATCAGCGATCTACTTTCTGTCCTGCAGCTTTGCCTTGTCTGGACATTTTGTGTACTTGGAGTTGCACAATATGGGATCTTTTGGGAATGACTTCTTTCACTTGGAATATTTTCAAGGTTCATCTACGTTGTAACATATATTAGTATTTTCTTACTTTTATTGCCAAAACATATCCCATTGTATGGATAAATCACGTTGAATAAGTGAAATATAAGACATCTTTAATTCATTTCAACCTTGTCTTAGTCAACATGACCCTCCTTAGTGAGCAATTCTTCTGCATATCAGTGACTGAAGCAATAGTACATGAGAAAAGATCTGAAGACATAGTTGAAGGAATGAGGATAAGGAGAAGTTGTTTTTTTTTTTTTTTCTTTTCCCCAATGTCCCTTCATCTTTGATCCCAATTCTGTGGAACCTGAACAGGGAAGAACATGATTTGAGACTCTGTGATAGAATTTTCCCTCGTATGAGATCAATGAACCCCTGTCCTGGAAGCAACTCTGCATGTGAACTGTCTGTCCAATAGGCTGGGCTCTTTCCAGAATGGGTTCTCTGTTCCACAAGGAAAAGCTATATGGTGGGTATGTCCACATTCCAAGGGATTCCCCACATATCTGATTTCCATGGTAAATAAAGCCAATTTCTGGCTTAAATTCCAATGATGAAAAATTACTCACAACACATGTACATAAATAATGGTGAAGAATTCTTTGCACATTGAATGAACCTAGGATTAGTCCCCAGAACTTGGGGAAGAACCAAGGCTCTTCCCAATTGAACAGAACTTTCTATGTTTAACATTGGAAGTAGCATGACCTGGAAATGACCACATTTGTGGGCAAATTGGGATGGATGTTCAGTTTAGCATAGAACTTAGTTTCCCCCATAACATCTTCTATAAATTATTTTCCAAATCTTTTTTTCCATATCTTTTTTGTTTCCCTGATAAAGTCAGTACCTTAAGGCTTAGGCATGTAGACTGGAAGAGCAGCTCATCTTGACTTGCAGCAGCTGGGTCAAAATGCATTGCAGTGTGATGTGGGCTCATAGAGAGAAAGAGTAACATCCTGAATCATAGTTTTGTGTTTGTGATCAGAGGCTGTACCTGTCCAGAGGGTATGTGCTCTCATGGGGAAATTCTGTAGGTTGTGAAGGAGCCACTGTCCTGTTATTTTCTAAAGCATCTGCTATAAGACTTGCTTCCTGACTTTAATAGCATCAATACGATTCTTTCTAAAGTATCTACTAATGCATATGAAGGCAGATGACCTCATTGTCTCTACTAGTGTGTCTCCTTTTAAATGTGAGATGACAATTCTCTTTGAGAAAGTAGTTATTATCTTTACGGTAGGAAACATTACTAAGAAATATAGAAGCTAGGGCACCTGGGTGTCTCAGTTGGTTAAGTGACTGCCTTTGGCTTAGGTCACGATCCTGGAGTCCTGAGATCAAGTCCAGCATCTGGCTCTCTGCTCAGCAGGGAGTCGTCTTATCCTCTGCCCCTCCCCTCTTTCATGCGTGCACTCTCTCTCTCTCTCATTCTGTCTCTCTCAAATAAATAAATAAATAAATAATCTAAAAAAAAATAAAGAAAGAAATACAGAAACTAAATAGTGAGTGAATAGGATTGCTTCCAATGTGACATTTCCAGAGCTACAAAGCCCTTTGTATCTGTGTATATGTGTCTCAAGATGTAGGAAAAGCCTCTTGGATTGTCTCAAGTAATGAAACTATATACATTTCAATATTTTTATGAAAAGATGAGAGAATTGTTACTTTTGATAGAGGTAGTATGAAATATTTCAGGTGTCCTAATGATCAAAACATCCACCAGTGTTTTTCTGGTCCATGCAATCAGGGAATCGGTACCTCAGGGCAGATATATTCACATGTCCGTAGAATTTTTGAGTTAAGTGCCACTTATTTTCCATTGAATATGTTCTGGATATTTTATATTTCTTTTTTTTCTCCCTTCTATAGTTATGGAGCCATCTTGTTTCACTCAACCTGAGTGATAAGGAGTTAGTGATTGATTTTCAAATATTTTTAGTTTACTTGCTTTAGTGTTTTGGTTATTAATCATGTTATATGCAAATGGCCATTTTGCTCCCATTTAGGCAATCTTACTTCTTTTTTGAGTATTCTGCTTTATTGTGTGGTCACAAGAATCCAGAAGGCTTTAAAAAAAGTAGTGTTCCCTGAACTCTGGGGACCTGAGTTTGCTCTTTGTACTATCAGCACAGAATGGAAGAAAAAGCTGCTTCTGAAAGTACCACGCAGAAAGAACCTGGACACATGGACTGTACTCAGGCAACCTCTCTACAGTGACCTCAGGAGGCTCCAATCTACAAGATCCAATCCAAAAGACTACTCATTGAACCTCAGAACTAATTGATGGATTTATGTGAAAGTCAATAACAGATTACCATTTTATTATTACCTCAATAATAGACATCATTATTCAGATTAATTCTGAAATAATATAATATGTATTCAAAACACAGATGAACAATCATGTCAGATAAAAAAGCTATCACTTCCTCTACTACAGATTTTTTCCCCTAACACCATAATCTACCAATTATTTCCTCCCACCTTTGACCACGGCATCACTTCTCTTGTGCTCTTTAAATGTCTATCACAGTCCAAACAAGGACACTAAAATACTTTCATCAGAATATTCACACTCTACAGAAATAAGCCTGTTTTCTGATGGACATTTCCATTTCCAACCTGGCAAAGATCAGTGAGTCCTTATTTGAGACTTTGTCCCAAATCCATCCCTTTAGAAAGCATACTAGGTCAAGAATCCCTTTGTGGATGAAGAGACTTTACTTCAGGGAGACACAGCTCTGAGGGGAGATCTTCTCAATATGCATTAAATGGCAGGATGAAGAATGTCTAAGCCTCTGATCGAGAGACACGCTGTGCTGAATTGTCTGGGAAGTCACAGCTTTCTCCTTTCCTGTATGATACGGTCCAAAAGGTAGTAATTTCCAAATCCTCAACAGATAAACAGATGCAGAAGGAGATGCTTACTCAGTGCAATGTTCATAGCTCTCAGGAAAATCCTCACTTTATATGGCTGGATCCCCACCAATGCAGATCAGCATAGATGATCTGACACCTGAATTGTCATTGACTTATTCTTCTCTCCATCATGCTGTAATCAGGATGACACTCCATCGGTCTTCCCTTCATCCCATTTTTCTTATACAACCACCCTGCTCAGGAGATTTTATTTTGCATCCAAAGTATCCTCAGCTCTGACCCCAGAGCTACATTAGGGTCACCGACAGTAAAGAGAACTTTTTGGGACAGGTGGTATGATCTGCAGGGAGCGTCTAGGCACCTGGTGGACAGGAAGCACATTCCATTCTGGAAGGGGTGCAGGAAAAGGGGAAGGAGCACAGGATGGATTTGGAGGGCCTAGGGGGCCTGATATTGACCTGGGAGGGTAAGGAAACTGGAGTAGAGAAACACAGGAAAGATTTCCTGCCCCCACTGAACTGTTTTCCCTGGTGCTTGGGAAAGGCCATGCAAGGTAATGAGGGCCTGCATAGGGAAGGTCATGACTGTAGTTTCCCCTGGTCTGAGGAACATCCAAGAGTTACTTCCCTCTGAGAACCTTCTACTAGGAAACAATGCCTCAAATCTGTCATGTTATGTTAGGTCCAGGCCGTGGAACACTGAATGGAAGATAGGAAACTCACAATGGGTTTGATGTTACATCAAAGGCCAGTGTCTTCCCCAGTCTGCCCTCTGTGGTTCAGTTTCCTAGGGACTCAAATAGCTACTATCTGCAGACTCTCTAGGCTTATGGTGGCATTCAGTGGGAGAAAAGTTGGTGTCTGCTTACTAAGACTTACATGAAACCCAAACAGAATAATGTTACTTTCAATTTGGACATTTAAGTTGGTTTGAGCCATAGGGAGTATAAAAAGAGGAGAAAAGGAGAATGGAATAATTTAAAAAGATTTTTTTTCACATAGTTTTTGATGTAGTGTTCAATGATTCATTATTTGCATATAACACCTGGTGCTCATCACAACACGTGCCCTCCTCAGTACCCATCACCCGGCTAGCCCATCTCCCCCACCCCCCTCACTTCTGTAACCCTCAGTTTGGTTCCCAGAGTCCATAGTCTCTCATGGTTCATCTCCCTCTCTGATTTCTCTCCATTCAGTTTTCCCTCCATTCCCCCATGGTCCTCCCTGCTATTCCTTATGTTCCACATATGTGTGAAACCATGTGATAATTATCTTTCTCAGCTTGACTTATTTCACTCAGCCTAATCCCCTCCAGTTCCATCCATGTCGATGCAAATGGTGGATATTCATCAAAAACTTTTGGAGGGAGAAAGGAAGGAGGAAGGCATCTTTTCACAAGGGTTCTATGCCTTCAGTGTTTTGGATTGGGGTAGCTGGCTTGATTTTAGCCTGTGGGTACGCGGACAAGGGAAAAAGCACATGAAAACTGAAAAAAATACAGGTGTGACTGAGAAAACAACTCTAGGATAAAATGGAATGAAATCTTGAACAATATGATATTTATAAAAAATACCAATCTTGTGCACACAGACATGAACATCATCTAACTTGCATTAGCCTTCTTGGATTCATCCCTCCATAGAATACTTACTCTGGGCAGCATGAGATATAGTCTTCACTTCTCAGGTTGAGAATCAGTAGGAGAAAAGGGAGCTATTTATTTAAGGATCACAGACACAGAAGGAAGAAGAGCAGACACAGAGGCAGGGCTGTTGCTCCTGGCCAGTGCTTCTTGTTCTCTTTAAGTGCCCACAGACGGCACTTGCAGGGGTAATGGATAACCTAGGCCTAGGATGGCCACAGAGACACAGTCATGTCATAACAGAAACACTGAAGGACAAAGCACTCATCAATAGAGGAACTTCACCTGATCTTGTATGCAAGTCACTCATAAATAAATAATAGGGACTCTCTGAGGAAATAAATGTCATCAAGATTTAATTCCCTTAGCTATTCTATCAAGGGATGTAGAAACTTAAAGTGTGCAGGACCTGGTCAAAGAGTGTGAGGAGAGGCAGGTGCAAGAAGCACATTTGCATGGAGGCTTCTTCTTCCTCTGATGCAGGGCAGGGGGATAAGAGAGTTCCGGGGGAGGCAGGCCCAGGGTTGGGGTCTCAGAAGCCAGTGTTCTTGGGGCATCTCCACCATGGCCTGCGTTCTTGTCTTCCTCATTCAGGGTACAGGTGATGACTTCATGAAAGGGACCTGGGAGATATCAGGATGGATCCTTTGTCTCCTCTGAAGGCTCACCTAGGATCCTAGCACTGAACTCACCAGAATGTATTCTTCATTTTTTCAGGTTCCTGGGCCCAGTTGTTTCCAACTCAGCCTCCCTCAATATCCAGGGCTCTGGGACAGTCACCATCTCCTGTGTTGCAAGTGGCAGTGACATTGGACATTATAATGATGTTGCCTAGTACCATCATCACCCAGGCACTTCTCCCAAATTCCTGATTTATATTAAATTCTCAGCCCTCAGGGATCTCTGATCCATTCTCTGGCTTATCTCTAGCCTCCAGGCTGAGGATGAGGCTGATTATTACTGTTGCTCATATACTGTCAATGGCACTTAGCACAGTGATCCAAGTTCATGTGGGGAAATGAGACAAAACCTTCCCTGTGTGCACATGCTCCTTCCTCGCTCTGAAAATGCTTCCTGTCCTGTGCAGAGGGGGGATTCCTGCAATGTGGCCTTGAGAATTCAGTTCTTTAAGCCTCTCTAGGCTCTACCAGTGACATGCAAAAGAAGACATTCCCTTGTTGAATATTCTAGGGTTAGAGTCAGCTTCTCTGTGAGTTGTGTTCTAGGAGGAAATGCCTTTTAAATCTTCAGTGATGGGAGCAGAATAAGTGGAGACTCCAGCAAAAGGCCATCTGGCTGTTCTTGGGGAAAGTCTCACTCTAAATTCTTCCAGTGCTCACACCAGTAGAGGACATGGTGGGTTTCCTTATGGCCTGTGATCCAACAAAACTTTACCAGTGGAGTAGGATGCCTGGGAATTCTTACAAAGTGAAGACAACACATGGAGTGGAAGATAATACTTCCACTCAATATTCAAAATGTTTAAGGAAAGTAAATTTCTTACAACTTCATGCCAGAAAGTAGGTTTCCAACTTGGAGCCAAACTCCTAGTGAAGTTAAGCCTGTGTCCTTCTTCCCCACTCTCTTCCTTGATGTTTTCATTTCAGAGCAATGAGTCTCAGGTTCTTGAGAAAAGGATTCTTTGCTTGTGAACCTGGCAAGAGTCTTTTCTACCTAAGAAACAGATGTATATATAATTTAAGGGAGGCAGAGAAAGAATTTACAAGTCATGTTTTCCAAGGTAAATACTTAAAAGGAAATGAGAGTGTGGCCCTCCTTTCTTTGTGATCAGAGACGGTTTCATTCCCCCCACCCCCATTAATAGATTGTCTTTACAATTACACAGTCAAGGCACATTTGTAGGGAATTACTCAGGAGGCAGCCTGGCATATTCTTATCTTGATCTTGTGCCTCCAAACCATTCCACCTTCAGACTCACCTTTCCTTCCTTTTTACCTATGTTCTGTGATTTGCCCTGAACATGCTGGGGGGAGCCAGGCCTCATCAGAACCACTGGAGAACCACAGGAGAGGTCTATGTTCAGCCATTGGTACTTTTTCTTTTTGTTTCTTTCTCAAGAATTCTGTGTGAATTTGTTTTCAGGAACAGCAAAATCTGCAGAAGGTCAGTCCTTTCTCCTTTTCCTCCAGTGGCTCATGGCAACTTCCTTTTCTGTTTGTTCACATTCTGCTCTATGTAAAGGAAAGAAAAAGTGTTCAGGTATATTTGAATTTGTTTTCCAAATTCTTTCATTATGAAGCTTGTCATATCTAATCAAGAGTACAAAAAACATTTACAGTTTTAGAAAGAATAATAAAGGGAAGACATATCCACCCACTCAAAGTGTAACCTTCTTAAAAACCAAGCAAATGAACAAACAAACAAACACAGTCACCTACTTAATCTAGAATTAGCTATAAGTATACTGACTTTGGCAATAACCATCCTTTCATCTTCTATCCATTGTTGACACAAAAATATGCATCCTCAAACTTTTGTGAATTTGAAACTGTGAGTTAAAAGCAAAAAACCAGCTGAGAAAGGAAAGGACAATGTGTCCATTATGTGAGAATCCAGGAGACATTAACCTTAAGAGAGCCTCAGGGTCAGTGTTGTTGAGCTTCTGGAGGGTTTGGCATAGCACCTACTGAAGAGGACAGACAAGGCTCTGGAAAAAGATGAAAGACCTCTAGAATTGGGCATCTGGACTTTCTCTATTTGAGTGAGGTACTAAATATCTATCAGGAATATTGTCAGAGGTTAGGATTCCCAAGTTCTCTGCTACCTGGCTCAATATATTCTCCCAGAAAAGTCCCTGAACACTTCTCTGGAAGGAGCGAGAAGAGTACTCTGGGCTGACCATGACATTGGTGCTTTCCCTTGTAACATAAACCTAGATCAGACTGTAAAGTACCAAAAAGGAATCCAGGCTAGAGACACACAAGCATATCAAGCTGATATCAGGGCTGCCAGCCTCTTAGTAATGTCAGTTTCCTCATGATGAGCTTTTTGGCTCATTAGGAAGTGTCTGGAAAGCGAATGGTCACCTGAGGAAGGTCATCCCAGATTTCAGCATCTATATAAGAGCCAAGTTCTCATCCCAGTAGCACACTGTCAGCTGTACTTGGATTCCCCTGATCCAGGTTTTATGCTCTGCTGAGACAAATCCATTTGGGGAGGGACTGGTAGAACATGGACTATTATATTTATTATAGTAGGGAGAGGGGATCTGGAGACTTACTAACTTATGCAACAACTTGCACCCATTCTAATTTTTGCTTTCATCTCCCTCCACTATCATTCCAATACCCATGATCAGTTGAGAAGCATGAGAGAACAAAATTTCGTGGTTAATGTTTTACAAAAAATGAATAGTTACTCAAGTCAAACAGTTGTCTGGAAAGGGATCCACACAACCAAGAATTAGATAAAATGTGCTTTGGTGTAGTTTTCTTCATGTTTCTTGTCCTTGGGTTTTGTTCAGCAACTGGAAGCATGTTTATTTCTATTTCTCTTTGTCTTCTCTTTTAGGATCCCCTATAATACGCATTTTGGGACACTTGAAGAAATTCCACAGTTCCTTGATAATTTTTGATCTCTAAAATTTTTCCTTACATATTTTAGATTGCACACTTCTTTTTTTCGCTATGACTCTGAGGTCACTAGTCTCTTATTTTCCAATCTGTAGTCAGTTCCATATAATGTACTTTTTATATGTGCTTCATTATGTCTTCTGTTATGGTCTGAGAAGTATTACCTAGTAATTTTCAGAAGAATTCTCCTTTTTTTGTGCCAACTTTTAAGGAGCTGGTTTAAAGTCTTTGTGAGAAAATCCAAGTTATCTGTCATACTGGGTTAAGTATCTCTCAATTTCTTTTTCATGCCACTTGAGATTTTCCTTTTTTCATATATTTAGTAATTTTTGGTACCTGTCCTGAATCTATCCAGTGTTATGTTATGAAACTGTGAAAATCCCAACTGAAGTTTTTCTTTTAGCAGATAATTGACACAATCAGATCGAGGCTCCTAGTTTCAATGAGCATTCTGTGGAATGTGATTTCTCAGTCAGACAATTTGCAAAATCTTTGTTATGCTACTTGCATCTGTCCTAAGTGGCAGCTACACAGTGAGCACCATAGATCACATCTGGGATGTTGGTGGAAGTCCCTTCCTCAGTTCTGTTCCCCACATCTTTCCATCCTCCTTAGTATCAGACACTGCACAAGCGCAACTTAGAGATGAACCAAGAACTCATCATCAATTTACAGCATTGATTTCCCAGTCTTCTCTCCCTCCATCATCTCCCCAGTATTTCCAGTTCTCTGGATCTTCCTTTTGGTCTTCTGACAGAAACGTGGATCCTTGGCTCATCTCCACTGCTGTGCAATTCCCCTGACAGTGCTGATGTCCAGGCCATGTTGCACAAAGACAGAGCAGATTGCATTTTGGGCCAAAATCCTAAAGTGAGACCAGCAAGTCCCCAAAACCACTATTACTATTTCCTTCAATGTAGAAGTATTTCCTTTGGGAAGGGGCATAGAGAAGGAGAAGAATAAATATAATAGAAAAGAAAAAGAGGATATCTATTCTTGCTCTGAGTGTTAGAAGTCATCTTTCTCACATGTGAAACCAGAACAATGGGGTGTTCCTTGATCTTTTTCTGTCTCAACCTGATGCCTGCTCCTGGCTCCCTGTTGCCTTGAGGGCAGGTTGCCAGACTCTGAATGAAAAATAGGAAAGTCAGCATTGTTTGCACTTTACTTGCAATGTCAATGTCATTTGCAATCTGCCTTGTAAGATTTTGTTCTAGTGACTCAAACAGCTTCCACATACATTCTTTCTTGGCTTACAGCAACATTCATTGGGGGAAAGGTGGTGTTTGCTTACTATGTCTTAAGTAGTACTTCCAATTTGGGCAATGTTATCTGTTGAAACAGGCATTAGAGAATAAGGAAAATTGAAAAAGAGTATTAAAACTTTCACAGAAAATAAATAGGAAGAAATATTCCATAATGTTTCTGTTTTTTCAGTATTCCAAAGTCAAAGAGATTAGTTTTATGGTGACCAGTGTGTGACTGGTGGTGAAAACTGAGTAGAAATAACATGTGTCTATTGCCAGACAATATATGAAAGATAAAATGGGATGAGAGGTGGATAATATAAAGTTTATAACAAATAACCCCCTGGGCACCAAGATACATCCCATTATCAAATATACACACCCCTATTCTGATTCATCTCTCCCTAGATCATGTACCATGGACAGCGTAATATTCTTCTTTATTTCTCAGGTTGAGATCTCAGGCTGAAGAAGGGCAAGTCGTTTGTTCATGAGTGGAAGGTGCAGAATGTCCTGGTAGGGGCCCCTTTTTCCCCTCATGAAGTTCACTTACACCTTTCTACCTGACCTTCCATGTGGCGTTTGGGTAGGTAGCTGGGGTGACTGAGAAGCTGGTGGGTTTCAATGTTGCACATGCATCAGCACAAACAAGTATGGTTGGGACAGTGATAAGCCTGTGATGGGGGAGAGCCCACCACCAACCACCAACTCACAACAGATGTTTCAGCTGGGGTCAGTAGTGACACTTTCCTTACAGTAGACAGATCCTCAGAAGTTGGTGCCCAGCAGAGGACACAGAAGGAAAGGCCCCAAGCCTGGGATGGTCACAGAGACATAGTCATGGGATTTCAGAAACACAAAAGGGCCAGGAGCTCATCAACATGAGGGCTTCAGGAGATCTTTCTCTTCTGGTCAAATCAGTGTAATAATTCAAATTCCTGACCTTCAGAAAATACATGTCAAATTGTTTGAGTCTATTCAGATAAGCTCTGCTGCCCAAGGATGTAGAAATATCTAGAATGAAGTGTCAGATCAGAGGGCCTGAGGAGAGGGAGGTGCAGGAAGTACATTTGCATGGAGGCCTCTCCCTCCTTGAGGCAGGGGGAGGAGATAATAGAGGTCTAGGGAGCCAAGCCTGGGATTGGGGCAGTGCTGTTCAGGCATCCCCACCATGGTCTGGACTCTGGTCCTTCTCACAGTCCTCAGTCAGGGCACAGGTGAGGTCTCCAGGAAAGGGTCCATCGGGACATCTGGGCTGAACATTTGCCCCAACACTAAACTAATGATTGTATTTTTCCTCTATTTAGGGTCCTGGGCCCAGTCTGCCTTGACTCAGCCATCCTCAATGTCCGGGGCTCTGGGACAGACAGTTACCATCTCTTGTGCTAGAACCAGCAGTAACATTGGGGGATATACTCTTGTCTCCTGGTATCAACAGTTCCCAGGCATGTCCCCCAAACTCCTGATTTATTGTGTAAGTACTCGGCCATCAGAGATCCCTGATCACTTCTCTGGCTCCAAGTCTGGCAACATGGCCTCCTTGACGATCTCTAGGCTCCAGGCTGAGGATTAGGCTGATTATTACTGTGCCTCATTTACAACCAGAGGTACCTATCACAGTGGTCCTAGTTCATGGGGATGTAAGAACGAAACCTGCTCTATGCTCACAGTCTCCCTCCTTGCTCTGAAGATTCTTCTCAAACCTAACCATGTGCAGAGGGGGCATCATGCAATATGGCCTTGAGAACTCAGTTCTCTCTCAGGTCCTCTCCCTCCTGCAATGTAGTGAAATGAAACAGGTTTCCTGCTGTATTGCCTGGGGAAATGATAGCCTCTCTCTGCTCCTTGATATTTCCTAGACATTTTCATTCAGTTCTTCAGTGGCAGGAAGAGAGGGACAAAGAGACCTGTGCTCTGTATAATTTTTGCAGTTCTCAGGGACATCATTACTTTAAATGACAGCATCTCACTCCTGTTAGTCCAGGTTGGAATCATTTATCCAAATGACTTTGTCTTACTCAATTCTGTGTCTGCCATATTCTAGTCAACATTATCCTCCTTGGTGGGTTATTATTCTGCATGTCAGTGGTGGAGAAAACAGAAACTCAGTGAAAAGCTGAAGATCTGAAGGAATTATTAGAAAAGGAAGATTTTGTTTTTCCACTGGCCCTTCATCTTTGACCCCATATCCAAGGAAGATATGCTGAACAGGGAGATTTGGAGTTGAGACTTTGTGGTATGTAGAAGCTCCCCTCCCCTCAGACCAATTAATCCCCATCCTGAATTCAGCCCTCTCTCCCTGACAGGCTGGGCTTTTTCCAGCATGTTTCCCTTTCCCACAGGGAAAGAGAAGGCTTGTCTCCATTCCTCAGGGAACCCCATTATATCTGATTTTCATAAGGAGCCAGCCCAAGTTTAACCTGGAATCCCAGTTATAAAAAATCAATAAATACACATACATATACTAAATGTCCAAGGATTCTCTATCCTTGTGTAGACCATCAAAAGCCTGTTTCAATAACCAATTATTCTCAGTTTGCCAGAATTTTCCTAGTTTTAGCAGTGAAACTGCCACAGCTTGGCAATGCCCTCACTCTGGGGCAAATCAGGATGCATGGTCAACTTTCTTGAGAACTCAGTGTCTCTCATTTTGTTCTCTCCTTTGGTTATTTTTCCAAATCTCTTTCTAGTTGGCAAGTTTATTCCCCCAATAAATGGTCAGTATGTTCATGTGTTAATCATCTTGGCTGTAAATGTGCCACACACTGGGTCACGTCACAGTGAGAAGGTGCATCTGCCTTTGAAAACACAGAATAAAGACCTGAGTTGGTCCCTGATGTTTGTGGAAGGCTATACAAAGGCTGTACCTGCCTGTGGATGTGTGTTCTTGTGGAGAAAACCAGTAGCAGGGCCACTGTCTGGTTATTCTCTGTGGTATCTGATATAAGAGAGCTTCCAGACTGAAATGGCAACAATAGGATCTTTTACAAGTATCGACATGTACACAGGAGGGCAGGAGGAAGCATTGCCTATTGTAGTGACTCTTTTCAAGAGGTGGCCACCTTATCCTTCTGAGAACGAAGTTAGTATGTTAATAATAGAGAACCTTACAGAGTAATCCTGAGCATAGATGTTGTGTGAACAGGATGGCTCCAATAGGACATAATGGGGCTGTCATAGCCCTTTGTGTGCTGAGTATGCAATCTCAAGCTGTAGGTAAAAGCAGCCTCTTGGGTATTCTGAAAGAGTGAAGCAATACACTCTTAAATATTTTTATGACAAGTTGAGAGAGGGGTCACTACTTTAAAATTTTAGGTAAAACTGGGGTATAAGATTATATTAGTTTTAGGTGGAGAGGGGTTACTTTTTAAAAACTATTTTTTAAATGATTAATTTATTTGGGGGAAGAGAGAGAGAGAATGAGAGATAAAGCCTGAGCAGGGAGAGGAAGTGGGAGTGGGAGAAACATACTCCCGCTAAGCTGTGAGCCTAAAAAGAGCTTGATCCCAGGACCCTTGGATCATGAACTGAGACAAAGGCAGACACTTCACTGACTAAACCAAGCAAATGCCCCTTAATTTTTTTAAACTTTTTTTAAATGTAGTCTCCACATCAAACATGGTGGTTAAAATTATGGACCTGATCAAGAGTCACATGTTCTACTGACTGAGCCACCCATGGATCCCTAAGGAGGTTATTTCTTTTTTTTTTAATTAATTAATTTATTTTAATAAACATATAATGTATTTTTATCCCCAGGGGTACAGGTCTGTGAATCACCAGGTTTACACATTTCACAGCACTCATCATAGCCCATACCCTCCCCAATGTCCATATCCCCACCACCCTCTCCCTTCCCCCCTCCCCCCAGCAACCCTCAGTCTGTTTTTTGAGATTGAGTCTTTTATGGTTTGTCTCCCTCCCGATCCCATCTTCTTTCATTTTTTCTTTTCCTACCTCCCCTCAACCCCCCACACTGCATCTCCACTTCCTCATATCAAAGAGATCATATGATAGTTGTCTTTCTCCGATTGACTTATTTCGCTAAGCTTAATACCCTCTAGTTCCATCCACGTCATCGCAAATGGCAAGATTTCATTTCTTTTGATGGCTGCATAGTATTCCATTGTGTATATATACCACATCTTCTTTATCCATTCATCTGTTGATGGACATCTAGGTTCTTTCCATAGTTTGGCTATTGTGGACATTGCTGCTATAAACATTCGGGTGCATGTGCCCCTTCAGAGCACCACGTTTGTATCTTTAGGATATATACCCAGTAGTGCAATTGCTGGGTCATAGGGTAGCTCTATTTTCAGTTTTTTGAGGAACCTCCACGCTGTTTTCCAGAGTGGTTGCACCAGCTTGCATTCCCACCAGCAGTGTAGGAGGGTTCCCCTCTCTCCACATCCTCGCCAGCATCTGTCATTTCTTGACTTGTTAATTTTAGCCATTCTGACTGGTGTGAGGTGGTATCTCATTGTGGTTTTGATTTGTATTTCCCTGATGCCGCGTGATGTGGAGCATTTTTTCATGTGTCTGTTGGCCATCTGGATGTCTTCTTTGCAGAAATGTCTGTTCATGTCCTCTGCCCATTTCTTGACTGGATTATTTGTTCTTTGGGTGTTGGGTTTGATAAGCTCTTTATAGATTTTGGATACTAGCCCTTTATCTGATATGTCGTTTGCAAATATCTTCTCCCATTCTGTCAGTTGTCTTTTGGTTTTGTTAACTGTTTCCTTTGCTGTGCAAAAGCTTTTGATGAAATCCCAATAGTTCATTTTTGCCCTTGCTTCCGTTGCCTTTGGCGATGTTCCTAGGAAGAAGTTGCTGCGGTTGAGGTCAAAGAGGTTGCTGCCTGCATTCTCCTCAAGGATTTTGATGGATTCCTTTCTCACATTGAGGTCCTTCATCCATTTTGAGTCTATTTCCGTGTGTGGTGTAAGGAAATAGTCCAATTTCATTTTTCTGCATGTGGCTGTCCAATTTTCCCAGCACCATTTGTTGAAGAGGCTTTCTTTTTTCCATTGGACATTTCTTCCTCCTTTGTCGAAAATTAGTTGACCATCCTAAGGAGGTTATTTCTTTTTTTTTTTTATCTTAAAATAGACATTTATTTATTTTCTTTTCTGTATTATGAAAATGACATGTAAAACACAAATATGTGCAAGTTAGAGTTAATTCATACAAACAGTTTTAAAAGTCTTCATTTCTAATAGGGATTATCTGAAATATTTTAAGTGTCCCTATGGTCTAAATATCCAAGGTGGTGTTTTTCTGTTCAATGCAATCAGGGAATCAGCACCTCCGGGCAGTTTTCATTCATGCATTCACAGAATGTATCATTAAGTGCCAGTCATTTTCCATGGCATCATTTCTGCATTTTCTCCAATTTTAACATTGTTAGCATATCGGAATCATCATCTTTAACTTGTCTTGTAAAATAACATACTGGATATTGATTTCTGTATATTTAAAATCATATTTGCTTCATTTATTATTGGAACATAAGGATACTGTGTACATGCTGTCATTTTGTCACTTTTGGATGACTGTCAGATTTATTGCTTGAATATCATGCCTTATTCTGTGAACACAGCAATCTAAAGGGTTTTAAATCAGTGACTCCTGCCTTTTGCAGAGGGAGAGTAGAATTTGTTCCTGGTACTAACGGAACCCTGAACAGAAGGAAACAGCTCATTGTAAAGTTCAGTGTTTACTTCTTGCAGGAAGTGCCTGAGATCCAGAAAGTTCTCAGGAGGCCTCTCTACAGTGATTTCAAGAGACAAGTATCCAGTCAACAAGGCGACAAACCCATGCTCACATGTCCAGCCCATTGATTTATGGAAAGAATCAACTTGTTACCATTTGGTGTTGTATAAAATAATGGATATTTTTATCTAAATTCTATCAAAAATTATAGTACATACAAATTTAAAACACACAGGAATGACTACCATTGTGTCAAAACCAAACTATCACTTCCATCAACGACCCTTTTCCATCTTCCCCAATCCCTGAGGCCACCAGGTGGCCAGGATGTCAACTTCCTTGTCCACGTAGGAATATGTGTTAACAGACATGAGAATAGTGACACTTAAGTAGTTTCTTCAGAGCATTCACACTGCATTGACTTTCTAGTCTCTTCCCAAGGAACATTTCTCTTCTGGCAGGGATCAATCAGCCTTGACTGGGATTTCCTCTTTAAATTGTCTTGTTTAGAAATAACACTAGGTCAGACATCTCTTTCTAGATGGAGAAGACTTTACTCCAGGAAGGAGCACAGCTCTGAGGTAAGTTAGTCTCTGTACAGAGAAGATTAAGACTAGAATGTCTTCTGTCCCATGTAATAGAGAAATGCACTCTGATAAGGGTTCCCTGAAGTTAAGACCTTTAGAGTAATCCTGACCCTAGTTCCCTTCTAGGAGATCCACAAACACTGTAAAACTAAGCTCTGGTTTTCTTTAGTTTTTTTTTTTTTTAAATTTCTTTCCAGTGTACCAGAATTCATAGTTTATGCACCACACCCAGTGCTCCATGCAATATGTGCCCTCCATAACACCCACCACCAGGCTCACCCAACTTCCCACTCCCCCCTGCCACCTCAAAACCCTCAGATTGTTTTTCAGAGTCCATAGTCTCTCATGGTTCATCTCCCCCTCCAATTTCCCCTAACTGCCCCCCTCCTCTCCATCTCCCCATGTCCTCTATGTTATTGTTTATGCTCCACAAATAAGTGAAACCATATGATAATTGACTCCCGCTACTTAACTTATTTTACTCGGCATAATCTCTTCCAGTCTTGTCCATGTTGATACAAAAGGTGGGTATTCATCTCTTCTAATGGAGGCATAAAACTCCATAGTGTATATGGACCACATCTTCCTTATCCATTTGTCCGTTGAAGGGCATCTTGGATCTTTCCACAGTTTGGCGACCTTGGTCATTGCTGCAATGAACATTGGGGTAGACATGGCCCTTCCTTTCACTACATCTGTACCTTTGGGGTCAATACCAGAGTAGTGAAATTACAGGGATATAGGGAAGCTCTATTTTTAATTTCTTAAGTAATCTCCACACTGTTTTCCAAAGTGGCTGCACCAACTTGCATTCCCACCAACAATATAAGAGGGTTCCCCTTTCTCCACGTCCTCTCCAACACATGTTGTTTACTGTCTTGTTAATTTTGGCCATTCTGACTGGTGTCAGGTGGTATCTCAACATGGTTTTCATTTGAATCTCCCTGATGGCTAGTGATGATGAACATTTTTTCATGTGTCTGATAGCCATTTGTATGTCTTCATTGGAGAAGTGTCTGTTCATGTCTTTTGCCCATTTTTTGACTTGATTATCTGTTTTGTGTGTGTTGAGTTTGAGAAGTTTTTTATAGATCTTGGATATCAGCCTTTTGTCTGTACTGTCATTTGTGAATATCTTTTCCCATTTTGTGGGTTGCCTCTTTGTTTTGTTGACTGTTTGCTTTGCAGAAGCTTTGGATCTTGATGAAGTCCCAAAAGTTCATTTTCGCTTTTGTTTCCTTTGCCTTTGGAGACATATCTTGAAAGAATTTGCTGTGGCTGATATCGAAGAGGTTACTGCCTATGTTCTCCTCTAGAATTCTGATGGATTCCTGTCTCATGTTGAGGTCTTTTATCAATTTCAAGTTTATCTTTGTGTACGGTGTAAGACATTCTTCTACATATGGCTGTCCAGTTTTCCCAGCACCATTTATTGAAGAGACTGTCTTTTTTCCACTGGATATTTTTTCCTGTTTTGTCGAAGATTATTTGACCATAGAGTTGAGGGTCCATATCTGGGCTCTCTACTCTGGTCCACTGGTCTATGTGTCGGTTTTTATGCCAGTACCATGCTGTCTTGGTGATCACAGCTTTGTAGTAAAGCTTGAAATTGGGCAACATGATGCCCGTAGTTTTATTTTTGTTTTTCAACATTTCCTTAGCAATTTGGGGTCTCTTCTGATTCCATACAAATTTTAGGATTATTTGTTCCAGCTCTTTGAAAAATACCGGTGGAATTTTGATTGGAATGGCATTAAAAGTATAGATTTCTCTAGGCAGTATAGACATTTTAAGAATGTTTATTCTTCTGATCCATGAGCACGGAATGGTCTTCCATCTTTTTGTGTCTTCTTTGGTTTCTTTCATGAGTGTTCTGTAGTTCCTCAAGTACAGATCCTTTACCTCTTTGGTTAGGTTTATTCCCAGGTATCTTACGGTTTTGGTGCTATAATAAAGGGAATCAATGATCTAATTTCCTTTTCTGTATTTTCATTGTTAGTGTATAAGAAAGCAACTGATTTCTGTACATTGACTTTATATCCTGCCGCATTACTGAATAGCTGTATGAGTTCCAGTAGTTTGGGGGTGGAGTCTTTTGGGTTTTCCATGTAAAGTATCATGTCATCTGTGAGGAGAGAGAGTTTGGCTTCTTCATTGCCAATTTGAATACTTTTTATTTCTCTTTGTTGTCTGATTGTTGTTGCTAAGACTTCTAATACTATGTTGAACAAGAGTGGTGAGAGTTGGCATTGTTGTCATGTTCTTGATATCAACGGGAAGACTGTGAGCTTTGTCTCATTGAGGATGATATTTGCTGTGGGTTTTTCATAGATAGACTTTATGACGTTGAGGAATGTTCCCTCTATCCCTATCCTTTGAAGTGTTTTAATCAGGAACAGATGCTGGATTTTGTCAAATGCTTTTTCTGCATCAATTGAAAGGACCATGTGGTTCTTCTCTCTTCTCTTATTGATTTGTTCCATCACATTGATTTGTGAATGTTAAACCATCCTTGAAACCCAGGAATGAATCCCAGCTGGTCATGGTAGATAAACTTTTTAATGTGCTTTTGGATCCCATTAGCTAGGATCTTGTTGAGAATCTTAGCATCCATATTCATCAGGGATATTCGCCTGAAATTCTCCTTTTTGGTGGAGTCATTGCCTGGTTTGGGGATCTGAGTAATTCTGGCTTCTTCAAAAGAATCTGGAAGTTTTCCTTCTGCTTCAATTTTTTGAAACAGCTTCAGGAGAATAGGTGTTACTTCTTCTTTGAAAGTTTGGTAGAATTCCCCAGGGAATCTGCCAGGTCCTGGATTTTTTTTTTTTTTTTTTGTAGGCCTTTGATCACTTCTTCAATCTCCTTACTCAATATCAGTCTATTGAGGTTGTCAGTTTCTTACTGGTTCAATTTTGGAAGTTTATAGTTTTCCAGGAATGCATCCATTTCATCTAGGTTGCTTGACTTATTGGCATATAACTGTTGATAATAACTTCTGATTATTGTTTCTATTTCCTTGGTGTTAGTTGTGATCTCTCCCTATTCATTCATAATTTTATTAATTTGGGCCTTCTCTCTTTTCTTTTGGATTAGTTTGGCCAATGGTTTATCGATCTTATTGATTCTTTCAAAAAACCAGCTTCTAGTTTCATTGATGTGTTCTACTGTATCTCTAGTTTCTATCTCATTGACCTCTGCTCTAATCTTGATTATTTCCTTCCTGTGTGTGGAGCTGGCTTAATTTGTTGTTGATTCTCCAGTTCTTCAAGGTGTAGAGACAGCTGGTGTATTGTGGATTTTTCAATTTTTTTGAGGGAGGCTTGGATGGCTATGTAAATCCCCCTTAGGACCGCCTTTGTTGTATCTCACAGGTTTTGGACCAAAGTGTCTTCATTCTCATTGGTTTCCATGAATTGTTTAAGTTCTTCTTTGATATCCTGATTGACCCAAGCATTCTTAAGCAAGTTAGTCTTTAGCTTCCAGGTGTTTGAGTTCCTTCCGAAGTTTTCCTTGTGATTGAGCTCCAGTTTCAAAGCACTGTGATCTGAGAATATGCAGGGAATAACCTCAATCTTTTGGTATTGGTTGAGCCATGATTTGTGGTCTATTCTGGAGAAGGTTCCATGTGAACTTGAGAAGAATGAGTATTCTGCTGTTTTAGGGGGGAATGTTCTGTATATATCTATGAGGTCCATCTGGTCCAATGTGTCATTCAATGTTCTTGTTTCTTTATTGATTTTCTGCTTCAATGATCTGTCTATTACTGAGAGAGGCATGTTAAGATCTCCTACTATTAATGTATTCATATCAATATGACTCTTTATCTTGATTAACAGTTTTCTTATGTAATTGGCTGCTCCCATATTGGGGACATAACTGTTTACAATTGTTAGATCCTCTTGGTGGCTAGTCCCTTTAAGAATGATGTAGTGTCCTTCTGTATCTCTGACTACAGTCTTTAGTTTAAAATCTGATTTATCTGATATGAGAATCACTACCCCAGTCTTCTTTTGAGGACCATTGGCATGAATGATACTTCTCCATCCCTTCCCTTTCAGTCTGAATGTATCCTTAGGCTCAAAATGGGTCTCTTGTAGACAACATATGGATAGGTCCTGTCGTTTTATCCAATCTGCAACCCTGTGTCATTTTATGGGTGCATTTAGGCCATTCACATTGAGAGTGATTATTGAGATGTACGTTTTTATTGACATCATGTTACCTGTGAAGTCTTTGTTTCTGAAGATTGTCTCTGTATATTTCTGTTCAATGATATTCTTAGTATTTTATTTTTCCTCTTTTATAGAACCCCCCTTAATATTTCCTGCAGTGTCGGCTTGGTGGTTGCATAGTCTTTTAAGCCTTGCCGGTCTTGGCAACTCTTTATCTCTCCATCCATTTTGAATGTCAGTCTTGCTGGATAAAGTATTCTTGGCTGCATGTTCTTCTCATTTAGTGCCCTGAGTATATCTTGCCAGCCCTTTCTGGCTTGTCTGGTTTCTGTGGACAGGTCTGACGTTATTCTGATGGGCTTTCCTCTGTACATAAGGGATTTCTTCCCCCTAGCTGCTTTCAAGAGATCCTGTCTACAATTATGATTCATCATTTTCACCATCAGATGTCTCAAGGTCTTTCTAGATTTTATGATCTTGGGGGGAAACCCTTCTGCCTCTAGGACATGAACACTGGTTCCATTCACCAGATTGGGAAAATTTTCATGGAGAATTTGTTCAACTATATCTTCTAGTATTCTTTCTTTCTCCTCCCCCTTGGGGATTCCAATAATTCTGACATTGGAACATTTCATGGTGTCATTTATTTCCCTAATTCTGTTTTCATGGCTTCTAAGCTGTTTGTTCCAGGCTTCCTCTTGATCCTTTTTCTCTATGTGTTTGTCCTCCAGATCACTAAATCTATCTTCTGCCTCAGTTACCCTAGCTTTTAGAGAATTTAGATTAGATTGGAACTCGTTGAGAACATTGTGAACACCATCCCTGGTGGCTTTCACTTCTGCCCTAATCAACTCCATTTTGTCTTCAAAGGCATTCTCCAATCTAGCTATTGACTGGATAATCATTAGCCTGAATTCCCTTTCTGACATACTGTCTATGTCCACATCCAATAGCCCTGATGGAGAGGGCCCAGTCTCTGAATTTTTCCTCTGTTTGGCGTTCCTCCTCCTAGTCATTTTGGTGAGAGATGGCTGAACTGATGTGTAGCTGAATGTATCGACCACGGTGCAGGCAAGGTGCACCCTGGAATGCTTCTGAGCAATTGAAAGTCCGCACCAAAAAGCAACAAAAAAGAAAAAAAGAGAGAAAGAGACAGGAGAAAAGAAGAAACATAAAATAAAAGAGAAGGCCCAGCCTGATGGGCCCTAAAGTTAAGATTTATGAAGTATACAAATGAAAACAGACAAACAAAAAGACCAAAAAAAGATGACTAGAGAAAAATAAATAAATAAATAAATAAATAAAAGAACCCCTTCAGAATGAACCCCAAGTATAAGATTTATATACTACCAGAATAAAAACAAATACACAGAAACACTGACAGAAGAAAAACATGGGAGGGTGGTTATAAATTCTCAGTGTGGGCAAGGAAGGTTATTTTGTTTCTTCCTGGATGTATCTTGATATATTTGTTAAAGGACTCAACTTTCCTGAGATAAAGGGGGTTTAAAACTAGATTGCCTATAGAGGTAGCATTGATTGGGGAATGGGAATTACCTTGAAGCTTATTTCTATATGAATATTAAAAAAATAATAATAAAAGAAAAGAAAAAAATTTAACAAAACAGAAAAGCAAAAGAAAAACACAGGCATATGTATCAAAAAAGTTCAGGTTAGAAGACTATTATGGACCTTGATGAACATCTCATTGTGATGGTACATAGGTTAAAAAGTTATACAAAAAAAAATGAAAAGAATCAGAATAGTGGGAAAGAATTAAAAATAAAAGTTGTATCTATGAACTAGTGGTGGTTGTCCTCTTGTTTTGTTGTTGTTGTTTGTTTGGTTGGTTGGTTTTGGCTGGTTTTCTGGGGGAGGGGCCTTCTGTGTGGTTTTTCAGGGAGTCTTGCTAGAGTTGAGTCCTCCTGCCCCCACCATGGGGCTGGGCTCTGAGGAAACCGGTTTTTCAGGCTTTTGTTCTCTGGAGGGTTTTTTTTTTTGGTTTGTTTGTTTGTTTGTTTGTTTCTCCCCTTGGCAGCTTTTGGCATTTCTTTGGAGGTTTAGAGGAAAGCAAACTGCACCCAGACCTCCATCTCAGACAGAAGCCTCAGTCTGTTCCCCTGGGTGCTCCAGAGCACATAAATTCCCCCTCTGTCACTGGCAGAGCACGTCCCCAGTCACAGTCTCTGGGGTCACATGAACTCTTGCTTGTACCCAAAACCAGGAGAAATACTAGGTGTCTGTCTGGGCAGCTCCAGACAGCCAGAGAGGTCCCAAGCAGAGAAAGCACACTGAGATTTTCATGCTGGCCTGGGATTAGAGTGCTCAGATTCTCTGGGTCCTAGAGAGTGCCTACACGGACCTCTCTCAGGGGAGGCTGTGGGATGTGTCTCAGACCCTGGTTGTGCAGCGCGTGCAGAGTGCAAAAGGCTGCCAGCTGGCGTCCACAGCAGTCTCTGGCATCCACAGCAGGCTCCCTCACCCTCACAGGCATCACCACCCAGAGGCTCTCAGGCATGGGGGTGGCTCAGGGACTGTTAGGGCCAATTTAATGTTAAGACCTGTTTAACTATTAGGGCCTGCTTAGCCAAAGCAACTCCATATTGCCTAGGTAGTCATATTCTTGTTTACATCTATGGACTTCATTCCAGGAATAAACACCCCCATAGTTCCTGGTATGGTTCCAGGTATCGATTCTGGGAGTAAACGCCTTAACAATAGAAGCCACGTACCTTGGGTCTGCGGTCATGCCCTATAAAACCAGCCTGTGAGATCGGGAGGGGGTTGCTCTCTTTGGAGGCGGTCCTGGCCAGTCAGTCTAACTTCTAATGCTGGACATAGAATAAGGCTTTGCATAACTTTCACTTTGTCTCAGTCTTGTTCCTTTGATAACGGACTGCAACAGGGACCAAGACCTGGCTTCTCTGCTGCACTCTCTGGTTCCCTGCTGGTGGTGGCCGTGCTGGGTCCGTAGGCTAAGTCCCTGTCCCTAACCGCCCAATTCCACCAATTTCCCCTTAAGATCTTTTGCTCTTTTTGAGTACTTTCAACCAGACTCCAAGTTAATGCTGGTCCCCAATCACAGGGCACTCTCGCATTGGGGTATTACTTTCCAATGGGTTGCTTCTGGTGGCTTCCTCCCCCTCTTGTTTATCTTCTGATATCAGTCCGATGTCCCCACTCTGCTTCACCTGTCAACTTCTGCCCCTGTAGAGATCCAGAAGTGTATGATTCTAATCTCAGGCTGATTTCATGAGTGATCAGAGTTCTTTGGTAGGTAATCAGCTCGCTTTAGGGGACAGATTGAAACAGTGCCTCCTCCTACTTCTCTGCCATCTTGTCTCTCCTCTTTAGGTTGTTCTTAATGCTGACTGAGCTCTCTATACTCCATGCAATAGTTTTTGTATCCACATCATGACAAGCTAATCCTTTTTCAACCGGTGCCATTGTTCTCATCTTTGCTTCCTTAAGGGATTGCTATTATTCAACCTCTAACTTTACTTTTGCCCTGAGCCAAGAACTGTCCCACCAACACAAACCATGTAAGAAGGCTATGCAGGGACAAACTACCTGGTCCTGGGGAGGGTATGGGTCACCTGGTGTGGTAGGTGATCCATTCCATTCTTGAGGAAGATGGCAACACAGATAAATGTGTTTGAATAGACTTAAGAGGGATAACAGACCTGGTACTGCCTGGGAAGGGAAGAAGGAAGGAGGAGAAAGAGCAGAGCAAGGGATTACAGCTCTCACTCACTGTCTTCCCTGGTGCCTGGGTTGCACCATCTGTGGCCACCAGGGAGCACCAAGGGCCTGGATTGAGGGAAAGTCGTGGCTCTGAATTACCCTGACCTGTATGAAGTTCCAAGAGCTGATTGCTCCTGAGTCCTGCAAAGGAGAACCATGTGTGAGGGGTGATCCAAATCTCCTGTGTCTCCGTAAGTTCTTACTCAAAAGTCCAACAAACGTCCCCAGACCTCAGGCTTAGAGCCCTGTGAGGTAGGGACCAAAAGAAGCAAGAGAACCCACCCTACTATTGGGAAGAGGAAGGGTGTGAGGTATGTGAACAACTCCAGCTCTGTTTTTGGTGCCTATGAAGGAAAAAGTGAATCTCTCCTAATTCCAATCCTTCTGGATCTTGTTCCCATCCTTGATGCACACAGCACAAAGGTAAGTTCTGGGAAAATTTTTCCTACTGCATGGGGACTCTCATAATAAGAACTAAGGGATAGTCCAAGTCTGGCTCCTTTTCCTGGGGACTAACATGACCTCTGTCCTATAAAATCCTTGTCAAGATATTTTAGTCCTTCAGCTATGTTTGGTTGCTCTTGGAAGAAAAGTATCTTGAATGAAGGGTCAGATCAGGAGAGGCAGGAACTGGGAGCACATTTGCATGAATGTCCCTCCCTTCTCCGAGGCAAGGGGAGGGTATAAGAGAGGTCTGGGGGAGCCAGGACCAGGGTAGGCATCTCAGAAGTCAGTGTTTCAGGGCTATCTGTTTGGCTTGACATGTGAGAAATATGATTTCTAACACTCAGAGCAAGATTGAATATCTACATTTTCATTCTTATTGTATTTTATTCACCTCCTTCTCTAGGCCCCTTCCCAAAGGAAACACTTCTACAGTGAGAGAAACAAAAGTGATGGCTTTGGGAACTTGCTTTTCTCACTTTAGGATTTTGGCTCAGAACAAAATCCTCTCTGTCCTCATGGAACATGGTCCAGACAGAAGCACTGTCTGGAGAATTTTACAGCCTGGGCTCTCATTTTCCTCATGTTCCTTAGGGCACTGTTGAGCTTCCATAGAAGGGATCAAAGGAACATCTGCACTGATTTTTGTCTTCCTTTCTTCAGTTTCTTTAAGGCCCCAGGACTGAACTCAGCAGTGTGTTTTCTGCCTTTTTCAGGGCCTGGGCTCTATCTAACCTGACTCAGCATCTCATATTCTCTGGGACTCTGGGAAAGACTATCACTGTCATTTATGCTAGAAGCAGCAGTGACATTGGGAGTAATAACAAAATCTCCTGGTGCAAAAGTACCCAGACCTGGCTTTGAAACTCCTGATTGACATACTGATACATGGCTCTTAAGGATCTCTGATCACTATTTTGGCTCCAAGTCTAGAGACACAGCCTTCCTGACCATCTCAGGGTTCCAGGTTAAAGATGAACTTGATTATTACTGCTGGTAGTACTGATGAAGTTCTAGAACCTAGGTGAGGTTCGGTGGGCTGAGGTCCGGAGCCGATGACCAAGAAAGAATTCTTGAGACATCTTTGGTGCAAAATGGTGGTTTATTAAAGCACAGGGACAGGACCCGTGGGCAGGAAGAGCTGCTGCCCTGGATTGTGAGGGATGGCAGGTTATGTACCCTGCAGTTGGGGGAAGGTGAGGGAAACGTAGGTTTGAATGGAGTTTTCAAATGTTAAAGGAGGCCTCCAAGGTGCAGGGATACCTGAGGCTTGATCAATGTTGTCTTTTGGCAAGCCATCAACATCAAGATAGTTGGGAGATTCCTGGTGGGATGTCACAATCCTGCTATCAAGCGTCTTTGTTAGTGAGATTTAGGTATAGAAGAAACTTAACTTCACTTACATTTCCTTCTACCCCAGCCTCCTTCAGTTTTGTTTATGGAGGGGAGGGTGACATTAAGGCTTGAGGAACTGAGTTATTTGCCTCTGGAAATTGTGCTGTTGATAATGTAACTTCTTTGTTCCTAGATCTCTAGGACATTTGTAAACCAAGGGAGACTCCTGTCTTGCGGGATTGTGATCTCAGCAAGTTAACTATTTGTTTCTCATTTTGGCAGTCAGGGGTACCTGAGGAATGTCACATACATCACCGAGGGGAGCGGATGGAGAGGGGGTACAAGGTGCCAGCTTTTGCTTTGTCCTCAGCCAGCCTCCCGCTCCCTCATCAGTACTATTTTCCACAGTGATTCAACGTTATGGGAAAATGAGACCAAAAACTGTTCTTTACTCACAGGCTCCCCCCTTGCTTTGAAGAAGCTCCCCAATGCCATCCAGAGGGGGCTTCATTTAGCATGGTCTTGAGAATTCAGTTCTCACTCATCTCCTTTCCTTAACAACCATAACAACCTAGGGCAACACTGCATCTGGATCTGCAATGATGGCTTCCTCTTTGCCTTCATGCTCTGGTCCCAGAATGGAACTCTTCCTAACTTTTCAACTCAGAAACAAAGAAATGAAATGACTCTCTCCCAGTAGCCAGAGCTCTTTTTTTTTTAATTTTTTTTCAGCGTAATAGTATTCATTGTTTTGCACCACACCCAGTGCTACATGCAATACGTGCCCTCCCTAATACCCATCACCTGGTTCCTCCAACCTCCCAGCCCCCGCCCCTTCAAAACCCTCAGGTTATTTTTCAGTGTCCATAGTCTCTCATGGTTCACCTCCCCTTCCAATTTCCCTCAACTCCCTTCTCCGCTCCATCTACCCTTGTCCTCTATATTATTTGTTATGCTCCACAAATAAGTGAAACCATATGATACTGGACTCTCTCTGCTTGACTTATTTCACTCAGAATAATCTCTTCCAGTCCTTTCCATGTTGCTACAAAAGTTGGGTATTCATCCTTTCTGATGGAGGCATAATACTCCATAGTGTATATGGACCACATCTTCCTTATCCATCCATCCGTTGAAGGGCATCTTGGTTCTTTCCACAGTTTGGTGACCATGGCCAGTGCTGCTATAAACATAGGAGTACAGATGGCCTTTCTTTTCACTACACCTGTATCTTTGGGGTAAATACCCAGTAGTGCAATTGCAGGGTCATAGGGAAGCTCTGTTTTTAACTTCTTGAGGAATCTCCACACTGTTCTCCAAAGTGGCTGCACCAACTTGCATTCCCACCAATGGTGTAAGACGGTTCCCCTTTCTCCACATCCTCTCCAACACATGTTGTTTCCTGTCTTACTAATTTTGGCCATTCTAACTGGTGTAAGGTGGTATCTCAATGTGGTTTTGATCTGAATCTCCCTCTTGGCTAGTGATGATGAACATTTTTTCATGTGTCTGATAGCCATTTGTATGTCTTCATTGGAGAAGTGTCTGTTCATATCTTCTGCCCATTTTTTGACATGATTATCTGTTTTGTGTGTGTTGAGTTTGAGAAGTTCTTTATAGATCCTGGATATCAACCTTTGTCTGTACTGTCATTTGCAAATATCTTCTCCCATTCCGTGGGTTGCCCCTTTGTTTTGTTGACTGTTTCCTTCGCTGTGCAGAAGCTTTGGATCTTGATGAAGTCCCAAAAGTTCATTTTCGCTTTTGTTTCCTTTGCCTTTGGAGACATATCTTGAAAGAATTTGCTGTGGCTGATATCGAAGAGGTTACTGCCTATGTTCTCCTCTAGGATTCTGATGTATTCCTATCTCATGTTGAGGTCTTTTATCCATTTCGAGTTTATCTTTGTGTGCAGTGTAAGAGAATGGTCGAGTTTCATTCTTCTACATATAGCTGTCCAGTTTTCCCAGCACCATTTATTGAAGAGACTGTCTTTTTTCCACTGGATATTTTTTTCCTGTTTTGTCGAAGATTATTTGACCATAGAGTTGAGGGTCCATATCTGGGCTCTCTACTCTGGTCCACTGGTCTATGTGTCTGTTTTTATGCCAGTACCATGCTGTCTTGGTGATCACAGCTTTGTAGGAAAGCTTGAAATCAGGTAACGTGATGCCGCCAGTTTTATTTTTGTTTTTCAACATTTCCTTAGCAATTTGGGGTCTCTTCTGACTCCATACAAATTTTAGGATTATTTGCTCCAGCTCTTTGAAAAATACCGGTAGAATTTTTATCGGAATGACATTAAAAGTATAGATTGCTCTAGGCAGTATAGACATTTTGACAATGTTTATTCTTCCAATCCAAGAGCATGGAATGGTCTTCCATCTTTTTGTGTCTTCTTCAATTTCTTTCATGAGCGTTCTGTAGTTCCTTGAGTACAATTCCTTTACCTCTTTGGTTAGGTTTTATTCTGAGGTATCTTATGGTTCTTGGTGCTATAGGAAATGGAATTGATTCTCTAATTTGTCTTTCTGTATTTTCATTGTTAGTGTATAAGAAAGCCACTGATTTCTGGACATTGACTTTGTATCCTGCCACGTTACTGAATTGCTGTATGAGTTCTAGTAGTTGGCGGTGGAGTCTGTTGGGTTTTCCATATGAAGAATCATGTCATCTGGGAAGAGAGAGAATTTGACTTCTTCATGGCCAATTTGGATACCTTTTATTTCTCTTTGTTGTCTGATTGCTGTTGCTAGGATTTCTAATACTATGTTCAACAAGAGTGGTGAGAGTGGGCATGCTTGTCATGTTCCTGATATCAACGGGAAGGCTGCAAGCTTTTTCCCATTGAGGATGATATTTGCTGTGGGTCTTTCATAGATTTTATGAAGTTCAGGAATGTTCCCTCTATCCATATACTTTGAAGAGATTTAATCAGGCATGGATGCTGGATTTTTTCAAATGCTTTTTCTGCATCAATTGAGAGGACCATGTGGTTCTTCTCTCTTCTCATATTGATTTGTTCTATCACATTGATTGATTTGCGAATGTTGAACCATCCTTGCCACCCATGGATGAATCCCACCTGGTCCTGGTGGATAATCTTTTTAATGTGCTGTTGGATCCTGTTTGCTAGGATCTTGTTGAGAATCTTAGCATCCATATTCATCAGGGATATTGGTCTGAAATTCTCCTTTTTGGTAGGGTCTTTGCCTGGTTTGGGGATCAGGGTAATGCTGGCTTCATAAAAAGAGTCTGGAAGTTTTCCTTCTGTTTCAATTTTTTTAAAGGATTATTTATTTATTTATTTGACAGAGATTACAAGTAGGCACAGAGGCAGGCGGGGCGGGGGTGGGAGGCAGAAGCATGCTCCCTGCTGAACAGAGAGCCTGATGCAGGGCTCAATCCCAGGACCCTGGGATCATGACCTGAGCTGAAGACAGAGGTTTTAACCCACTGAGCCACCCAGGTGCCCCCTGCTTCAATTTTTTAAAACAGCTTCAGTAGAATAGGTGTTATTTCTTCTTTGAAAGTTTGGTAGAATTCCCCAGGGAATCTTCCAGGTCCTGGGTTCTTGGTTTTCGGAAGGTTTTTGATCACTGCTTGAATCTCGTTACTAGATATCGGTCTATTCAGGTTGTCAATTTCTTCCTGGTTCAATTTTGGGAGTTTATAGTTTTCCAGGAATGCATCCATTTCATCTAGGTTGCTTAGCTTATTGGCATATAACTGTTGATAATAATTTCTGATGATTGTTTTTATTTCCTTAGTGTTAGTTGTGATCTCCCCCTTTTCATTCATAATTTTATTAATTTGGGCTTACTCTCTTTTCTTTTGGATTAGCGTGGCCAATGGTTTATCGATCTTATTGATTCTTTCAAAAAAACAGCTTCTAGTTTCATGGATACGTTCTACTGTATCTCTGGTTTCTACCTCATTGATCTCTGCTCTACTCTTGATTATTTCCCTTCTTACGTGTGGAGTTGGTTTGATTTGTTGTTGATTCTCCAGTTCTTTCAGGTGTAGAGACAGCTAGTGTATTCCGGATTTTTCCATTTTTTTGAGGGAGGCTTGGATGGCTATGTATTTCCCCCTTAGGACCGCCTTTGCTGTATCCCATAGGTTTTGGAGTGAAGTGTCTTCATTCTCATTGGTTTCCATGAATTGTTTAAGTTCCTCTTTGATCTCCTGGTTGATCCAAGCATTCTTAAGCAAGGTGGTCTTTAGCTTCCAGGTGTTTGAGTTCCTTCTGAACTTTTCCTTGTGATGGAGCTCCAGTTTCAAAGCACTGTGATCTGAGAATATGCAGGGAATCATCTCAGTCTTTTGGTATCGGTTGAGCCCTGATTTGTGACCCAGTATGTGGTCTATTCTGGAGAAGGTTCCATGTGCACTTGAGAAGAATGAGTATTCTGTTGTTTTAGGGTGGAATGTTCTGTATATATCTACGAGGTCCATCTGGTCCAATGTGTCATTCAATGCTCTTGTTTCTTTATTGATTTTCTGCTTGGATGATCTGTCTATTACTAAGAGACGCATGTTAAGATCTCCTACTATTAATGTATTCATGTCAATGTGACTCTTTATCTTGATTAATAGTTTTCTTATGTAATTGGCTGCTCCCATATTGGGGGCATAAATATTTACAATTGTTAGATCGTCTTGGTGGATAGACCCTTTAAGAATGATGTAGTGTCCTTCTGTATCTCTGACTACCGTCTTTAGTTTAAAATCTAATTTATCTGATATGAGAATCGCTACTCTGGCCTTCTTTTGAGGCCCATTGGCATGAAAGATGCTTCTCCATCCCTTCACTTTCAGTCTGGGTGTATCTTTAGGTTCGAAATGGGTCTCTTGTTGACAACATATGGATGGGTCCTGTTCTTTTATCCAATCTGCAACCCTGTGTCATTTTATGGGTGCATTTAGGCCATTCACATTGAGAGTGATTATTGATAGATACGTTTTTATTGACATTGTGTTACCTTTGAAGTCTTTCATTCTGTAGATTGTCTCTATATTTCTGTTCAATGATATTTTTAGGATTTTTCCTCTTTTATAGAACCCCCCTTAATATTTCCTGCAGTGTCGGCTTGGTGGTTGCATACTCTTTTAAGCCTTGCCGGTCTTGGAAACTCTTTATCTCTCCATCCATTTTGAATGTCAGTCTTGCTGGATAAAGTATTCTTGGCTGCATGTTCTTCTCATTTAGTGCCCTGAATATATCTTGCCAGCCCTTTTTGGCTTGCCAGGTCTCTGTGGACAGGTTTGACGTTATTCTGATGGGCTTTCCTCTGTATGTAAGGAGCTTCTTTGTCTGAGCTGCTTTCAAGAGGGTCTACCTACAATTATAATTCTTCATTCTTACTATTAGGTGTCTCGAAGACTTTTGAGAATCTATAATCTTGGGGGGAAACTGTTCTGCCTCTAGTACATGAACGCTGGCTCCATTCGTGAGATTGGGAAAATTTTTCATGGACAACTTGTTCCACTATATCTTCTAGACTTCTTTCTTTCTCCTCCCCTTCAGGGATTCCAATAATTCTGACATTGGAACGTTTCATGGCATCATTTATTTCCCTGATTCTGTTTTCCTGGCTTCTAAGCTGTTTGTTGCAGGCTTCCTCCTGATCCTTTCCTTCTATCTGTTTGTCCTCCAGATCACTAATTCCATTTTCTGTCTCAGTTACCCTAGCTTTTAGAGAATTTAGATTAGATTGGAACTCATTGAGAGCATTTTGAACATCATCCCTTGTGGCTTTCAGTTCTGCCCTAACATTGTGAACATCATCCCTTGTGGCTTTCAGTTCTGCCCTAATCAATTCCGTTTGGTCATCCATGGCTTTCTCCAACCTAACTATTGCCTGGATAATTGTTAGCCTGAATTCCCTTTCCGACATATTGTCTATGTCGATAGCCGTTAGCTCTGTTGCAGAAGGCCCATCCTCTGTATTTTTCTTCTGTTGGGCATTCCTCCTCCTAGTCATTTTGTTGAGAGATGGCTGAACAGATGTATCTGGATGTATTGACCATGGTGCAGTCAAGGTGCACCCTGGAATGCTTCTGAGCAATCAGGAGTCCCCACCCAAATGAGAGAAAAAAGAAAAGAAAAAGAAAAAAAGAGAGAGAGAGAGAGAGGAAGAAAAGGGAAGATAAAAGAGAAGGCTCAGCCCAAATGGGCCCCAAGGTAAGATTTATGAAGTATACAAATAAAAACAGACAAACAAAAAGACTGATAAAAGTATATGCCGAGAAGAAAAAAAAAAAAAATATATATATATATATATATATAAAAGCAAAAAAAGGAAGAACCTCGTCAAAAAGAACCCCAAGTATAAGATTTATATACTATCAGGACAAACACAAATACACAGAAACACTGGCAGTAGAAAAAGATGGGAGAGTGGTTATAAATTTTCAGTTTGGGCGAGGAAGGTTATTTTGATTCTTCCTGGATGTATCTTGATATCTTTGTTAAAGGACTCAACTTCCCTAAGAAAAAAGGGGGATTAAACATTGGTTTACCTATAGGGGTAGCATTGATTGGAGAAAGGGGGTTACCTTGAAGTTTAACTCTATATGAATGTTAGAAAATAATAATAAAAAAAGAATAAACTAGACTAAACTAAACTAAAATTAAAAAAAAATTTAAAAAATAGAAAAGCAAAAAAAAAAAAACCCCACGGGTATATGTATCAAAAAGTTCAGGTTAAAAGGTTATTATGGAATTTGATGTACTGGACATCTCACTGTGATGGTAAATAGGTTAAAAAATTATCTACATAATAAAAATGAACCAGTGTAGTGGGAATGAATTAAAAATAAAAGTTGTATCTATGAAGTAGTGGTGGGTGTTCCTTGTCGTCTATTTTTTTTTTCCTGGTTGGTTTTCTGGGGGAGGGGCCTGCCACTTGGGTTTTCAGTCAATGATGTTCCCTGAGTTAAGTCCTCCTGCCATCCTCAAGGGGGTGGGCTCTGAGGAAACTGGTTTTTCAGGCTTTTGTTCTCCTGGTAGTTTTTATGTTTGTTCATTTGTTTTCTCTCTCCTTAAGAGCTTTTGATGGTTTTTGGAGGTTTAGAGGAAAGCAAACTGCACCCCGACCTCCCTTTCAGAGAGAAGCCTCAGTCTGTTCCCCTGTGGGTGCTGCAGCCCCTCGGCTGCTGGCAGAGCAGGTTCCGAGTCGCAGTCCCTGGGGATGCAGGATATCCTGCTTGTACACAAAACCATGGCAGCGGTGGCTGTCTGGGCAGCTCCAGACTGCCAGAGAGGTTCCAAGCAGTGATCGCACACTGAGGTTTTTCCACTGTCCTGGGCTGCAAGTGCCTGGTCTTTTCGGGTCTGAGAGCACCAGGCTTCGTGCACCTCTCCCAGGGGAGCATGTGAGGTGCACGCATCTCAGGCTCTGATAGCCCAGTGCGGCATTCTGCCATGTGGCGTGGCTCCCTGTCCCTCACGGGAGCTGGACCCCATGCGTTCTCAGGTGTGCTGGTGGCTCAGGGACCAAGACCTGGTTTCTCCGCCACACTCTCTCTAGTTCAGAGGCAGGGGTGGCTGTCCTGGGTCCGGGGGCTTAAGCCCCTGTCCCTACTGCCCCGATTCCCACAATTTCCCCCCACGATCCTTTGCTCTTTTTGAGTGCTTTCAACCAGACTCCAAGTTAATGCTGGTCCCCAGATGCAGGGCACTCTCATACTGGGATATTACTTTCCAATCAGTCACCTCTGGTGGCTGCCTCCCCCTTTTGTTTATCTTTCGATATCAGTCGGATGTTCCTGCTCTGCTTTACCTGCCCACTGGTGTCTTCTGCCCCTGTAGAGATCCAGATGTCTATAATTCTGATCTCAGGCTGATTTCATGGGTGATCAGAGTTCTTTGGTAGGTAATCAGCTCACTTTAGGGTACAGGTTGAAACGGCGCCTCCTCCTACTTCCCCACCATCTTGTCTCCTTTCGCCAGAGCTCTTTCTAAAAATGGGTCCTTTTTTTTCCAGAATAGAGAGAATCTGATGAATGTGTCCCCCCTTTCCTCTGGCATCTGTTTTGGATTGCAAATTCTATAAAAATTAATTAATTAATTAATATATTTATAAATAAATCTATGTTGTGTGAACAACTGAATGAAGCTACGTTTATGCATCAGAAGAACTGGGTTGTGACCAACTCTAGTCATATTGCTGGAAGTTTCCTGGTTTTATCACTGGAACTGCTATATCCTCTCAACAACCTCATTCCCAGGTGGGGGATCAGGAAAGAGATGTATTTTTTGTGTCAACCTAAGTGGGTCTCAGGGTGGCCAGATGAAAGCTTATTTCTGGTTGTGCCTGTGAATATGTTCCTGTCTGGGATTAGAATTTGAACTGGTTGATTCAATACAGTAGATTGCTGCCCCTAAGGTGTATGTGCCTGACCCGAGTAGAGCCAGGGTAGAACAAAAGCCACAGATGGAGGAAAGCACAACTCTTCTCCCATCTCTGGTTGAGGTGGGTACCTTATCTCAACTTCTTCTGCTGATGGGCTGGAATTTCTGGATCCACTGGCTTCCCTGGTTCTCAGGCCTTTGGGGGCTAATTATGCTGCTGCTCCCCTGCTTCTGTAGGTGGCAGATGGCAGCTCATGAACTTCCTTGCATCAATAATCATGTGAGCCAGTCCTGATTAGATACAATTTCACATATATAAAAATACATTTTTAGAGGCGCCTGGGTGGCTCAGTGGGTTAAAGCCTCTTCCTTCGGCTTGGGTCTTGATCCCGGGGTCCTGGGATTGAGCCCCACATTGGGCTCTCTGATCCGTGGGGATCCTGCTTACTCCTCTCTCTCTGTCTGCCTCTCTGCCAACTTGTGATCTCTATCTGTCAAATAAATAAATAAAATCTTTTAAAAAATACATTTTTAAATTTATATGTACTGTTTTTGTATATGTATAATATAGATTTCATATAATTTATACATATGATCCTTATATGCAAAACATTATATATATGTACAAAATATATTATATACTTATATAAATGCATGTAAGTATATCATATTTTAAAATTTCAATAAATAAACACACACACACATACACGCGTACGTATATACACAGACAACACAGCTCATGATAGTTTGTTTCTCTGGAGACCCCTGACAAATATAATCACCCACCTAAGTGCTCAATCTTTCTATCATGTTCTCACCATCAATTATTTTCAAAAATCTTTTCACCACCTACCTTCTTCTTTTCCCTAGGAAACAGCACCTTTGTTTTTGAATTATTGAATTATTGAGGCCAGAACAGTGTCATAAATGGAATTCCTCAGCAGCTGGGGCCCAGCACAATGGGAAGAGGGTCTGTGCTACTGAACATAGATTAATGTCCTGAGTCATGGTCCCCTGTCCATGGGAGGCTGGTCAGAGGCTGTATCAACTTAGGGTGTGTGTCTTCATGAAGACAATCAAGTTGGCAGAGGGGCCACTGTCTTGCTGTACTCTAGAGTTATGGTGTAAGACATGCTCCCTGACTGTCATGGCATCAATGAGATCTTTACAAAGTATCCCCAGGGCATAGGAGGGCAGGGAGCCCCCACTGCCACTTGCACTGTGTCTGCTTTCACGGCACCACAATTTCCTTATGAGAGGTTAGTTTCTATTTTCATAATAGGGAGAATTATGAGGAAAACCACAAACTACATGTTAAGTTAACAGTATCACTGCAACATGGGATTGTAGAACTGCCATAGCCCTGCTCTCTTGTGCATTGTGTCTCAAAGTGTAGAAATAGTCTCCACTATTTTCTCAAATAATGAAAACATAAATATATATATACACACACATACATATATACATATGTATGCATATATGTATATATATATATATATATATATATATATATATATATATTTAAAATCTTTTTTTAAAGCCTCTGTACAGCATAGGAAAGAGTCAACAAAAATGAGGCCACCCAGAGAATGGGAGAAGATATTTGCAAATTTCACTACAGATAAAGGACTGGTATCCAAGATCTAGAAAGAACTTCTCAAACTCAACATCTAAAAAGCAAATAATCAAGTCAAAAATGGGCAGAAGACATGAACAGACACTTATTAAATGAAGACACACAAATGGCTAGCAGATACATGAAAAAATGTTCAACATTAGCCATCAGGAAAATTCAAATCAAAACTACATTGAAATACCACCTTACACCCATTAGAATGACAAAAATTGACAAGGCAAGAAACAACAAATGTTGGAGAGGTTGTGGAGAAAGGGGAACCCTGTTACACTGCTGGTGAGAATGTGCCACTTTGGAAAACAGTGTGGAGGATCCTCAAAAAGAAATCTAGATCTACCTTATGACCCAGAAATTGCTCTACCGGGTATTTGTTACAAAGATACAATGTAGTGACAAGAAGGGGCACATGCACCCCAATGTTCATAGCAGCAATGTCCACAATAGTCAAACTTGGAAATAGCCGAGATACCCTTCAACAGATGAATAAATAAAGAAGATGTGGTCCATATATACAATGGAATATTACTCAGCTATCAAAAAGATGGACACCCAACATTCATATCAACCTAGATGGAACTGGAGGGGATTATGCTAAGTGAAATAAATAAATCAGAGAAAGGCAATTATCATATGGTTTCACTTAAATTGTGGACCATAAAGAATAACATGGTGGACATTAGGAGAAGTGAAAACTGAAGTGGGGGGAATCAGAGAGGGAGAAGAACCATGAAAGACTATGGACTCTGGGATACTATCTGAAGGTTTTAGTGGGGAGAGGGGTGGAGGATGGGTTATCCCAGTGATGGGTATTAAGCAGGGCACATATTGCATGGCACACTGGGTGTTACACACAAACAATGAATCATGGAACACTACATCAAAACTAATGATGTACTGTAAGGTGACAAACAGAACATTATTTAAAAAAGAATATGAAAAAGTAAAAATAAATAAAGATGAGAAAATAGACACCTTTGATAGTACAACTTGAAATGTTTTAAAATCCCTAAGGCCAACTTATCCATCCATGCTTTTATTATCCTATATGGGAAGGGAATCAGCATGTGAATGAGTAACCTTTCATGTGTTCATTGATTTTCTAAGTCAGTTGCCATACATGTTGTCTGGATGTTTTTTCTCTCTCTCTCTCTTCCTCTCTCTCTCTCTTTCTCCATCTCTTATCTTTAAACTTGGTATTATTTAAGGAATCTCCATATTTCTCATATCTTAAATGATAGAACCTCAATATTGATTTTTTTATTTTAAAAATTTTACATGCTTTAGCTGCATTGTGCATTTATCATCTTATGTGCCAGTCTTAATTTTGCCTCTTTTTGTGGTAGTCGAGCTTATTGTTTCTATGTCATGTATAATTGTGTAAGCAGAATACTCAAAAACACTTTACATGAAACCCTCACTCCTCTATTTTTGGGGCTCCTATGGGGGCTCCTAGTACTCACAGAAGATGAAGCATATCCAAGGCAGTTCCTCATGAAGATAGTGTTGGTCTCTTGCAGGAAACATCTGGACACCAGAATGTTCAAGGGAGGCCTTTCCCCAGTGATCCCAAGAGACAGTGACCCAAACTAATGGCTACATATCTAATTTCACATGCATCCCTGACTATGACAAGGTCATGATCTAGTTACTATGTTATTATTATCCCACAAATAGACATTATTACCTAAACAAAAGTCTAAATAGTTCAGTAGTTGAATGCTTAAAGCACATAAACAGTCTCAAGTCCCAAATGATTCCTTTTCCCCCAAAACACTTTCCTTTCCCCCATACCAGTCGTCACCACACTTCTCATCCCATGCTGTGGGCTTGGGACACATTATTCAGAAGCTCTTGGAAACACCTGTCATGTTTTATGAATAGTGATATGAAAAGAGAGTCATCAAAGCACCTCTAGTCCACAGAATTCCTGGAAGGGATCATGAGTTCTGAACAGTTTTTCTCCAAACCCACCTCCTCAAGAAAAACACACTAGGTCACACATCTCTGTGGATGAAGAGACTTTGTCTAGGAGGTCAGGTCACAAATATGTACAAATGAGACAGAAAGCATCCAGTGTCCCCTGTGACAGACTTGTCCTAGTGAGAAGTCTCTGGAGCTGGGTCCATGAGGACAATCTTGACTCCAGCTCCCTTATCGCAGAGGCTCGTAACCTGGAATCATTTTTTTTTTTTTTTATTTCAATGAGGTATTTCTCCACTCCACTCAGTTCTCTCTTTCTTGCATTATTCGTGTTTTCTAATCATGTGGAGAACTCAGTCATTTCTCAATGTCCCTCTTTGTCATCCCTGAACCACCTGGGGCTGGATTAATTTAATATGCAAACTTTCCTCAGCCCTGAGCCACATCCACCTCACATCACTATCTCTGTGACTTGGTTTTCCTGGTGACGCTGAGAAAGTGCATGAGGGCCACTTATTTAAGCAGGTGCCGTATTTCGTTGTGGAGATAGTAAAGGACAAATGGGAAAAGTCTTGAATTACATCAGAAGGGATGGGGGGGTAGGACTGGGACTTGAGCTTGGAAGGTTTGGAGGCAGGGCAGGAGGAGAGGAGCATGGGTTTCCAGCTCTGCCTCAACTGCCTTCCCTGGTGCTTGACATTTATATTCTGGGGCCACTAGGGGGCAGCGAGGGCCGGAATTTGGGAAAAGCAATTTTGGTTGTTTTCCTATTCTCTGTACAGTTCCAATACCTGCTTCTGGAGCCACTCTAAGTGGGACACAAGGGAAGGAGAGCCTAATATCTGTTGTGTTCCAATAACTCCTTTTCTGGAAGTGCCAGTAAACATTTCCTAACCTCAAACCACAGAGCAGGGCACAGAATGATGCTTGTGGACCAGGTAACTGAGGGGCACCAGGATGGAGTTGAGGGACCCCAGCTCTGCCTGTGCTCCAGGGAAGAGGAGTAGTTGGATCTCCTCTAATCTCAGCCAGCCTGGAGAGCTCTTTTTACCCTCCTCCCACACAGCAACGTGGTCTGGGATTCCTGGGATTCCAACGTCCACACCAAGACTTCTCCAGTGTAAGGTAAGCATATTTGAAGGCTGGCTTGAATTCCTACGGTTTGTCATGGGATCTGTCTCACATAATTCAGAAAATGCTGTGAAATGTTTTAATGTCTGGTACACTAAGCTCTGCCCTCCAAGGATACAGGATTATCTAAGAATAGAGAGTCAGGTCAGAGTAAGTGAGCCATAGGCAGTTCAGGAAGCATATTTGCATAGAGTCCCCTCCCTCCTCTGAGTCAGTGGAAGGGGATAAGAGAGTTATGGGGGAACCAGACCCAGGATTGGGGTCTCAGAAGGCAGTGCTCTTGGGGTATCCCCACCATGGCCTGGGCTCTGGTCCTCCTCACTCTCCTCACTCAGGACACAGGTGAGGTCTCCAGGGAAGGGAGCACAGGGACATCTGGGCTGATCCATTGTCTCCTCCTCAGACTTATCTGGGGCCCACACAGTAAACTCACTAGATTGTCTTCTTTCTTTTTCCAGGGTCTTGGGCCCAGTCCTCCCTGACTCAGCCTTCCTCATTATCAGCGGCTCTGGGAAGTACTGTCACCATCTCCTGTTCTGGAAGCAGCAATGACATTGGGAGGTATAATTATGTCTCCTGGTATCAGCAGCTCCCAGGCACAGCCCCCAAACTCCTGATTTATGGTGTAAGTTATCGGCCATCAGGAATCCCTGATCGCTTCTCTGGCTCCAAATCTGGCAGTACAGCCTCCCTGACCATCTCTGGGCTCCAGGCTGAAGATGAGGCTGATTATTACTGCTCCTCACATACTGGTAGTAACACTCTCCACAGTGGTGCAAGTTCATGAGGAACTGAGAGCAAAATCTGCCCTCTGTTCACGGGCTCCCGACTTGCACTGGAGATGCTCACCTAACATGGGCAACATCTAGAAACACATTTCTATGGAGAAACCTCCCTTGACTGGGGCAGGTAGAGTAGTTTCTGCTTAACATTCACTTCCTAGAAGTCATAGTCCATTTCCTGAAAGTCCTGTCTCTTCTGGGATAGACCACTGAACCTTGATGGGAATTTCCCCTTAAACCATCTCCTTTAGATTGTCCTCTAGGTCAGGCATCGCTCTGTTGATGTAAAGACTTTACCTCCAGGAGGTGCACAGCTCTGAGTAATTACTCTCTACATGGGGAAAGTTAAGAGAAGAAAGTCCTCTGTCACATATAATAGACAGAGAAATGCACTCTGATGTGAAGTCCCAGTGTTGGGCTCCTTAGAGTAATCCTGACCCCAGTTCTCTTCTGCCACATCCACAAACCTTAGGAAACTGTACTCCTGCTTTATTAGGTTGTTCTGAATGTTGCCTGAGCTCTCTCTTTCTCTCTCTGCCTCTCTCTCTCTTTCTCTGTGTCTCTCTTTTCTCTCCATTTTTTTTTTTTTTTGTTTCAACAGTGTAAGATTCCAACCATTTTGTCACTGTGTCATTGTTCTCATCCAGGCTTCCTTCAGCTGTGGGTTTAATTTGACCTCCAACACTTCTTCATCCCTGAGCCAAGAACTGTCACACTAACACAAACCCTGTAACAAGGCTATCCAGGGACAAGCTACCTGGTCCTGAGGGGTATGGTCTGAAGCACCTGGTGTGGCAGGTGACCCATTCATTTCATGAGGAAGATGTAAACAAAGACAAATGTGTTTGGGTGCATTTAAGGGTGATCTATGGACCTGGTACTGACTGGGAGGGGACGAAGAAGGAGGAGAAGGAGCAGAGCAGAAATTCCAGCTCTCAGCTGTCTTCCCTGATGCTTGGGTTGCACCATCTGTGGCCACCAGGGGGCAGCAAGGGCCTGGATTTAAGGAAGGTCATGGCTGTGAATTACCCTGACCTGTATGAAGTTCCAAAAACTGATCCCTCCTGAGTCATACAAAGGAGGACCTTGTGTGAGGGACGATCCAAATCTGTTCAACACCAATAATTCCTTTCCTTGAAAAACTGACACCCCCAGGCCTCAGCTTCAGAGTCCCACAAGTAATGGGAGAAAGAAACAGGAGGACCCACCCTACTGAGTAGGGCAGGAAGGAGATAAGTGAATTGAACCACCCCCTGCTCTGTTTTTGGAGCCTACAAAGGAAAGAGTGACTCTCTCCTATTCCAGCCCCTTTGGATCTTTGCCCCAGGCACTATCAGCACAACACAAGTAGAAAGTAATGGGATTGATTATTCCTCAACATTCTTCAATGGGGACTCCAGGAATAGGAACTAAGGGACATTACAATTCTGGCTCCATTTCCTGGGCACAAACATGAGCTCTGTCCTAGAAAATCCACGTCAGTGTGTTTTAATCATTCAGCAAATTTCTGCTCCCTTGGGATGCAGATATATCTAGAATAAAGGGTCAGTTCAGAGGGGGTGAGGAGAGGCAGGTACAGGAAACACATTTGCATGGAGGCGTCACCCTCCTCTGAGGCAGGAGGAGGAGATAAGAGAGGTCTGGGGGAGCCAGGATCATTATGACCCTCTCAGAAGGCAGTGCTCTTGGGGGATGTCCACCATGTCCTGGACTCTGGTCCTCTTCACCTTCCTCACTCAGGGCACAGGTAAGGCCTCCACTGAAGAGCCATGGGCACAAGTGGGCCCATTCCCTTACTCCTCCTTACACTTATCCAGGGCCACAGCAATGAATTAAAAACAGTATGTATTGGGGGAGACAAGATGGCGGGGAAGTAGGAGGAGGCGCCTTTTCAACCTGTACCCTAAAGTGAGCTGATTACCTACCAAAGAACTCCGATCACCCATGAAATCAGCCTGAGATCAGAATTATACACGTCTGGATCTCTACAGGGGGCAGAAGACGCCAGCGGGCAGGTAAAGTGGAGTGGGAACGTCGGACTGATATCGGAAGATAAACAAAAGGGGGAGGGAGCCACCAGAGGCGACTGATTGGAAAATAATACCCCAAAACGAGAGTGCCCTGCGTCTGGGGACCAGCATTAACTTGGAGTCTGGTTGAAAGCACTCAAAAGAGCAAAGGATCGCGGGGGGAAATTGTGGGAATTGGGGCGGCTAGGGACAGGGGCTTCAGTCCCCGGACCCAGGACAGCCTCCCCTGGCGCTGAGCCAGAGAGAGTGCGGCGGAGAAACCAGGTCTTGGTCCCTGAGCCGCCAGCGCCCCCGAGAACGAGTGGAGTCCGGCTCCCGCGAGGGACTTGGAGCCACACCAGAGGGCAGAAAGTGCACCTTGCCTGAGATACACGCACGCGCGCGCCTCACCCTCCCCTGAGAGAGGTGCACGAACGCCCAGCCTGGTGCTCTGGGACCCCCGCCGTCCCGCACCCCACAACCTCCCCTGGGAGAGGTGCGCACAAGCCCTGCACCCTTAGACCTGGAAAGACCAGGCAGTCCCAGCCCCGGCCAGCGGGAAAATCTCAGTGTGCGATCCCTGCTTGGAACCTCTCTGGCGGTCTGGAGCTGCCCAGACAGCCACCACTGCTGTGGTTTTGCATACAAGCAGGAGATCCTGCCTCCCCAGGGACCGCGACTCAGAACCTGCTCTGCCAGTGGCCCAGCGGCTGCAGCACCTGCAGGGGAGCAGACTGAGGCTTCTCTCTGAGAGGGAGGTCGGGGTGTAGTTTGTTTTCCTCTAAACCTCCAAAAACCATCAAAAGCTGTCAAGGCGAGAGAAAAGAAGTGAACAAACAAAAACCTCCAGAGAACAAAAGCCTGAAAAAACTGTTTTCCTCAGAGCCCACCCCCTTGAGGAGGGCCAGAGGACTTAACTCAGGGAACATCATTGACTGAAAATCCACGTGGCAGCCCCCTCCCCCAGAAAACAAATCAGGAAAGAAAAAAAAAAAAAAAAAGACTACAAGGGAACAACCACCACTACTTCATAGATACAACTTTTACTTTTAACTCATTCCCACTATTCGGGTTCATTTTTTTTTTCTTTTTTTTATATAGATAATTTTTTTTTACCTATTTACCATCACAGTGAGATGTCCAGTACATCAAATTCCATAATAAACTTCTAACCTGAATTTTTTGATACATACACGTGTTTTTCTTTTGCTTTTTTATTTTTTTAATTTTTTAAAAAAATTTTTTTAGTTTAGTTTAGTCCAGTTTATTCCTTTTTTATTTTTATTTTCTAATATTCATATAGAGTTAAACTTCAAGGTAACCCCCTTTCTCCAATCAATGCTACCCCTATAGGTAAACCAATTTTTAATCCCCCTTTTATCTTAGGAAAGTTCAGTCCTTTAACAAAGATATCAAGATAACATACAGGAAGAATCAAAATAACCTTCCTCGCCCACACTGAGAATCTATAACCATGCTCCCATCTTTTTCTTCTGCCAGTGTCTCTGTGTATTTACGTTTGTCCTGATAGTATATAAATATTATACTTGGGGTTCTTTTTGATGAGGTTCTTACTTTTTTTGCCTATATATATATTTTTTCTCTTCGTCATATACTTTTATCAGTCTTTTTGTTTGTCTGTTTTTGTTTGTATACGTCATAAATCTTACCCTGGGGCCCATTTGGGCTGAACCTTCTCTTTTATCTTCCCTTTTTTTCCTGTCTCTCTCTCTCTTTTTTCTTTTTCTTTTCTTTTTTCTCTCATTTGGGTGGGGAATCCTGAGTGCTCAGAAGCGTTCCAGGGGGCACCTTGACTGCACCACGGTCGATACATCCAGCTACATCTGCCCAGTCATCTCTCACCAAAATGACTAGGAGGAGGAATCCCCAACAGAAGAAAAATACAGAGGATGGGCCTTCCGCAACAGAGCTAATGGCTATCAACATAGACAATATGTCGGAAAGAGAATTCAGGCTAACAATTATCCAGGCAATAGCTAGGCTGGAGAAAGCCATGGATGACCAAACGGAATTGATTAAGGCAGAATTGAAAGCCACCAGGGATGATGTTCATAATGTTAGGGCAGAGCTGAAGGCCACCAGGGATGAGGTTCACAATGCTCTCAATGAGTTCCAATCTAATCTAAATTCTCTAAAAGCTAGGGTAACTGAGACAGAAGATAGAATTAGTGATCTGGAGGACAAACAGATAGAGAGAAAGGATCAGGAGGAAGCCTGGAACAAACAGCTTAGAAGCCACGAAAACAGAATCAGGGAAATAAATGATGCCATGAAACGTTCCAACGTCAGAATTATTGGAATCCCTGAAGGGGAGGAGAAAGAAAGAAGTCTAGAAGATATAGTGGAACAAGTTCTTCATGAAAATTTTGCCAATCTTCCAAATGGAACAAGTGTTCATGTACTAGAAGCAGAAAGGTCTCCCCCCAAGATTATAAATTCCAAAACATCATCCAGGCACCTCATAGTAAAATTGAGGAATCATAATTGTAGATACAATCTTTTGAAAGCCGCTAGGACAAAGAAGCTCCTTACATACAGAGGAAAGCCCATCAGAATAACGTCAGACCTGTCCACAGAGACCTGGCAAGCCAGAAAGGGCTGGCAAGATATATTCAGGGCACTCAATGAGAAGAACATGCAGCCAAGAATACTTTATCCAGCAAGACTGACATTCAAAATGGATGGAGAGATAAAGAGTTTCCAAGACCGGCAAGGCTTAAAAGACTATGCAACCACCAAGCCGACACTGCAGGAAATATTAAGGGGGGTTCTATAAAAGAGGAAAAACCCTAAGAATAGCATTGAACAGAAATATAGAGACAATCGACAGAAAGAAAGACGTCAAAGATAACACAATGTCAATAAAAACATATCTCTCAATAATCACTCTCAATGTGAATGGCCTAAATGCGCCCATAAAACGACACAGGGTTGCAGATTGGATAAAACGACAGGACCCATCCATATGTTGTCTACAAGAGACCCATTTTGAACCTAAAGATACACCCAGACTGAAAGTGAAGGGATGGAGAAGCATCTTTCATGCCAATGGGCCTCAAAAGAAGGCCGGAGTAGCGATTCTCATATCAGATAAATTAGATTTTAAACTAAAGACGGTAGTCAGAGATACAGAAGGACACTACATCATTCTTAAAGGGACTATCCACCAAGATGATCTAACAATTGTAAATATCTACGCCCCCAATATGGGAGCAGCCAATTACATAAGAAAACTATTAATCAAGATAAAGAGTCATATTGATATGAATACATTAATAGTAGGAGATCTTAATACGCCTCTCTCAGAAATAGACAGATCATCGAAGCAGAAAATCAATAAAGAAATAAGAGCATTGAATGACACATTGGACCAGATGGACCTCGTAGATATATACAGAACATTCCACCCTAAAACAACAGAATACTCATTCTTCTCAAGTGCACATGGAACCTTCTCCAGAATAGACCACATACTGGGTCACAAATCAGGGCTCAACCGATACCAAAAGACTGAGATGATTCCCTGCATATTCTCAGATCACAATGCTTTGAAACTGGAGCTCCATCACAAGGAAAAGTTCAGAAGGAACTCAAACACCTGGAAGCTAAAGACCACCTTGCTTAAGAATGCTTGGATCAACCAGGAGATCAAAGAAGAACTTCAACAATTTATGGAAACCAATGAGAATGAAGACACTTCACTCCAAAACCTATGGGATACAGCCAAGGCTCTCCTAAGGGGGAAATACATAGCCATCCAAGCCTCCCTCAAAAAAATTGAAAAATCCAGAATACACCAGCTGTCTCTACACCTGAAAGAACTGGAGAATCAACAACAAATCAAACCAACCCCACACGTAAGAAGGGAAATAATCAAGATTAGAGCAGAGATCAATGAGGTAGAAACCAGAGATACAGTAGAACGTATCCATGAAACGAGAAGCTGGTTTTTTTGAAAGAATCAATAAGATCGATAAACCATTGGCCACACTAATCCAAAAGAAAAGAGAAAAAGCCCAAATTAATAAAATTATGAATGAAAAGGGAGAGATCACAACTACCACCAAGGAAGTAGAAACAATCATCAGAAGTTATTATCAACAGTTATATGCCAATAAGCTAAGCAACCTAGATGAAATGGATGCATTCCTGGAAAACTACAAACTCCCAAAATTGAACCAGGAAGAAATTGACAACCTGAATAGACCGATATCTAGTAACGAGATTGAAGCAGTGATCAAAAACCTCCCAAAAAATAAGAGCCCAGGGCCCGACGGATTCCCTGGGGAATTCTATCAAACTTTCAAAGAAGAAATAACACCTATTCTCCTGAAGCTGTTTCAAAAAATTGAAGCAGAAGGAAAACTTCCAGACTCTTTTTATGAAGCCAGCATTACCCTGATCCCCAAACCAGGCAAAGACCCTACCAGAAAGGAGAATTTCAGACTAATATCACTGATGAACATGGATGCCAAGATTCTCAACAAGGTCCTAGCAAACAGGATCCAACAGCACATTAAAAAGATTATCCACCATGACCAGGTGGGATTCATCCCTGGGTTACAAGGATGGTTCAACATTCGCAAATCAATCAATGTGATAGAACAAATCAATAAGAGAAGAGAGAAGAACCACATGATCCTCTCAATTGATGCAGAAAAAGCTTTTGACAAAATCCAGCATCCATTCCTGATTAAAACGCTTCAAAGTACAGGGATAGAGGGAACATTCCTGAACCTCATCAAATCTATCTATGAAAGACCCACAGCAAATATCATCCTCAATGGGAAAAAGCTTGAAGCCTTCCCGTTGAGATCAGGAACACGACAAGGATGCCCACTGTCACCACTCTTGTTCAACACTGTATTAGAAGTCCTAGCAACAGCAATCAGACAACAAAGAGAAATAAAAGGTATCCAAATTGGCAAGGAAGAAGTCAAACTCTCTCTCTTTGCAGATGACATGATTCTTTATATGGAAAACCCGAAAGACTCCACCCCCAAACTACTAGAACTCATACAGCAATTCAGTAATGTGGCAGGATATAAAGTCAATGTCCAGAAATCAGTGGCTTTCTTATACACTAATAATGAAAATACAGAAAGGCAAATTAGAGAATCAATTCCATTTAGTATAGCACCAAGAACCATAAGATACCTCGGAATAAACCTAATGAAAGAGGTTAAAGATCTGTACTCGAGGAACTACAGAACACTCCTAAAAGAAATTGAAGAAGGCACAAAAAGATGGAAGACCATTCCATGCTCTTGGATCGGAAGAATAAACATCGTTAAAATGTCTATACTGCCCAGAGCAATCTATACTTTTAATGCCATTCCAATCAAAATTCCACCAGTATTTTTCAAAGAGCTGGAGCAAATAATCCTAAAATTTGTATGGAATCAGAAGAGACCCCGAATTGCTAAGGAAATGTTGAAAAACAAAAATAAAACTGGCAGCATCACGTTACCTGATTTCAAGCTTTTCTACAAAGCTGTGATCACCAAGACAGCATGGTACTGGCATAAAAACAGACACGTGGACCAGTGGAACAGAGTAGAGAGCCCAGATATGGACCCTCAACTCTATGGTCAAATAATCTTCGACAAAACAGCAAAAAATATCCAGTGGTAAAAAGACAGTCTCTTCAATAAATGGTGCTGGGAAAACTGGACAGCCATATGTAGAAGAATGAAACTCGACCATTCTCTTACACCGTACACAAAGATAAACTCGAAATGGATCAAAGACCTCAACGTGAGACAGGAATCCATCAGGATCCTCGAGGAGAACATAGGCAGTAACCTCTTTGATATCAGCCACAGCAACTTCTTTCAAGATATGTCTCCAAAGGCAAAGGAAACAAAAGCGAAAATGAACTTTTGGGACTTCATCAAGATCAAAAGCTTCTGCACAGCAAAAGAAACAGTCAACAAAACAAAGAGGCAACCCACGGAATGGGAGAAGTTATTTGCAAATGACAGTACAGACAAAAGGTTGATATCCAGGATCTATAAAGAACTCCTCAAACTCAACACACACAAAACAGGTAATCATATTAAAAAATGTGCAGAAGATATGAACAGACACTTCTCCAATGAAGACATACAAATGGCTACCAGACACATGAAAAAATGTTCATCATCACTAGCCATCAGGGAGATTCAAATCAAAACCACATTGAGATACCACCTTACACCAGTTAGAATGGCCAAAATTAGCAAGACAGGAAACGACGTGTGTTGGAGAGGATGTGGAGAAAGGGGAACCCTCTTACACTGTTGGTGGGAATGCAAGTTGGTGCAGCCACTTTGGAGAACAGTGTGGAGATTCCTCAGGAAATTAAAAAATAGAGCTTCCCTATGACCCTGCAATTGCACTACTGGGTATTTACCCCAAAGATACAGATGTAGTGAAAAGAAGGGCCATCTGTACCCCAATGTTTATAGCAGCAATGGCCACGGTCGCCAAACTGTGGAAAGAACCAAGATGCCCTTCAACGGATGAATGGATAAAGAAGATGTGGTCCATATACACCATGGAGTGTTATGCCTCCATCAGAAAGGATGAATACCCAACTTTTGTAGCAACATGGACAGGACTGGAAGAGATTATGCTGAGTGAAATAAGTCAAACAGAGAGAGTCAAGTATCATATGGTTTCACTTATTTGTGGAGCATAACAAATAATATAGAGGACAAGGGGAGATGGAGAGGAGAAGGGAGTAGAGGGAAATTGGAAGGGGAGGTGAAACATGAGAGACTATGGACTCTGAAAAACAACCTGAGGGTTTTGAAGGGGCGGCGAGTGGGAGGTTGGGGGAACCAGGTGGTGGGTATTAGGGAGGGCACGGATTGCATGGAGCACTGGGTGTGGTGAAAAAACAATGAATACTGTTATGCTGAAAATAAATATTTAAAAAAAATTAAAAAAAAAAAACAGTATGTATTGTAGTTGTCCATGTCCTGGGTCCAGGCTGCCCTCCCTCAGCCTCCCTCAGTATCTGGGGCTCTGGGAAGGACCTCCACCATTTCCTGTGCCTGAAGCAGCAGTGATACTGGTGCATCAGACTATGTCTCCTGTCAGCAACAGCACCTTGTATTGACTCCAAAACTTGCAATTTACCATGTCGATAAATGTCCCTCAGGAATCCCTGACCACTTTTCTGGCTCCTGGTCTAGCAACATAGCCTCCCTGACCATTTCTGGGCTCCAACAATGCATGAGGCTGAGTATTACTGTTGCTCATATGTACCCAGTTGCAGTTACTTCAGTGGTGGAAATTCATTGGATTGTAAGACCAAAACTTCTCCTGTGTTCAGAGTTTCCCTCCTTGCTCTGAATATGATTGCCCATTCTGTGCAGTGGGTGCTTCCTGCAATATGGCCTTGAGAATTCAGATCTTCAAACTCCCTCCATTCCTCAACAATGTCCAAAAGGAAGACATTCCCTTGATGAATGTTCTGGGGGCAGAGTCAGGTTCCTTTTCCTTGTGTGATGTGCTCCTAATGCCAATTCCTTTTATGTCTTCAGTGATGGGAGCAGGGTATGTGGAGACCCCAGCTAAGTGCCCTCCAGCTGCTCTTGGGGAAGTCACCACATCATTCCACCAATGAGGAATTTAGTTCCCTTGTGACTTGTGGTCCAGCAAAACATCACCAGTGGGGAAGGATGCCTGTGGAATTCTACAAAGTGAAGACAACCTATGGAGTGGGAGATAATAATTATAACATATACATTCCATAAGAGTCCATATCAAAAAATTCTTTTTTTTAAATATTTTATTAAAAGATTATTTATTTATTTGATAGCGAGTGAGAGAAAGAGAGCATGAGAGGGGAGATGGTCAGAGGGAGAAGCAGACTCCCTGCCGAGGAGGGAGCCCAGTGTGGGACTCGATCACAGGACTCCAGGAACATGACCTGAGCTGAAGGCAGTCGCTTAACCAACTGAGCCACCCAGGTGCCCTCATATCCAAAATTTCTAAGGAAAAACCAATTTCTTACACCTTCATATCAGAAGGAAGGTCTGCAACTTAGAGCCACGTTCCCAGTGATGTTAGGTCCATACTCTTCTCCCCAAAGAAAATGTAAAGTAGGGACTCTGTCTTCCTTTATGTTTTCCCTTCAAATTTATGAGTCTCAGGTCCTTGAGAAGGAGATTCCTTTGTTGTAAACCTGACAAAGGTCTTATTTACCTATGAAACAGGTGTATGCATAATTAAGGGAGGGACAGAGAAAGAATGTACAACTCATGTTTTCTAAGGTAATGGAAAGGAAGGCTTCCTTTTTTTCAGTCAGAGACAATTTCAACCTCCCTGCCTGCATTTTTAAAGATTTGTGTTCACTATAATACAGTCAAGGCACATTTGTAGGGAATTCCTCAGGAGACAGCCTGGCATATTCTGTCTTGTATTTGTGCCTCCAAAGCATTCCATGTTCAGGCTCCCCTTTCCTTCCCTTTTACCTGATTTCTGGATATACCCTCAACATGCTGGCATGACATGGAATGAGGTTATAGACCTCAACACATCCATTGGAGAGCAGCTTTGTCCTGCCAGTGACTGCTTTTCTTTTGAAGTTTCTTGCTCAAGGATTTTGTGTGAATTTATTTCCATGAACAGCAAAATCCCCACTAGGGGAGTGTTTTCTCCTTTTTCTTTTAGTTTCCGTTGGCAACTTTCTCTTCTACATTTGTTCACAGTCTGCTCTATGTAAAGGTTTATTTGAGATTGTTTTCTAAATTCTCTCATTATGAAGATTATCACATGTAAACAAGAATATATAAAATAAAATTCATAGTTTTAAAAAGAATAATAAATGGAAACCCCATCTACCAGCTCAAAGCAGTGCCATCTTTTCAAAAAATAAGACCAAACAGCTATCTACAATTAACTAGGATACTGAGCATGGCATTAATCATTCCGTTGATTTTCTATACATTCTTTGGATGGATGCATCACCAAACTTTAGTGGATTTGAAACAGTGAGTGGAAATAGCTGAGAAATAAAAGAAATTTGTTCATTTTGTGAGGACCCAGAAGACATCAACTTTGAGAGAGCTTCAGGGTAAGTGTTGTTGAGCTTCCTGGGGTTTAGCACAGCACCTACTGAAGAGGACAGACAAGTCTCTGGAAAAAGAGGAGAGACCTCTAGAATTGGGCATCTGGCCTTTCTCTATGTGAGCGAGTTACTAAGTATCTAGCAGGAATATTGTCAGAGGTTAGGATTCCCAAGTTCTCTGCTACCTGGCTCAACATATTCTCCCAGAGAAGTCCCTGAACGCTTCTTGTTCAAGGGATATTCTTGTCCAAGTCTAGTACGAGAAGAGTACTCTGGGCTGACCATGACATTGGTGTTTTCTCTTATAACACAAACCTAGATCAGACTGGAAAGTACCAAAAAGGAATCTAGGCTAGAGACACACAAGAATTTCAAGCTAGTATCAGTGTTGCCAGCCCCTTAGTGATGTCAGTTTTCTCAGGGATGAACTTTTTGTTTTCTTGAGGAAGTGTCTGGAAAGTGGATGGTCACCTGAGGAAGGTTGTCCCAGATTTCAACATCTATCTAAGACCCATGTTTTCATCCTAATAGCACACTGTCAACTGTGCTTGGATTCCTCTAATCCAGGCATCTGTGTTTTACGCTCTGCTGAGACAAAACTATTTGGTGGGGGACTGGTGGAACATGGACTGTTATGTTATTACAGTGCAGAGAGGGGATCTGGAGACTTACTTACTTATGCAATTGCTTGCACTCATTCTAATTTTTGCTTTCATCCCCACCATCATTTTGATACTCATGACAGTTGAGAAACATACGGGAACAAATTCCCTTCATTGATGTTTTACTACAAAATGAATAGTTACTCAAGTCAAACAGTTGCCTGGAAAAGAGTCCACACAACCAAGAATGTGAGAAAATGTATTTTCACGTGGTTTATTTAATGTTTCTTTTTCTTGGGCTTTTTTTTCATCATCTGCAAGCACATGTTTCCTTCTATTTCCTTTGTATTCTCTTTGAGGATCCCCTATTCTATACATTTTGGGGCACTTGAAAATTTTCACAATTCCCTGATAATTTTTGAACTCTAAATTTTTTCCCTTGGTATTTTAGATTGCACACTTTTCTTGGCTATGACCCTGAGGTCATTAATCTTTTTATTATCTGATCTATAATAGGTCCCATATAATGTACTTTTTATACGTGCTTCATTATGTCTTCTTTTTCTTGGCTGAGATGTATTATCTCTCCAGCAATTTTCAAAGAATTTCTCCATTTTTTGTGTCCTTTTGAGGAGCTGGTTTAAAGTTTTTGTGAGAAAATCCAAATTTTCTGTCATACAGGTTAAGTATCTCTTAATTTCTTTTTCATGCCAGTGGAGGTTTTCCATTTTTCATATATTGAGTAATTTTGGCACAAGTGTTATGTTATGAAACTGTGATTGCTGTGTAAATGCCAACTGAAGTTTTTCCTTTAGCAGATAATTGACCCAATCAAATCCAGGCTCCTAGTTTCAAAAAGACTTCTGTGGAATATGATTTTTGTGTCAGACAGTTTTCAAAACTTTGTTCTGCTATTTTTATCTGTCCTAAGTAGAAGCTACATACTGATCTAAATAAGTCACATCTGGGATGTTGGTGGAAGTCCCTTCCTCAGTTCTGTTCCCCACATCTTTCCATCTTCCTTAGTATCAGACATTGCACAAGTACAACTTAGAGATGACCAAGAACTCATCATCAATTTATGGCATTGTTTTCCCAGGCTTCTCCCCCTCTAGCATCTCCTTAGTATTTCAAATTCTCTGGATCTTCCTTTTGGTCTTCTGGACAGAAACTGGGTCATTGGCTCTTCTTCACTGCAGTGAAATTCTCTGGACGGTGCTAGTCTCTGGACCATGTTCCATGAGGACAGAGAGGATTTTGTTCTGGGCCAAAATCCTAAAGTGAGAAAAGCAAGTTCCCAAAGCCACCGCTGTTGTTTCTCTCACTGTAGAAATGTTTCCTTTGGGAAGGGGCCTAGAGAAGGAGATGAATAAAATACAGTAAGAATGAAAATGTAGAAGATATTCAATCTTGCTCTGAGTGTTAGAAATCAACTTTCTCACATGTCAAGCCAGACAATGGTGTATTCTTGGGTCTCTTTCTGTTTCAAGCTGGTGCTTGGTCCTGGTTCCCAGCTGCCTTGAGGGTAGGTTGTAAGACTCTGAATGAAAAATAGGAGAGTCAGCATTGTTTGCACTTTACTTGCAATGTCAGTGTCATTCCCAATCTGCCTTTTGGATTTTCTTCTAGTGACTCAAACAGCTTCCACATGGATTCTTTCCAGGCTTACAGCAACATTCATTGGGGGAAACATGGTATCTGCTTACTATGTCTTAAATTGAACCTGAGCCCAATAATAGTACTTCCAGTTTGGGCAATGTCACCTGCTGAAACAGATATTAGATAAAACAAAATATTGAAAAAGAATTTTAAAACTTTCACAGGGAAGACATAAGAGGGGATATTCCACAATGTTACTCTTCTTTCAATATTGCAAGGTCAAAGAGATTAGTTTTATGGTGACCAGTGTGTGACTGGTGGTGAAAAACTGAGTAGAAATAACATGTGTCTATATCCAGACAATATCTCAAAGATAAAATGGAATGAGAGGTGGATAATATAAAGTTTGTAACAAATAACCCTGTGGGCACCCAGAAACATCCCATTATCAAACATGCACACCCTTATTCTGATTCATCTCTCCCTAGATCATGTACCATGGACAGTGTAACATTCTTCTTTATTTCTTGGGTTGAGATTTCCAGCTGACAGGTATGTGACTTGTTCATGAATGGAATGTGCAGAATGTCCTGACAGTTGCCCCTTCTCCTCTCATGAGGTTCACTTACACCTTTCCACCTGACCCTCCATGTCTCATGCGAGTAAGTAGCTGGGGTGACTGACAAGCTGCTGGGTTTCAATGTTGCACATGCATCAGCACAAACAAATATGGGTGGAGACATTGACAAGTCTAGAGCTGGAAGAGAGCTCACCACCAACCACGAACTCACAGCAGATGTTTCAACTGGAGTCAGTAGTGATATTTTCCTAATAGTAGGGAGATCCTCAAAAGTTGGTGCCCAGTCAAAGGCACAGAAGGAAGGGCCCCAAGCCTGGGATGGTTACAGAGACATAGTCACGGTATTGCGGAAACACAGAAGGTCCAGGAGCTCATCAACATGTGGTCTTCAGGAGATCTTTCTCTTCTGGCCAAATCAGGTGTAACAATTCAAATTCCTGACCTTTAGAAAATATGTGTCAATGTGTTTGAGTCCATTCAGCTAAGCTCTGCTGCCCAAGGAGGCAGAAATATCTAGAATGCAAACTCAGGTCAGAGGGGGTGAGGAGAAGAAGGTGCAGGAAGCACATTTCCATGGAGGCCACTCCCTCCTTGAGGCGGGGGGGGGGGTGGGGGTCGGGGTGGGGGGGAGGAGATAATAGAAATCTGGGCAGACAAGCCTGGGACTGAGGTCTAAGAAGGCAGTGTTGTTGGGGAATCTCCATCATGGCCTGGACGCTGGTCTTTCTCACCCTCCTCACTTAGGGTACAGGTGAGGTTTCCAAGGAAGGGTCCATGGGGACATCTGGGCTGATCCTTTCTCTCCTCTTCAGATGCATCTGAGGCCTCAGCACTGAAATAATGATTGCATTTTTTTTTCTTTCCAGGGTCCAGGTCCCAATCAGCCCTGACTCAGTCACCCTCAGTGTCCAGGGCTCTGGGACAGACAGTTACCATCTCTTGTGCTGGAACCAGTAGCGACATCAGAAGGTATAATGCTGTCTCCTGGCACCAACAGTATCCGGGCATGGCCCCCAAAGTTCTGATTTATGGTGTACATACTCGGCCATCAGGGATCCATAATCACTTCTCTGGTTCCAAATCTGGTGACACAGCCTCCCTGACCATCTCTAGGCTGCAGGCTGAGGATTAGGCTGTGTATTATTGTGCCTCATATAGAAGTGATAGCACTTATTACAGTGGTCCAAGTTAATAAGGAAGTAAGATCAAAACCTACCCTTTGCTCACAGGCTCCCTGCTTGCTCTGAAGAGTCTTCCTCAATCCTAAACATTTATAGAGGGGGTTTTGTGCAATGTGGTCTCAAGAATTCAATTCTCTCTCAGGTCCTCTCCCTCTTGCAATGTAGTTAAATAAAATGGACTCCTGGTGAATCACTTGGGGAAATGACAGTCTCTATTTGCTCCTTGCTATGTGCCCAGGAGATTTTCATTCAATTCTTCAATGGCAGGAAGAGAAGGACAAAGCAACCTGTGCTCTGTATAATTTTCACAGTTCTCAGGGACATCCTTACTTTAAATGACAACCACTCACACCTGCTAGTCCAAGTTGGAACCATTTATCCAGTAATGACTTCAACTCACTCAACTCTGTGTCTGCCATATTCTAGTCAACATTATCCAACTTGGTGGGTTATCATTCTGCATGTCAGTTTTTTTTTAGGTTTAATTTATTTATTTGACAGAGAGAGAGATCACAAGTAGACAGAGAGGCAGGCAGAGAGAGAGAGGGAAGCAGGATCCCTCCTGAGCAGAGAGCCCGATGCAGGGCTCAATCCCAGGACCCTGAGATCATGACCTGAGCCGACGGCAGAGGCTTTAACCCACTGAGCCACCCAGGTGCCCCTGCATGTCAGTTTTTGAGAAAAGAGCACCCTCAGTGAAAAGTTGAAGATGTAGCTGAATGAATGAGTAAAAAAGGAACATGTTGTTTTTCCAGTGGCCCTTCATCTTTGACCCCATATCCAAGGAAGCTGAGCAGGGAGATTTGAGGTTGAGACTCTATTGTATATAAAAGCTCACCGCCTCTCAGACCAATGAATCCTTATCCTGGATTCAGCCCTGTCTCCCTGACAGGGTGGGATCTTTCCAGCATGGTCTCCTTTTCCACAGGGAAAGAGAAAGCTTGTCTCCATTCCTCAAGGAACCCCATTATATCTGATTTTCATAAAGAGCCAGACCAAGTTTAACCTGGAATCCCAGTTACGACAAATCAGTAAATACACATACACATACTAAATGTCCAAAGATTCTCTATCCTGGTGTAGACCATCGAAAACCTGTTTCAGTATGCAATTGTTCTCAGTTTGCCAGAAGTTTCCTAGTTTTAGCATTGAAACTGTCACATCTTGGCAATGCCCTCACTCTGGGGCAAATCAGGATGCACAGTCAGCTTTCCTGAGAACTCAGCCTCTCTCATGTTTTCTCCTTTAGTTAGTTTTCCAAATCTCTTTCCAGTTGCCTAGTTTCTTCCACCAATAAATGGTCCATATTTTCATATATTAATCTTCAGTGCTGCAAATGTGCCACACATTGGCCCCTAAGCTATGGGGTCACATCACAGTGAGAAGGTACATATGCTTTTGGAGACACAGAATGGACACCCGAGTTAGTCCCTCATGTTTGTGGAAGATTGTACAAAGACTTTACCTGCCTGTGGATATGTGTTCTCGTGCAGAAAACCTATACGAGGTAGAGGGGCCACTGTCTGGTTATTCTCTGTGGTATCTGTTATAAAAGAGATTCCAAACTGGAACAGCAACACTAGGATCTTTAATAAGTATGAACATGTTCATAGACGGCAGGAGGCAGCATTGCCTATTCTAGTGAGTCTCTCTCTCTCTTTTTTTTTTTTTCTAGTGAGTCTCTTAACATGGGGCCACCATATCCTCCTGAGAAAGTAGTTAGATGTTAATAATAAGGAACTGCACAGAGTAATCCCAAGTATAGATATTATGTGAACAGGATGGCTCCAAAATGGCATAATGGGACTGCCATAGACCCTTAAGTCTTGAATATGTGGAGTCTCAAGCTGTAGGTAGGAACAGCCATTTTGGTATTCTGAAAGAGCGAAGCAATATACATTTAAATAATTTTATTCAATGATGAGTGAATGTTCATTACTTTAAAAATTTAAGTAAAATTGGTGTAAGGTATTATGTTCATTTAAGCAAGACTTGGGAGAGAGAGGGCGAGAAGTGTACTCCCACTGAGCAGTGATCCTGATGCAGGGCTTGATCCCTGGACCCTGGGATCATGAACTGAGCCAAAGGCAAACCCTTAACCAACTGAGCCACCCAGATGCCCTTTAAAATATAGTTTTTAACTGTTTATTTTTTTTAAGTAGCGTTGTGGCACCTGGGTGGCTCAGTTATTAAGCCATTGCCTTTGGCTCAGGTCATGATTCTGGGGTTCTGGAATTAAGCCCCGTGTTAGGGTCCCTACTCAGCGGGAGGCCTGCTCCTACCTCTCCCACTACCCCTACTTGTGTTCCTTTTCTTGCTGTCTGTCTCACTGTCAAATAAAAAAAAATATTTTTTAAAAAGCTAGTCTTCACACCTAACATGTTGCTTAAACTTATGGCCCTGATCAAGAGTTGCATGCTCTACTGACTGAGTCAGCCATGCACCGCTAAGTTGGTTACTTCTGGTAGAGAAGATTTGAAAAATTTTAGGAGTCCCAATGACCCAAATATTGACAATGATTTTTCTCTGTGGTGTATTCAGAGAATTGACACTTCAGGGCAATTCTCATTCATGGGTTCATAGAATTTCTCTTTAAGTGACAGTAATCTTCCATGGCATTATTTCTGCATTTTTTTTCCTATTTTAAAATTGCTAGTGTACTAGGAATCATCACTTTTAATTTGTCTTGCAAAGTAAGATGCTGGGTATTGATTTCTGTGCTTTTAATCATATTTGAATTGTTTCTTATTGGAACGCAAGGATATTGCATACATGTGGTCATTTCATTACTTTTGGATGACTGTTAGATTTGTTGTTTGAATATCATGTCTTATTCTGTGGACACAGAAATCCAAAGCATTTTAAATCAATCAGTGACTCCTGCCTTTTGCAGAAGGAGAACTGAATTTGTTCCTGGTACTGTTGGGGTCCATTATCAAAGGAACGAGACTGAAACAAAGTGAAAGTTATGCAAAGCCTTATTCTATGCCAAGCATTAGAAGTTAGACTGACCGGCCAGGGCCGCCTCCGAAAAGAGTGACCCCCCCTTGGTCTTACATGCTAGTTTTTATAGGGCACAACCACAGACCTCTACGTATGTGGCTTTGGCTGACTGGATGTCTTTTACCTGTCTGGCCTTATTTTAGGTGTGTGTTTTAGCAACAGTTACCCGGAACCGATATCACTAACTGCTGAGGCATTTATTGAACAACAAAATGGCTACCTAGGCAACGTGGAGTCACTCTGGCTAAGCAGGCCCAGGCAGGCTCTAGGGGTTTAACAGGTTTTAACATGGAATTGGCCCCAATGGTACTAATAGAACCCTGAACAGAAGGAACCGGCTCATTTTGAAGTTCAGGGTTTACTTCCAGCAGGAAGTGTCTGAGATCCAAAAATTCTCAGGAGGCCTCTCCACAGTGATTTCAAGAGATAAGTGTCTAGTCACCTAGGCTACAAACCCATGTTCACATGGCCAGCTTATTGATTTATGAAAAAGTCACCATGTTACTGTTTGATATTGTATAAAATAATAGATATTATTATCTCAATTCTCTCCAAAATTATAGTAGTTGCATATTACAACACACAGGAATGACTGTGATTGTTCAAACTAAAGCTATCACCTTTAGCAATGACCCCTTTCCTTCTGCTCCAACATCCGAGGCCACCAGGTAGGAAACTGGTCCAACTCAAGGGAAGGATGTCATCTCCCTTGGGATCTTAGAAATACCTGTTCCAGATATGTGAATAGTGGCACTTAAGTTTCTTTCGAATTTCCACACAACATAGAATTCCTAGTCTCTTTCTGAGGGGACATTTCTCTTCTGACAGGGACCAGTTAGCCCTCATCAGAATTTCCCCTTTAAACAATCTTGTTTAGAATGTACACTAGGTCAGGAATCTATCTCTGGATGGAGAGGAATTTACCTCAGGAAGATGCAGGGTTCTGTGGTAGTTAGTGTTTGGGCGGAGAAGATTAAGACAAGAATGTTGTCTGCCACATGTAAAACACAGAGAAAGGCACTCTGATGAGCAGTCCCTGGAGTTGAGACCATTAGAGTAATCCTGACCCATTTCCTTCTACCAGATCAGCAAATACTGGATAACTGAATTACAGTTTTCTTCAGGTTGTTCTCAATTCTGACTGATTTCTCTATTCTTCATGCAATGTTTTTGGTATTAACACTGTGAGAAACTAATATATATTTTTTTCCCTCCCCATGTCATTGTTCTTATCCAGACTTCTTTCCTGGATTGGTTTTATTTGACCTCTAATGTTACCTTGGCCTTGACCCAAGAACTGTCCTACCAACAAATACCCTGTGACAAGACTGTGGAGGGGGACAAACTACCTGGACTTGAGAAGTGGATCCAAGCTACCAGGTATGGTAGGTGTCCTATTCCATTCCTGAGGAAGATGGAGCCAAAGACAAATGAACTCTAATGGATTAAAGAGGGATCGGGACTTGGTACTGACTGGGAGAGGAAGAAAGAAGGAGGAGAAGGAGAGAACATAGATTCCAGCTCTCACTCACCTACTTTACCTGGTGCTTGGGTTGTACCATCTGTGGCAACTAGGCGGGAGATTTGGAGAAGGTCCTGGCTGTGATTTACTCTGATCTGTATGAAGTTCCATAAACTGATTCCTCCTGAGTCCTGCAAAGGAGGACCATGTGTGAAGGGTGATCCAAATCTATTGTGTCTCAATAAGTTCTTACTCATAAGTCCAACAAGCACCCCAAGGACTCAGGCTCAGAGCCTTGTGAGATGGGGACCAAAAGAAGCATGAGAATTCACCCTACTGAATAGGAGAGGAAAGATGTGAGGCATGGGAACAACTCCATCTCTGTTTTGGGTGCCTACAAAGGAAAGAGTCAATCTCTCCTAATTCCAGCCCTTCAGGGTCCTCTTGCCACCCTCGATCTACATAGCAGAAAGGATAAGTTCTGGGATTATTTGTCAACTACCTGGGGATTCCCACAATAGGAACTAAAGGACATTTCATGTATGGCTTCATTTCCTGGTCACTAACATGAATTCTATCCTAGAAAATCCATGTCAATGTGTTTTAATCCTTCAGCTATGTTGTGCTTGCAAAGGAGACAGAGGTATCCTGAATGAAGGTTCAGATCAGAGCAGATAGGGAGAGACAGTGCAGGAAGCACATTGGTGTAGAGGTCATTCCCTCCTTTGAGGCTGAGGGAGGGAATGATAGAGGAATGAGGAACCAAGCCCAGCACAGCAGTCTCGGAAGGCAGTGCTGCTGAGGTGTCTCCAACATGGACAGGACTCTAGTCCTTCTCATTGTCTTCCCTCAGGACAAATGTGAGGACTCAAGGGAAGGATCTATGGGGACATGTGGGTTGATCCACTGTCTCTAATCAGACTCACCTGAGGCCCCAGCATTGACCTGATAAGAGTGTGTCATTCCTCTTTTCAGGTTTTAGGACCCAGTCTCCCATGACTACTTTCCCTCAGTGTCTGGATCTCTGGAAGCGACAATTACCATCTCTTGTGCTGAAAGCAGGAGGTATAGGGAGGTATAATTATATCTCCTGGCACCAAAAGCATTCTGACATGCCCCCCCCCCCCAGCTCTGATTTGTGATTTCAATACTCACCTATCAGGGATCTCTCATCATTCTGTGGCTCCAAGTCTGGCAACACAGCTTCCCTGACCATCTCTGGGGTCCAGGCTGAGGATAAGGCTGAGTATTACTATTTCTCATAGGCTGATAGTGGCACTCTCCACAGTGGTGTATGTTCCTGTGGAACTGAGAACAAAGCCAATCTGTGCTCCCAGGGTCTCCCCTTGTCCTAAGGATATGTCCTAAACCCATTGCAGCAGGGGCTTCATGCAGCAAGCTCTTGAGAATTCAGTTCTCTCTCTAATTCCTCTCCTTGATCATCATAAGATGCAGAGGCCACTGTCCTGTGGTGTTTTCCTTTGATATAATGCTGGCTTCATCTTTGGCTTTGTGCTCTGGTCCCAGAATTGGACTTTTTCCATCTTTTCATCTCAGCAACAAACAAATGAGGAAACTTGCCCCACCCAGCCCGGGCTTTTCTAGGAGAGCAACTTTTCTTCCAGAAAGGAATAGATGGCTGATTTATTTGTCCACCTCTCCTCAGGTAAGTCAAAGCATCTGTTTTCCCTGATGTGCAACCAATTTCTATGTGGAGTTCCAGTTGTGATGGATATCAATTATATAATTATAAACTAATTAATTTAATAAATATTAAATAGGACCATGAATTGTTTGAACAACTGAATGAAGCTAGGCTTTGGCATCAGAAGACCCAGGAGAAGCTCAGCTCTAGTCATGTTGCCAGATGTTTCCCAGTTAAACACTGGAAATGCTATGTACTCACAATGTCCTCATTCCAGGGGGGAATCAGGAAAGATGGTCACTGTAATGGTTAAGTTTTTATGTCAACCAGAGTGTGTCTCAGGGTGTCCAGATAGAAACATTATTTCTGGGTGTGTCTGTGAGAATGTACCTGTCTGAGATTAGAATTTGAATTGAAGAGTTCAGTGCAGTAGACTGCTATCCTACAGCGTGTGTGCCTGACACAATCCATGAGGTCCTGAGTGGAACAAAAGCCAGAAATGGAGGAATTCACCTCTCTTCTCCCATCTCTGGTTGAGCTGGGAATCTTGTTTCACCTTCTCCAGCCCTTAGACTGGAATTCACATCATTGGCTTCCCAGGTTCTCAGGCCTTTGGTGTCCAAGTGATTTACTCCACTGACTTCCAGGATATGTAGGTTGCAGATGGCAGCTCATGAACCTCCATGCCTCAAGTATCATGTGTCCCTATCCTCATAATTATACGAAATTTCATATATATATAAATATTCTTTTAAATTTATATGTATCTTTCTTGTGTACTTCTACATAATGTAGATTTCAAATAATCTATTTATATAACAATTATATGCAAAACATATTATATACTTGTACAAAATATGTTATATATTTATAAATCAACACATATTGCACATAATATATTTAAAATGTAAATATATCATATTTTAAATTTTCAGTAAATAAACACACGCACATATACATATACACACGCAAAACACAACTCATAATACTTTCCTTTCTCTGGAGAATTCTGACAAATATAGTAATCCACATGAATTCTCAATTTTTCCATAATGTTCTCATCAAGTGTTTTCAGAATCTCTTTTTTTTTGGGGGGGGGGTTCAAAATCTTTTCACCACCTACCTCCTTCCTTTTCCTAGGAAACAGTCAGCCCCTTTGTTTTTTAATTATCAAATTATTGAGGCCAGAACAGAACCCCTCAGCAGCTGAGTCCCAGCACAGTGGGAAGGGGGGTTTCTGCTACTGAGCACAGAACAATGTCCTAGGTCATGGCCACCAATAGATGTGAGTCTGGTCAGAGGCTGCCCTGATGTAGGTTGTGTGCCTTCATGGAGACAAACAAGTTGGCAGAGGGGCCAATATCTTGTACTCTAGGGCCATTAAGGTTTGATTGTAATTTCCCTTTTAAACCATCTAGGTTTTTTATTTGTTTATTTAATTTTATTTTTTCAGTGTTCCAAGATTCATTGTTTATGCACCACACCCAGTGCTCAATGCAATACATGCCCTTCTTAATACCCACCACCAGGTCCTCATAACCCCCCAAACCCCTCTCCTCTGAAAACCCTCAGTTTGTTTCTCAGAGCCCACAGTCTCTCATGGTTCATATCCCCCTCCAATTTCCCAACTCACTTCTCCTCTCCTTCACCCAATGTCCTCTGTGTTATTCCTTGTGCTCTGTAAGTAAATGAAAGCATATGATAATTGACTTTCTCTCCTTGACTTATTTCACTTGGTATAATCTCCTCCACTCCCATCCATATTGATACAAAAGTTGGATATTCATCCTTTCTGATGGAGGCATAATACTCCATTGTATATATGGGCCACATCTTCTTTATCCATCCATCTGTTGAAGGGCATCTTGGCTCTATCCACAGTTTGGTAACTGTGACCATTCCTGCTATGAATATTGGGGTACAGGTGGCCCTTCTGTTCACTACTTCTGTATTTTGGGGGTAAATACCCAGTAATGCAATTGCAGGGTCATAGAGTAGCTCTATTTTTAATTTCTTAAGGAATCTCCACAGTTTTCCAAAGTGGCTGCACCAACTTGCATTCCCAACAATAGTATAAGAGGGTTCCTCTTTCTCCACATCCTTTCCAACACTTGTTGTTTACTGTCTTGTTAATTTTGACCATTCTAACTGGTGTAAGGTGGTATCTAAGTGCGGTTTTGATTTGAATCTCCCTGATGACTAATGATTATTTGTATGTCTTCTTTGGAGAAGTGTCTGTTCATGTCTTCTGCCCATTTTTTGATGTGATTATCTGGGTTTTGGGTCTTGAGTTTGAGTTGAGGAGTTCTTTATAGATCTTGGATATCAGCCCTTTGTCTGTAGTGCCATTTCTGAATATCTTCTCTTATTCCGTGTGTTGTCTCTTTGTTGACTGTTTTCTCTGCTGTGCAGAAGCTTTTTATATTGATGAAGTCCCAAAAGTGCATTTTCACTTTTGTTTCCTTTGTCTTTGGAGACATGTCTTGAAAGGAGTTGGCTGATATCAAAGAGGTTACTGCCTATGTTCTCCTCTAGGATTTTGATAGATTCTTGCCTCACATCGAGGTCTTTTATCCATTTTGAGTTATCTTTGTGTATGGTGTAAGAGAATGGTTGGTTTTCTTTCTTCTACATATAGCTGTCCAATTTTCCCAGCACCATTTATTGAAGAGACTGTCCTTTTTCCACTGGATGTTTTCTCCTCCTTTGTCAAAGGTTATTCGACCATAGAGTTGAGGGTCCATATTTGGACTCTCTACTCTGTTCCTCTGGTCTATGTGTCTGTTTTTGTGCCAGTACCATGCTGTCTTGGTGATCACAGCTTTGTAGTAAATCTTGAAATCAGGCAACATTATGCCCCCAGTTTTTGTTTTTCTTTTTCAGCATTTCCTTAGCAATTCAGGATCTCTTCTGGTTTCACACAAATTTTATAATTCTTTGTTCCAGCCCTTTGTAAAGTGCCAGTGGAATTTTGATCCGCATTACATTGAAAGTATAGATTGCTCTTGCCCATATAGATATTTTAACTATTAACCACCTAGTTTAGATAGCACTGTAGGCCAGGCATCTCTGTATGGATGGAAAGGATTTTACCTCTGGAAGGTGCTCAGCTATGAGTAAGTTTCTCTCTGTGTAAAGAAGATTATATGAAGAACTTCTTCTCTCCAAGGAAATAGAGAAATGCACTCTTATGAGAGGTCCTGGAGGTGGGCTCTTTAGAGCAATCTTAACTTCAGTTCCTTTTACTGCATCCAGCAAGTCTAAAAAAATTCTACGTTGGTTTCTATAGGTAGTTCTCCTGCTGCCTGAGTTTACTCTCTCACTCTCACACACACACACAATACATTTTTGTCAACTTTGTCAGAATCCAATCATTTTTCTCCCCATTCCATTATTCTCATCCAGTCTTCCCTCAGAGCTTGGTTTTCTTTGACTTCTAACATTTCCTCAGACCTGAGCCTTCAACTTCCACACTAACAGAAGCCCTTTGACAATGCCATGCAGTTAAATGCTACCTGGTCCTGAAGCACCTGGTGTGTTGCATGGGACCCATTCCTTTAGTAAGGAAGATGGAAACAAAGACAAAAGTGGTTGGATGGTTTAAAGGGTGATCTATGGGGCTAGTACTGACTTGGAGGGGAAGAAGGAAGGAGGAGAAGGAGCAGAGCAGGGATCCCAACTCTCAGTGCTTTCCTTGGTGTTTGGGTTGCACAATTTTTTCCCACCAAGAGGCAACAAGGACCTGGATTTGGGGAAGATCATGTTTACCTGGGCCCGTATGAAGTCTTAGGAACTAATTTCTCCTAAGTCCTGCAAAGGATGATGATGAGTGAGGGGAAATCCAAATCTCTTGTGCCCCAATGAATTGTTAGCATGAATGGCCAACAAATATCCTCAGTCCTCAGCCTCAGAATCCTGTAAGAAAGGGGATGAGAAACATGAGCACCTGCTCTACTTAGGAGGAGAACAAGGATGTAAGGGGTGGACAACATCAGCTCTGTCTTGTTGCCTTTGAAGAGAAAAGCTTGAGTCTGTGCTCATCCCATCCCTCTGGAAATTGTCCCTACCATCAATTTACTCAGGACAAAGGGTAAGTATTGGGATTATTTATCAACTATGTAGGGACTCTGATAAAGGAACTAAGGGACATTTCAAGTTGTCTCCATTTCCTAGGCACTAACATAAGCCTTGTCCTAGAAAATCCATAACAACGTGTTTAAGTCCTTCATCAATGTTCTGCTGCATTAAGACGCAGAAGTTTCTAGAATGAAGTATCATATAGGCAAAAAAAGTAAGAACCTCGTCAAAAAGAACCCCAAGTATAATATATATATACTATCAGGACAAACATAAATACACAGAGACACTGGCAGAAGAAAAAGATGGGAGCAAGGTTATAGATTCTCAGTGTGGGCAAGGAAGGTTATTTTGATTCTTCCTGTATGTTATCTTGATATCTTTGTTAAAGGACTCAACTTTCCTAAGATAAAAGGGGGATGCCATGAAATGTTCCAACGTCAGAATTATTGGAATGCCTGAAGGGAAGGAGAAAGAAAGAAGTCTAGAAGATATAGTGGAACAAGTTCTTCATGAAAATTTTGCCAATCTTGCAAATGGAACAAGTGTTCATGTACTAGAAGCAGAAAGGTCTCCCCCCAAGATTATAAATTCCAAAACATCATCCAGGCACCTCATAGTAAAATTGAGGAATCATAATTGTAGATACAATCTCTTGAAAGCCGCTGGGACAAAGAAGCTCCTTACATACAGAGGAAAGCCCATCAGAATAACGTCAGACCTGTCCACAGAGACCTGGCAAGCCAGAAAGGGCTGGCAAGATATATTCAGGGCACTCAATGAGAAGAACATGCAGCCAAGAATACTTTATCCAGCAAGACTGACATTCAAAATGGATGGAGAGATAAAGAGTTTCCAAGACCGGCAAGGCTTAAAAGACTATGCAACCACCAAGCCGACACTGCAGGAAATATTAAGGGGGGTTCTATAAAAGAGGAAAAACCCTAAGAATAGCATTGAACAGAAATATAGAGACAATCGACAGAAAGAAAGACGTCAAAGATAACACAATGTCAATAAAAACGTATCTCTCAATAATCACTCTCAATGTGAATGGCCTAAATGCGCCCATAAAACGACACAGGGTTGCAGATTGGATAAAACGACAGGACCCATCCATATGTTGTCTACAAGAGACCCATTTTGAACCTAAAGATACACCCAGACTGAAAGTGAAGGGATGGAGAAGCATCTTTCATGCCAATGGGCCTCAAAAGAAGGCCGGAGTAGCGATTCTCATATCAGATAAATTAGATTTTAAACTAAAGATGGTAGTCAGAGATACAGAAGGACACTACATCATTCTTAAAGGGACTATCCTCCAAGATGATCTAACAATTGTAAATATCTACGCCCCCAATATGGGAGCAGCCAATTACATAAGAAAACTATTAATCAAGAGAAAGAGTCATATTGATATGAATACATTAATAGTAGGAGATCTTAATATGCCTCTCTCAGAAATAGACAGATCATCGAAGCAGAAAATCAATAAAGAAATAAGAGCATTGAATGACACATTGGACCAGATGGACCTCGTAGATATATACAGAACATTCCACCCTAAAACAACAGAATACTCATTCTTCTCAAGTGCACATGGAACCTTCTCCAGAATAGACCACATACTGGGTCACAAATCAGGGCTCAACCAATACCAAAAGACTGAGATGATTCCCTGCATATTCTCAGATCACAATGCTTTGAAACTGGAGCTCCATCACAAGGAAAAGTTCAGAAGGAACTCAAACACCTGGAAGCTAAAGACCACCTTGCTTAAGAATGCTTGGATCAACCAGGAGATCAAAGAAGAACTTCAACAATTTATGGAAACCAATGAGAATGAAGACACTTCACTCCAAAACCTATGGGATACAGCAAAGGCGGTCCTAAGGGGGAAATACATAGCCATCCAAGCCTCCCTCAAAAAAATTGAAAAATCCAGAATACACCAGCTGTCTCTACACCTGAAAGAACTGGAGAATCAACAACAAATCAAACCAACCCCACACGTAAGAAGGGAAATAATCAAGATTAGAGCAGAGATCAATGAGGTAGAAACCAGAGATACAGTAGAACGTATCCATGAAACTAGAAGCTGGTTTTTTGAAAGAATCAATAAGATCGATAAACCATTGGCCACACTAATCCAAAAGAAAAGAGAGAAAGCCCAAATTCATAAAATTATGAATGAAAAGGGAGACATCACAACTAACACCAAGGAAGTAGAAACAATCATCAGAAGTTATGATCAACAGTTATATGCCAATAAGCTAAGCAACCTAGATGAAATGGATGCATTCCTGGAAAACTACAAACTCCCAAAATTGAACCAGGAAGAAATTGACAACCTGAATAGACCGATATCTAGTAACGAGATTGAAGCAGTGATCAAAAACCTCCCAAAAAACAAGAGCCCAGGGCCCGACGGATTCCCTGGGGAATTCTATCAAACTTTCAAAGAAGAAATAACACCTATTCTCCTGAAGCTGTTTCAAAAAATTGAAGCAGAAGGAAAACTTCCAGACTCTTTTTATGAAGCCAGCATTACCCTGATCCCCAAACCAGGCAAAGACCCTACCAAAAAGGAGAATTTCAGACCAATATCACTGATGAATATGGATGCCAAGATTCTCAACAAGATCCTAGCAAACAGGATCCAACAGCACATTAAAAAGATTATCCACCATGACCAGGTGGGATTCATCCCTGGGTTACAAGGATGGTTCAACATTCGCAAATCAATCAATGTGATAGAACAAATCAATAAGAGAAGAGAGAAGAACCACATGATCCTCTCAATTGATGCAGAAAAAGCTTTTGACAAAATCCAGCATCCATTCCTGATTAAAACACTTCAAAGTATAGGGATAGAGGGAACATTCCTGAACCTCATCAAATCTATCTATGAAAGACCCACAGCAAATATCATCCTCAATGGGAAAAAGCTTGCAGCCTTCCCGTTGAGATCAGGAACACGACAAGGATGCCCACTCTCACCACTCTTGTTCAACATTGTATTAGAAGTCCTAGCAACAGCAATCAGACAACAAAGAGAAATAAAAGGTATCCAAATTGGCAAGGAAGAAGTCAAACTCTCTCTCTTTGCAGATGACATGATTCTTTATATGGAAAACCCAAAAGACTCCACCCCCAAACTACTAGAACTCATACAGCAATTCAGTAATGTGGCAGGATACAAAGTCAATGTCTAGAATGAAGTATCAGATCAGAGTGGCGAGGAGAGGAAGGGCCAGGAAGCATATTTGAATGGAGACCCCTGCCTCTTTTGAGGCAGGGGGAGGAGATAACAGAAGCATAGGGAAACCAGGCCCTGGGTTGCAGTCTCGGAAGGAGATTCTCTTGGGACTTCTCCACAATGGCCTGACTCTTCACCTGGGGCACAAAAGCCTCCAGATGGGACCATAGGGACATCAGGCCTGGTATTTTGACTTCTTTCCACAATTTATTTAAGGCCCCAGCACTGATATCAAGAGTGTGTTCCTCTATGTTAAGTGCCACTCATTTTCTATTGTATCTGTTCTTGATATTTTATCTTTCTTTCTTTCTTTTTCACTCTCTATAGTTATGGAATCATCTTGTTTCATTCAACCTGAATGATAAAGATGTATGCATTACTTTTTGTTTTATTTTAATTTTTTTAGCTTTATTGATTATTGTTTATTAATCCTATTACGTGAAAATTGCCATTTTGCCCCCTTCGGTGGCAGTCTTCCTTCTTATTTGCATATCATGCTTTATTTTGTTGTCACAAAAATCCAGAAGAATAAAAAAATGGTGTTCCCTCAAATAATCCAATCAAGAAATTGGCCAAGGACATGAACAGACATTTCTGCAAAGAAGACATTCAGATGGCCAACAGACACATGAAAAAGTGCTCCACATGATTCAGCATCAGGGAAATACAAAACAAAACCACAATGAGATACCACCTCACACCAGTCAGAATGGCTAAAATTAACAGGTCAGGAAATGACAGATGCTGGCAAGGATGCAGAGAAAGGGGAACCCTCCTACACTGTTGGTGGGAATGCAAGCTGGTGCAACCATTCTGGAAAACAGCATGGAGTTTCCTCAAAAAGTTGAAAATAGAGCTACTTTATGACCCAGCAATTGCACTACTGGGTATTTACCCTAAAGATACAAACGTAGTGATCCGAAGGGACATGTGCTCCCGAATGTTTATAGCAGCAATGCCCACAATAGCCAAACTATGGAAAGAACCTAGATGTCCATCAACAGATAAATGGATAAAGAAGAAGTAGTATATATATACAATGGAATACTATGCAACCATCAAAAGAAATGAAATCTTCCCATTTGCGATGATGTAGATGGAATTAGAGGGTATTATGCTTAGCGAAATAAGTCAACTGGAGAAAGACAACTATCATATGGTCTCCCTGATATGAGGAAGTGGAGATGCAATGTGGGAGGTTTGTGGGGTAGGAAAAGAATAAATGAAACAAGATGGGATCGGGAGGGAGACAAACGATAAGAGACTCTTAATGTCACAAAACAAACTGAGGGGGGCCAGGGTGAGGGGTGTCGGAAGAGGGTGGTGGGGTTATGATCATTGGGGGGGTATGTGCTATGGTGAGTGCTGTGAAGTATGTAAACCTGGCAATTCACAGACCTGTACCCCTGGGGCTCATAATACATTATATGTTTATAAAAAATTAAAAACAAAAAAAATGGTGTTCCCTGTACCATAATGACCTGAATTTGATCCTTGTACCAACAAGCATGGATCAGAATAAAAGGCAGTTCCCACATATACCACACAAGAAGAACCTGGACACAGAACTGTAGCCAGTGAACCTCTCTATAGTGATCTCAGTGGGCAATGATCCAATCTACAAAACTACTCACTGACCCTGAGAACTAACTGATAGATTTAGGTCATTAGCAGGTTACAATTTTCTTATTACCTCAGTAAGACATCATTAATTATGAGATAATATGGTACACTTAAGTTCAAAACACACATGAACATTGGTTTCAAATAAATATGCTATCACTGTGTCCTGCTACAGATTTTCTCTTCTGCAACCTCATGTTCACCAAATATTTCCTCCTACCTTTCACCTGGGCATCACTTCTTTTATGCTCTTTAACATTCTATAATGGGGTATGACCAAGGACATGAAAATAGTTTTATAAGAACATTCACAGTCTAGAAATATGTCCATTTCTGAGTGGATGTTCCTATTTCCATTCTAACAAGGATCTTCAGCCTTTATTTGAATCTTTGCTTAGCATCTCTTTTAGAAAACATGCTAAGTCAAAAATCCCTTGGTGGATGAAAAGACTTTACAAATCAAGATGACCCTCCTTGAACCCAGGCAGCAACCACTTTGACCTTGCCCTCAGCAACTTCTTGCTAGACATGATTAAAGACAAGGGAAACAAACCAAAATGAACTCTTGGCATTTCATCAAGATAAAAAGGTTTTGTACAACAAAGGAAACCATTGACAAAACTAAAAGAAAACCAACAGAATGGGAGTACATATTTACAAATGTCATATTGGGTAAAGAGTTAGTATTCAAATCTGTAAAAACTTATCAAACTCAACACCATGGAACAAATAGTCCAGTGAGAAATGGCTAGAAGAAACAAATGACATTTCTCAAAAGAGGACATAGAAAATGGCCAACAGACACATGAAAATATGCTCAACATCACTCAGCATCAGGGAAATATAAATCAAAAGAACAATGAGATACCACCTAACACCAGGCAGAATGGCTAGAATTAACAAGACAGGAAACAACAGATGTTAGCAAGGATGCAGAGAAAGTGGAGCCCCCTCACACTGTTGCCGAGAATGACAGCAGGTGCAGCCATTCTGGAAAACAAGGAGGTTCCTCAATAAGTAAAAAATAGAGCTATCCTATGACCCAGCAATTGTACTAGTAGGTATTTACCCCAAAGATACAAATCTTGTGATTCAAAGGGGAACTTGCACCCCAGCGTTCATAGCAGCAATGTCCACAATACCCAAAATATGGAAGGAGCCCAGATGTGCATCAACAGAGGGAAGAATAAATAAAGAAGATGTGGAACTAGAAGGTATTTGGCTGAGCAAAGCAAGTAAATCAGAGAAAGATAATTTTCAATTGATTTAACTCCCATGTGGAATTTAAGAAACAAAACAGAGGTTCAGAGGTCAAAAGAGGGATAAATAAAATAGGATGAAATTAAGAGAGGGAGATAAATCATAAGAGACTCTTAATCATAGGAAACAAACTGAGGGTTGCTGGAAGGGAGATGTGTAATGGGATGGGGTAACATGGTGAATTAAGGAGGGCACTTGATATAATGACTCTGGATGTTACATGCAACTGATGAAACACAAAACTGTACCTCTGAAACTAATAATATACTATATGTTATTTACTTGAATTTAAATTAAAGAAATAGAGAAAAATTAAAAATTAAAAAGAAGTACAAATCTTTTTTTTAAGATTTTATTTATTTATTTGACAGAGATCACAAGTAGGCAGAGAGGCAGGCAGAGAGAGAGGAGGAAGCAGGCTCCCCGCTGAATGGAGAGCCTGATGTGGGGCTCGATCCCAGGACCCTGGGATCATGACCCGAGATGAAGGCAGAGGCTTCAACCCACTGAGCCACCCAGGTGCCTTAAGAAGTACAAATCTTTTAGCAATATTATTTACAGAGAAAAAAAATGATGACCCACCTTGGTGGGTTATTTCAGAAAAGCAAAAGGAGGAGGAGGAGGAGATGACTTTAGAGGGGCCAGGGGCCTGGTATTGAGCAGGGAGGACAAGGAGACTAGAGTAGAGAAATACAGGAGAGATTTCCTGATCTCACTCAGCTGTCTTCCCTGGTCCTTTGGTTGCACCACAGGAGGCCACCATGGTGTTGTGAGGGCCTGAATTTGGGAAGGGTCATGATTGTGGTTTACCCTGGTCTGATGAAGATCCAAGAGCTGTTTCTCCCTGAGAGCCTCCTATAAGGGAAAAAGGATGGTGTTTTTTCCCATCTCTTGTATTGTGTTAGGTCCAGGCCATTGGACACTGAAGAAAAGATAGGAAACTTGCTATGGGTTTGATGTTACTTCAGATGCTAGTCTTCCCAATCTACTCTCTGTGGTTCAGTTTTCTAGGGATAGGAGCATCTACCCTTTGCAGGTTCCCTGGCTTATGGTGGTATGCCAAGGGAGAAATGACAGTGTCTTCTTATTCCAACTTAATTGTAGCCCAAAAGGGATAACGCTGATGTTAACATGGAAATTTGTCAATTTGAGCCATAGGAAACAGATAAAGGGGAAAATTGGAAAAGAGTTTGAAAGTTTTTAGAGGAGGTCCCACTGCATCTGTTAGCATCCCTCCATGCAGCAAAGTCAGGAGAGAGGCCAGGACATGGGGGCTAGGCAGTGCAGAGGCAAAGGGGCTGCAGAACAGGGTCCAGGTCCTGGCACCAAAGCAGGAGATTAGAGACCCAGGGAAGGGGTGAGGCAGGGGAGAGTTCTCAGGCCTCCTGAGCAGTCCTGGCAATAGGTCAAGGCTGCTGGGGTGATTCAGGTCATTCTGCCTAGACCGTGGGTGTAGTCAGGGAACTAGAAGGTCCCCTAGGAGCTCCACTCACTTGGCTTGGGCTTCTCCCAGGTTTCCTATCAGCATCCAGCCCCTGGAAGCCAGAAGGGTGGACAAAGAAGGGCTTCAGGCAAATGTTCTCTTCCTTTCAAAGAGAGGGGCCCAGGCTGTCAGCCAGAGGGGACTCAAAGAGTATGGCAGGCCCTAGGCAATGGAAGGAGGAGAGGTTGAAGGGTTGTTGGTAGCAGAGTGTCGCCTTGACTCTCAAATGGCTCTTTTGTTTCCAGGTCTGTTGAGTGGACTTATCACTACTGAGTACCCTGATGGTCCTGGCTGGGAGGATCTGATACTGTTTCCCCCATGTCTGCTGAAAGGGACCTAGGAGGAAACTGGAATGGGGCATAGCATTGTCCTCCTCTGTCCCCACCTCCTAGGTGCCAGGGCTGGGGATGCTGCAACCTGTGGAGGGAACCTGAGGCTGCCCTAAGTTCTCCAGTACTCCAACAGGCACCTGCATGTCCTCAGAACCCAGGGTAGGAAAGACCTAAGTGCTCCCCCTTGGTGAGTGGTCAAGAAGCCTAAAAGCAGAGCCTGAACCCCATCCTTGCCAGGGGCACCTGGTGGCTGGATCTCCCAAGAGCACCAAGGAGGGGCAGAGTGTTTCAGGCACAAAGACAGGGATGCCACCTTAGCGCAATATGGGAGTGGCGATGTGTAGCCATACCTCCTTGCACCATCACCCTGCAGGTTGCCCTCTTCACAGGATCCCTACTCAAGCTGACGGCTACACTGGATCGGGTGTCCAGTGTAATCTTCCATCCTGTGTGTGCCCCACTGGTGCTGCCTATTGTTGGCCTGTGATCATGATGGTTTCCCAGTGATGCTTACTCAGTGCCTACTGCATGCATACATGACTCCGAATGCCACATTGATTTACAAATAATGGTCACCTCCTCAGCAAGACTGCATGTGGGCCCTTTAGGAAACTCAAAGAGGGTCGATAAGGAGGAAAAACAAGGAAGGTTCTGCTAATGGCAGATGGGTGCTTCCCGTGCACTGGAGGTTCCCCTGACTTACCTGCCAGTGTGATACCTACCAGTGAAGATTATTGCCTTGGTCTTTCATTTACATTGGTTGTATAGTATCTAACATACACCACATCATTCCATTCAGTCATAATAACCTTATGAAAGAATGTAGGGACATTCTCTGTTTTCATTTTGTCTGCACATTTCTTTTCTCTACTAATGCTGCCCTCCCTCTGTAACAGGTGCACATCTACCTGGAAGACTCCCTTCTAGGATTCATCAGGGATTTTAAGGGCAAACAACAGAGACTATTGTAAAAGAAGATGCAGATACAAAAGGGATAAGTAAACAGAAACATCTTCCTTGCAAGATGGATTGCAAAAGAGTTCAGGTTTTAGAAGAACTGGTTTGTCAATTATAATATACAACTGATATTTAAGAGAAAGCAACCACAACATTATTGTGTTGACCATGTTCATTGTGGGGAAGAAAGGTGTTACTTCACCTGAGTTTTGCAACCACAAAGCTTGGGTCGCAACTTCATATAACAGGATTGTGAAAGTCAATCAAGTGGTAAATCAAAAAAAAAAAAAAAAGCTTCTGGAAGGAAGGAGGAGGAGGACATATTTTCACAAGGTTTGTGTGCCATCAGTATTGCAGATTTAGGAGGTTGGTTTTACTTGGGCCTGTGGATATATTGGGCCTAGGAAAATTGAAATACACACAGACAGACAGACATACAGACAGACAGACAGACACACACACACACACACACACACACACAGGGGCACCTGGTTGGCTCTGTCAATTAGCTTCTGCCTCAGCTTAGTGCAAGATCAGAGTCCTAGGATAGAGCCCCATAGTTCAGCGGTGAAGTTGTTTCTCACTCTGCCCTGTCCCCTGCTCCTGCTCTCTCTCAGATAAATAAATCTAATCTTTAACACACACACACACACACACACACACACACACACACACGTGACTGAAAAACATTTCCAAATAAAATGGAATGGAATCTTGAACAATATGAGGTTTATAACAAATACCAGTCTTGTGCACACAGACATGCACATCTTCCAAACCTACACCTGCCCTCTCAGGTTAATCCCTCCATAGAACACCTACCATAGACAGCATAATTTTTGGTCTTCACTTCTCAGGTTAAGAATCAGAGTATGGGAAAGGGAAGCTGTTTATTTAAGGATGAAAGGACAGAAGGAGGAAGAGAAGACACAGATGTACAGCTGTTGTTCCTGGACTGTGCTCCTTGTTCCCTTCAGCAGTTTCCTCACATCTGCACACTTGGGCCTCTAATGGGCAGGTGGTGAGTGGGTGGTGGTGACTGACCCACTAGTGGGATCTGATGTTGCATATGCCTCAGCACAAAGAAGTAGGGTGTAGCCAGTGATGAGCCTGCAGCAGAGGAAGATCCCCTACCCTCCCCTGTCAACAGCAGGTGTTTGCTTGTGTTGGGAAGCAACACGTTCCTAACAGTGGAGAGACCCTGGAGAGTGGGCACCTTCAGAGGGCATTGCCAGGGGCAACACAAGCCTAGGATCATCACAGAGACACAGTCATGTCATAGCAGAGACACTAAGGGACCAGGCACCCAATAACTCAAGGGACTTCAACACATCTGTCTCTCTATGCAAGTCATTTACAAATAAGTTGTTGGCTTTTGTTTTTGCACCTGTACCAGCACAATTAGGGGCGTGGATTGTGACAGCCTGCAGCTGGGTGAGAGCCCACCAACAACAACTCATAACAGATGTTTCCACTGGGGTGGCCAGTGACTCTTTTCTAACAGTAGAGAGATTCTCAGAAGAAGGAGTCCAGCAGAGGGCACAAAACAAAGGGCCCCTTCTTCAAATGGTTACAGACACATGGTCATGGTATAGCAGAAACACAGAAGGCCCAGGAGCTCATTACCATGAGTATAAGGAGCTCTTCATCTTCTGGAAAAATTAGGCATAAAAATTCAAGTTACTGACCTTCACAAAATACATGGAAAATGTTTCAATAGTTTCAGCTAAGCTCTGCTGCCAAGTAAGCAGAAGTATCTAGAACAAAGATTCGGATCAGAGCAGGTGAGGAGGAACTGGTACAGTAAGCACATTTGTATGGAGCTCATTCCCACCTTTGAGGCTGAGTGAGGGGATAACAGAGGAATGGGGAATCCAGGCCAAGGACTGCAGCCTCTGGGCAGTACTGTTGATCCATCTCCACCATGGCCTGGACTCTTTTTACTACCTACCTTCTTCTTTTCCTTGGTAACAATCAGCAACTTCCTGTTTGAATCGTCAAGGCCAGAACAGTGTCATACTTGGATCCCCTAGCAGCTGGATCCCATCACAGTGGGAAGGTCATCTATGTTACTGAGCACAGAATAGTGTTCTGAGTCGTGGCCCCCGTCCATATGAGGCTGGTTAGAGGCTGCAGCTGCTGTAGGCTGTGTGTCTTCATGGAGACAAAAAAGTTGGCCAAGAAACGACTTTCTGTTTTGGCTCTAGGGCCTTTGGTGTAAGACATGCCTGCTGACTGTCATGGCATCAGTGAGATCTTTACGAAGTATCTGCAAGTGCATATGAGGACAGGGAGCCCCCACTGCTACTTCAACTGTTTTTCCTTTTAATGCGACTATAATTTCCTTCTGAGAAATTAGTTTCTATTTTCATAATAGGGAGAATTGCCAGGAAAACCACAAACTAAATGTCAAGTGAACAGGATCACTGTAATATGAGATTTGTGGAGCTCCCATAGACCTTCTGTCTTGTGTGTTGTGTCTCAAACTGTAGGAACTACCTCCTGTGTCTTCTCAAACAGTTAAATGATACATATTTTTTAATCTTTTTTTTTAAGACTAGAAAATAGGGACACCTGGGTGGCTCAGTGGGTTAAAGCCTCTGCCTTAGGCTCAGGTCATGGTCTCAGGGTCCTGGGATAGAGCCCCACATCGGGCTCTCTACTCAGCAGGGAGCCTGCTTCCTCCTCTCTCTCTGCCTGCCTCTCTGCCTACTTGTGATCTCTGTTGGTCAAATAAATAGATAAATAAAATCTTAAAAAAAAAGACTAGAAAATAGACCCCTTTGATAGAACAACTTGAAATGTTTTAGAAATTCTTTTTTTTAATTTTTTATTTCTTTTCAGCGTAACAGTATTCATTGTTTTTGCACCACACCCAGTAATGTCAGTATACCCACCTATGCTTCTATTATCTTACGTGGGAAGGGAATTTGCGAGTGAATGAGTAGCCATTCATCTGTCCATGGATTTTCTGATGTTCTCTCTCTTTTTCTCTGCCTGTTTTAACTTGCTATTGTTTATGGAGTCTCTCTATTTATAATGGCCTAAAAGAAAATAACCTAGGTATTGATTTCTTAATTTTAAAATTTTTACATGCTAAATTTTTTACAGATTATTTGCATAATCTGTACAATTGTTAATTTTGACTCCTTTTGTGGCAGTCCAGGTTATTATTTCTACATCTTGTATAATTGGGCAAGCACAATATTCTGGCAGAATTTTACGTGATACTCTTACTCTTCTATTGGGGGGGTGGCTAAAGGTGTTTCTGGAACTCGCATAAGATGGAACAGATACAAAGCTACTCCTCATGAAGACCAATGGTTGGTTTCTTGCAGGAAGTATCTGGATACTGGGACTCTTCAGAGGAGGCATCCTTGCTGTGATCCCAAGACACAGAGATCCAAAGTTATGAGCTACAAATCTAGTTTCAGCAGCTTCATTTCAGAAAAGGTCATCATGTAGCCTCTAGCCCCTGTGATATTACTCTGCAAAAAAATAGAGATCTTTACCTAAACATCTAAGAAATTCAGCAGTCAAATGTTTACACACATAAACCTTAACCTCAAATCCAAAGTGATTCTTTCCCCCCAAACCCTTTCCTTTGTCCCACACAGTGGCCAGTACGCTGCTCATCCCATGCTCTCAACCAGGGAAATGTTGAGAATGGTTTGGAATCACCTGTCATGTGGTACAAACAGTGACATGAAAAGAGTGTCATCAGAGCATCTCTACTACCTAAAATTCCCACATTGATCTATCAGCCCTGATCAGTTTTTCTACAAATCCACCTTCTCCTAGAAAAACACACAACATCTCTCTGTGGATGAGGAGATTTTGCTCCAGGAAGGACACACTGTAGGTCAGGTTACAAATGTGCACAAAGAGGCAGACAGAGAACATCCTGTATCGCCTGTGGTTAACAGACTTGCACTGGTGAGAAGTCCCGGGAGCTGGGTCCCTGAGGACAATCTTGATCCTGTCTCCTTCTCCCAGAGACTCAGACACTGGAATCCTTTCTCTTGATTTCAATGATGTATTTCTCTACCCTACTCAGCTCACTCTCTCTCTCTCTCTTTTGAATTATTCTTGTTTTCTAATCACGTGGAGAATTCAGTAATTTCCTCAATGCCCCTGTTTTGTCATCATTGAACCAACTGGGTATGGATTAATTTAATGTGTGATGTTTCCTCTGCCCTGAGCCACATCCACCTCAAAGACTATCCCTGTGACATGGCCTTCCTGGTATGAGCAAGGTGATTCTGAGAGGGTATTTCTGGGCCACTCAGTTTTCAGGTGACATATTTTATTGTGGAGGAAGTGTAGGATCTTGAATTGCACCAAAACAGACCAGGGAGCTTGGGACTAAGCTGGAAAGGTTTGGAGGGAGGGCAAGAGGAGGAGGAGAGAATGGATTTCCAGCTCTCTCAGCTGCCTTCCCTGGCATGACATTTGTCCTGTAAAGACCCTCGGGGTACCTAGGTATTAAACTGGGGGGGGGAGCAGTTTTTGTTGTTCTCCTATCCTATAGGCAGTTCCAATACCTGCTTCCGCAGCCACTCTACCTAGGACATGGGGGAAGGGAAGTCTCCTATCTATTGTGTTCCAATAGCCCTTTCGTGGAAGTTCCAGTAAACATTGTCTAACCTCAAACCACTGTAGAGCAGATGAGTGATGCTTGAGAACAAGTTAACTGAGGGACACCAAGATGGAGTTGAAGGAGACTGAGACCAGAGCTCTGCCTGTGGTCCTGGGAAGAGGAGTAATTCAATCTCCCCTAATCTCAGCCAGCCTGGATAGCTTTTTTTCCCTCCTCCCATGCAACAGTGTGGTCCTGGGATTCCCCTCCCAACCACACTAAGATGTCACCAGTGGAAGATAAGCATAATTCAAGGCTGGCTTGAATTCCTGGGATGTGTCATGGGCTCTGTCTCTCATGATTCAAAAAATGCATATGAAATGTTTTAGTATGTGGATAGCTAAGCTCTGCTGCCCAGGGATGCAGAAGTATCTAGACTAGAGATTCAGGTCAGAGTGGGTGAAGAGAGGCAGGTCAAGAAGAACATTTGCATGGAGGCCCCTCCCTCTTCTGAGGCAGGGGAAGGAGATAAGAGATTTATGGGGGAGGCAGACCCAGGCTTAGGTTATCAGAAGGCAGTGATCTTGGGGCGTCTCCACCATGACCTGGGCTCTGGTCCTCCTCACTCTCCTCACTCAGGAAACAGGTGAGCCCTCCAGGGAAGGGAGCATGGAACACTGGAGCTCATCCTTTGTCTCCTCCTCAGACTCACCTGGGTCCCCAGAACTTAACTTACTACATTGTGTTCTTTCTTTTTTCAGGGTCTTGGGCCCAATCCTCCCTGACTCAGCCATCTTCAGTGTCTGGGCCTCTGGGAAAGACAGTTACCATCTCTTGTGTTGGAACCAGCAATGACATTGGGGTATATAATTATGTCTCCTGGTATCAACAGCTCCCAGGCACATCCCCCAAACTTCTGATTTATGATGTAAGTACTCGGCCATCAGGGATCCCTGATCGCTTCTCTGGCTCCAAGTCTGGCAGTACAGCCTCACTGACCATCTCTGGACTCCGGGCTGAAGATGAGGCTGATTATTACTGTGCCGCATATAGAAGTGGTGATGCTTATCACAGTGGTCCACGTTCATGGGGAAGTAAGACCAAAACCTGCCCTGTGCTCACAGGCTCCCTGCTTGCTCTGAAGATACTTCCTCAAACCTAACCACGTGCAGAGGGGGTTGCATGCAATATGGCCTTGAGAATTCAGTTCTCTCTCAGATCTACTCCATCATGCAATGTAATAAAATGAAATAGACTTCCTGGTGAATTGTCTGGGGGAAATCATCAGTCTCTCTGTTCCTTGATGTGTTCCCAGAAGATGATCTTTCCTTTCCTCTAAGAGAGGGACAAAAAGACCTGTGCTTTGTGTAATTTTCACAGTTCTTAGGGACATCCTTACCTTAAATGACAGCCTTCACTCCTGTTTGTCCAGGTTGGAATCACTTATTCAGAAATGTCTTTGTCTTGCTTAACTCAGTGTCCATCATATTCTAATCATTATCTTCCTTGGTGGGTTATCATTCTGCATGTCAGTGTTTGAGAATACAGCCACCCAGGGAAAAGCTGAAGATTTAGGTTACGAAATGCATAGAACAGGAAGATGTTGTTATTTCTATGCCCTCCCTTTTTTCTGAGCCCATATTCAAGGAAGCTTACCAGGGGGATTTGTAGTTGAGGCTCTATGATATGTGGAAGCCTCCCTCCCCTCAGACTAATGAATCCCTATCCTGAATTCAGCCCTGTCTCCCTGACTGGGTGGGCTCTTTCCAGCATGTTTCCATTTTCCACCAGGGAAGAGAAAGTGTGTCTCTATTCCTCAGGGAACTCCATTATATCTGATGTTCATAAAGAACCAGCCCAATTCTACCTGGAATCCCAGTTATGACAAATCACTAAATACACATACATGTAATTTATATCCAACAATTCTCTATCTATTAATTGAACCTGCTGTATGCCATAGGAAATCTGTTTCAATAAATAATTGTTCTCAGTTTTCCAGATGTTTCCTAGTTTTAGCAGTGAAACTGTCACTCTTAGCAATGCCCTTATTGTGGTTCAAATCAGGATGCATGATAAGCTTTCCTGAGAACTATGTCTCTCTCATTATGTTCTCTCCTTTAACTTTAATTAGTTTTCCAAATCTCTTTCCAGTTGCCTAGTTTCTTCCCCCAATAAATGGACAACAGTTTGATGTTTTAATCATCTGGGATGAAAATGTGCCACACATTGACCCCTAATTCATTATATTACATCACAGTGGGAAGGAGCATTTGCTCTTGAGGACACTGAATAAAGACCTGAGTTTGTCCCTCATGTTTGTGGAAGGCTGTACAAAGACTGTACTTGTCTGAGGATGTGTGTTGTTATGGAGAAAACCTGTAGGAGTTTGAGGAGCCACTCTCTGGCTATTCTTTGTGGTATCTGGTGTAAGAGAGCCTCCAGACTTGAATGGCAACAATAGGATCCTCAACAGGTATCATCATGTTCATAGGAGAGTAGGAGGCAGTATCACCTATTCTAGTGAGTCTTGTTTTAAGATGGGGGTCACCATATCCTTCTGAGAAAGGAGTTAGTATGTAATAATAGGGAAGCTTACAGAGTAATCCTGAGCACAAATATTGTGTGAACAGTATGGTTCCAATATGACACAGTGGGGGTGCTGGAGACCTTTGTGTCTTGAATATGTGGAATCTCGAGCTGTAGGCAGGAACAGCTCTTTGGTATTCTGAGAGAGTGAAGCAATATACCCTTAAATATTTTTATGAAAAGAAGAGAGAGTAGACGCTAGTTTAAAATTTTAGGTAAAATTGGTGTATAAGATTATATGAGTTTTAGGTGGAGAGAGCTTGCTTTTTAAAAATGATTTTAATTAATTAATTTATTTATTTGAGGGAGAGAAGGAGAAAGAGAGAGAGAGGGAGAGAGAATGAGAGGGAAAGCACGAGTGCAGAGAGGCAGAGGCAGAAGCATACTTCCGCTCAGCAGTAAGCCTGATGCCGGGCTTAATCCCAGAACCCTGGAATCATGAACTGACTGGAAGGCAGGCTCTTAACCAACTGAGCCACCCACGTGCCCCTTGCAAAAATGTTTTTAACTCTTTTTTAAAGTATTCACTGCTCACAATGTGATGCTTAAATGTATGGACCTGAACAACAGTCACACGCTCTACTGACTGAGCCAGCCATGCACCCCTAAAGAGGTTACTTTTTTTTTTTTTTAATGTGAAGCCTGACTCTACTGGCTTTCAAGAACTATTAGAGGGTGATCTGGGTGGCTTAATGAGTTAAGCGTCTGACTCTTTTTTTTTTTTTTAAGGTTTTACTTATTTATTTGACAGACAGAGACGGCAGGTAGGCAGAGAGGCAGGCAGAGAGAGAGTGGGTGAAACAGGCTCCCTGCTGAGCAGAGAGCCCAATGCAGGGCTCAATCCCAGGATGCTGGGATCATGACCTGAGCCGAAGGCAGAGGCCTAAACCACTGAGCCACCCAGGCACCCCAAGAGGTTACTTTTGATAGAGATGATTTGAAATATTTTAGGTATCCCTGTGGTCTAAATATCCACCAGTGTGTTTATGTTCAATGCAATCAGGGAATCAGTCCCTCTGGGCAATTCTCATTCATGGGTTCATAGAAATTCTCATTAAGTGCCAGTCGATTCCACGGCATCATTTCTGCATTTTCTCCTATTTTAAAATTTGTAGTGTTTAAAAATCATCATCTTTAATTTGTCTTGCAAAATAAGATATTGGGTATTAATTTCTGTATATTTTAATCATATTAGCTTTGTTTTTATTGATAAATAGGGATACTGTGTACATGTGGTCATTCGTCACTTTTGGATCACTGTCAGATTTATTGTTTGAATATCATAGTATTGTGTGGACACAGAAATCCAAAGGGTTTAAATCAATCAGTGACTCCTGCCTTTTGCAGAGGGAGAGCTGATTTTGTTCCTGGTACTAACAGAACCCTGAATAGAAGGAACTGATTCATTGTAAATTTCAGGGTTTACTTCCTGCAGGAAATGATTAAGATCCAGAAAGTTCTCAGGAGGTCTCTCCACAGTGATTTCAAGAGACAAATATTCAGTCAGGTAGGCTATAAACCCATGTTCACATGTCCAGCCTATTGATTTATGAAAAAGTCAACATGTTACAACTTGGCATTGTATAAAATAGTAGATATTATTATCTAAATTATCTGTGAAATTATAATGCATGCAAATTTAAAACACAAAGGAATGACTGTGATTGTCCAAACCCACACTATCACCTCTAGCAATGACCCTTTTCATTTGGCTCCAATGTCTGAGGCCGCCAGGTAAGAAACTGGTCCAACCTTAGGCCAAGATGTCATCTCCCTTGCACTCTTAGAAATACCTGTTATAGATATGTGAATATTGGCACTTAAATGGTTTCTTTAGAACTTCCACACTGCATAGAATTCCTAGTCTCTTTCCTGAGGAGACATTTCTCTTCTCTTCTGGCAGGGACCAGTCAGCCTTGATCAGGATTTCCCCTTTAATCTATCTTAATTAGAAAACACACCAGGTCCGAAATCTCCCTCTGGATGGAGAGTAATGTACTTCAGGAAAGTGTGGGGCTATGTGGTAGTTAGTGTCTGTGCAGAGAAGATTAAGACAAGAATGTTGAATGTAATAGAGAAGTGTACTCTGATGAGAGGTCTCTGGAGTTGAGACCATTAGAGTAATCCTGACCCAAGTTTCCTTCTAGCAGATCCACAAATACTGGAAAACTAAATCATGGTTTTCTTCAGGTTGTTCTCAATGCTGACTGAGTTCTCTATTCTTCATGCAATGTTTTTGGTATTAACATCGTGAGAAACTAATGTTCTGTTTTGCTTTGTTTTTTCCTCCCCATGTCATTGTTCTTATCTACACTTCTTTCCTGGGTTGGTTTTATTTGACCTTTAATGTTACCTCGGCCTTGAGCCAAGAACTGTCCCACCAACACATACTCTGTGACAAGGCTGTGGAGGGGGACAAGCTACCTGGACATGAGACGACAGCCCAAGCTACCTGATGTGGTAGGTGACCTATTCCATTCCTGAGGAAGACTGAGCCAAAGACAAATGAATGCTAATGGATTTAAGGGGGATCTAGGGACTTGGCACTGACTGGAAGGGGAAGAAGGAAGGAGGAGTAGGAGCAAAGCAGAGAGAGATTCCAGTTCTCACTCAGCTGCCTTCCCTGGTGCTTGGGTTGCACTATCTGTGACCACTAAGGAGCAGTAAGGACCTAGATTTGGAGAATGTCCTGGCTGATTTACCCTGACCTGTATGAAGTTCTATAAGCTGATTCCTCCTGAGTTCTTCAAGGGAGGACCATGTGTGAAGGGTGATCCAAACCTATTGTGTCTCAATAAGTTCTTACTCAAAAGTCCAACAAGCACCATAAGGTCTTGGGCTCAGAACCTTGTGAGGAAGAGGACCAAAAGAAGCATAGGAACCCATACTGAGGAGAAGAGGAAGGCTGTGAGACATGCGAAAAACATCATCTCTATTTCTGGTGCCTGCAAAGGAAAGAGTGAATCTCTTAATTCCTGTTGCTATGCTCATGGTCCTGTTGCTATGCTCAATCTACACAGCACAAAGAGTAAGTTCTGGGATTATTTGTCAGCCACATAGGGACTCCCATAATAAGAACTAAGGGATATACCAATTCTGGCTCCATTTCCTGGGCACTAACATGAGCTTTGTCCTGGAAAAAACATGTCAATGTGTTTTAATTCTTCAGATATTTTCTGCTGTCCAAGGATGCAGAAGTGCCCTGAATGAAGGCTTAGATCAGAGCAGGTGGGAAGAGAAAGGTGCAGGAAGCACAACTGAATGGAAGCCATTCCCTTTTTTGAGTCTGAGGGAGGGGATAACAGAGGAATGCGGGATTTAGGCCTGGAACTGTGGTCTCAGAAGGCAGTGCTGTTGAAATATCACCATGGCTTGGACTGTGGTCCTTCTCTTTCTCTTCCCTCAGGACACATGTGAGGACTCCAGGGAAGGGTCCACGGGATATGTGGGTTGATCCACTGTCTCTAGTATCTAGTCAGACACACCTGAGTCTCCAGCATTCACGTAATGAGTGTGTCTTTCCTCTTTTCAGGTTCCAGGGCCCAGTCTGCCCTGACTAGTTTCCCTCAGTGTCTGGGTCTCTGAGACAGACAGGTACCATCTCTTGTGCTGAAAGCAGCACTAATAGTGGTGTTATAATTATGTCTCCTGGCACCAACAGCATCCTGTATGGCCCCCAAAGCTCTGATTTATGATTTGCTTTTAGATGGGACCACAATTTCCTTCTGAGGAATTAGTTGCTATTTTCATAATAGTGAGAATTACTGGGAAAACCACAAACTACATGTCAAGTGAACAGGATCACTGCAGTATGAGATTTGTGGAGCTGCCATAGCCTTTCTGTCTTGTGTGTTGTGTCTCAAACTGTAGGAAAAACCTCCTGTGTCTTCTCAAACAGTTAAACCATACATATGTTAATATCTTTTTTTAAAACAGGATAAAATAGCTACCTTTGATAGAAGAACTTGAAATGTTTTAGAAGGGTGGGGAGACAAGATGGCGTGAAAGTAGGAGGAGGCGCCTTTTCAACCTGTACCCTAAAGTGAGCTGATTACCTACCAAAGAACTCCGATCACCCATGAAATCAGCCTGAGATCAGAATTATACACATCTGGATCTCTACGGGGGGCAGAAGACACCAGTGGGCAGGTAAAGTGGAGTGGGAACGTCGGACTGATATCGGAAGATAAACAAAAGGGGGAGGGAGCCACCAGAGGCGACCAATTGGAAAATAATACCCCAATACGAGAGTGCCCTGCGTCTGGGGACCAGCATTAACTTGGAGTCTGGTTGAAAGCACTCAAAAGAGCAAAGGATCGAGGGGGGAAATTGTGGGAATTGGAGCGGCTAGGGACAGGGGCTTAGGTCCCCAGACCCAGGACAGCCTCCCCTGGCACTGAGCCAGAGAGTGCAGCGGAGAAACCAGGTCTTGGTCCCTGAGCCGCCAGCGTGCCCAAGAACGAGTGGAGTCCGGCTCCCATGAGGGGTTGGGAGCCACACCAGACGGCAGAAAGTGCACCTTGCCTGAGATACACGCGAGCACGCGCCTCACCCTCCCCTGAGAGAGGTGCACTAACGCCCAGCCTGGTGCTCTGGGACCCCCGCTGTCCCGCACCCCACAACCTCCCCTGGGAGAGGTGCTCGCAAGCCCTGCACCCTTAGACCTGGAAAGACCAGGCACTCCCAGCCCCGGCCAGCGGGAAAATCTCAGTGTGCAATCGCTGCTGCTGTGGTTTTGCATACAAGCAGGAGATCCTGCCTCCCCAGGGACTGAGACTTAGAACCTGCTCTGCCAGCGGCCCAGCGGCTGCAGCGCCTGCAGGGGAGCAGACTGAGGCTTCTCTCTGAGAGGGAGGTCGGGGTGCAGTTTGTTTTCCTCTAAACCTCCAAAAACCATCAAAAGCTGTCAAGGCGAGAGAAAAGAAGTGAACAAACATAAAAACCTCCAGAGAACAAAAGCCTGAGAAAACTGTTTTCCTCAGAGCCCACCCCCTTGAGGGGGGCTGGAGGACTTAACTCAGGGAACATCACTGACTGAAAACCCACGTGACAGCCCCCTCCCCCAGAAAACAAACCAGGAAAGAAAAAAAAAAAATTAAAAAAGACTACAAGAGAACAACCACCACTACTTCATAGATACAACTTTTACTTTTAACTCATTCCCACTATTCTGGTTCATTTTTTTTTCTTTTTTTACATAGATAATTTTTTTTACCTATTTACCATCACAGTGAGATGTCCAGTACATCAAATTCCATAATAAACTTCTAACCTGAATTTTTTGATACATAGACGTGTTTTTCTTTTGCTTTTTTATTTTTTTAATTTTTTTAAAAAAAAATTTTAGTTTAGTTTAGTCCAGTTTATTCCTTTTTTATTTTTATTTTCTAATATTCATATAGAGTTAAACTTCAAGGTAACCCCCTTTCTCCAATCAATGCTACCCCTATAGGTAAACCAATTTTTAATCCCCCTTTTATCTAAGGAAAGTTGAGTCCTTTAACAAAGATATCAAGATAACATACAGGAAGAATCAAAATAACCTTCCTCGCCCACACTGAGAATCTATAAGCATGCTCCCATCTTTTTCTTCTGCCAGTGTCTCTGTGTATTTATGTTTGTCCTGATAGTATATAAATATTATACTTGGGGTTCTTTTTGACGAGGTTCTTACTTTTTTTGCCTATATATATATATTTTCTCTCGTCATATACTTTTATCAGTTTTTTGTTTGTCTGTTTTTGTTTGTATACGTCATAAATCTTACCCTGGGGCCCATTTGGGCTGAACCTTCTCTTTTATCTTCCTTTTTTTTCCTGTCTCTCTCTCTCTCTCTTTTTTCTTTTTCTTTTCCTTTTTCTCTCATTTGGGTGGGGAATCCTGAGTGCTCAGAAGGGTTCCAGGGTGCACCTTGACTGCACCACGGTCGATACATCCAGCTACATCTGTCCAGTCATCTCTCACCAAGATGACTACGAGGAGGAATCCCCAACAGGAGAAAAGTACAGAGGATGGGCCTTCTGCAACAGAGCTAACGGCTATCAACATAGACAATATGTCGGAAAGAGAATTCAGGCTAACAATTATCCAGGCAATAGCTAGGTTGGAGAAAGCCATGGATGACCAAATGGAATTGATTAAGGCAGAATTGAAAGCGACCAGGGATGATGTTCATAATGTTAGGGCAGAGCTGAAGGCCACCAGGGATGAGGTTCACAATGCTCTCAATGAGTTCCAATCTAATCTAAATTCTCTAAAAGCTAGGGTAACTGAGGCAGAAGATAGAATTAGTGATCTGGAGGACAAACAGATAGAGAGAAAGGATCAGGAGGAAGCCTGGAACAAACAGCTTAGAAGCCACGAAAACAGAATCAGGGAAATAAATGATGCCATGAAACGTTCCAACGTCAGAATTATTGGAATCCCTGAAGGGGAGGAGAAAGAAAGAAGTCTAGAAGATATAGTGGAACAAGTTCTTCATGAAAATTTTCCCAATCTTGCGAATGGAACAAGTGTTCATGTACTAGAGGCAGAAAGGTCTCCCCCCAAGATTATAAATTCAAAAAAAACATCCAGGCACCTCATAGTAAAATTGAGGAATTATTTCATTTATTATGTTCAGTTAGCTACTGTACAGTACATCATGTTCAGTGATTCATTAGTTGCGTATAAGACTCGGTGCTCATTACAACACGTGCCCACCTTAATACCCATCACCTGGTTACCCCTTTCCCAACCCCCTTCTCCTTTGAAACTGTCCCAGATTGTTTACCAGAGCCCATAGTCTCTCATTGCTTGTCTCCCTCTCTGATTCCCCCCCCCCTTTAGTTTTCCCTTCCTTCCCCTAATGTCCTCCATGTTATTCTGTATGTTCCGCCTATGAGTGAAATCCCAAAATAATTGCCTTTTTCTGCTTTACTTATTTCACTTAGCATAATCCCCTCCAGTTTCACCTATGTTGATGCAAAATATGGTAATACATCCTTCCTGATGGCTGATTTATATTCCATTGTACATAGGAACCATAACTTCTTTACCCATTCATCTGTTGAAGGGCATCTCAGCTCCTTCCACAGTTGGCCTATTATGGACATTGTTGCTATGAACATTGGGGTGCATGTGCCCCTTCTATTCACTACATCTGTATCTTTGAGGAAAATAATAGCTAGTTGTGCATTGCTGGGTTGTATAGTAGTTCTATCTTTTTTTTATTAAACTTTTTATTTATTTTCAGCATAACAGTATTCATTGTTTTTTCACCACACCCAGTGCTCCATGCAATCTGTGCCCTCCCTAATACCCACCACCTGGTTCCCCCAACCTCCCACCCCCCGCCCCTTCAAAACCCTCAGGTTGTTTTTCAGAGTCCATAGTCTCTCATGGTTCACCTCCCCTTCCAATTTCCCTCAACTCCCTTCTCCTCTCCATCTACCCTTGTCCTCTATATTATTTGTTATGCTCCATAAATAAGTGAAACCATATAATACTTGACTCTCTCTGCTTGACTTATTTCACTCAGCATAATCTCTTCCAGTCCTGTCCATGTTGCTACAAAAGTTGGGTATTCGCACCAACAATGTAAGAATGTTTCCCTTTCTCCATATCCTCCCCAACCTTTGTTTTTTTCCTATTTTGTTCATTTTTGCCATTCTGACTGGTGTAAGGTGGTATCTCGTTGTGGTTTTGATTGGTGTTTTGATGGTGGCTAGAGAGTTTGAGCATTTTTTCAGATGTCTGTTAACCATTTGCATGTCTCATTTGGGAAAGTATCTGTCCACACTTTCTGCCCATTACTTGACTGGGTTATTTATTTTCTGAGGGTTGAGTATGAGAAGTTCTTTATAGATCTTGGATATCAGTCTTTTTTGCTGTAATGTCATTTGCAAATATCTTCTTCCTTTCCATGGGCTGCCTCTTAGTTTTGATGAATGTTTCCTTTGCTGTGCAGAAATTTTTATCTTGATGAAGTTCCAAAAGTTCTTTTTTCCTTTTGTTTCCCTTGGAGATGTGTCTTGAAAGAAGTTGCTGTGGCTGATGTCAAAGAGTTAACTCTCTATGTTCTCCTCTAGGATCCTGCTGGATTCCTGTCTCATATCTGTGCTTTTATACTTCTACATGGGAATGAATTGGCATGTGAATGAGAAACCATTCATGTACCCATTCATTTCCTGGGTCAGATGTCATACATATTGTCTGGATATTTTCTCTCTCTTTCTCTCTGTCTTTTTAACTTGTTATTCTTTTTTTTTTTTAAAGATTTTATTTATTTATTTGACAGAGATCACAGGTAGGCAGAGACGCAAGCAGAGAGATAGGAGGAAGCAGGCTCCCTGCTGAGCAGAGAGCCCGATGCGGGGCTCGATCCCAGGACCCCGGGATCATGACCTGAGCCGAAGGCAGAGGCTTTAACCCACTGAGCCACCCAGGCGCCCCTAACTTGTTATTCTTTAAGGAAACTTTATATTTCTTATATCCTAAAAGAGAAGAAACTAGGTATTGATTTTTTTTTATTTTAAAAAATTTTTATATGCTTTAGCTTTTTGTTCATTAACAATCTTATGTGCCACTGTTAATTATGTCTCCTTTTGTGGCAGTGAAGCTTATTATTTCTTTGTCATGTGGAATTATGTGGGCACAATCCTGCAGCATAATTTTATATGAAACACTTACTCTTCTATTATAGGGGGTTCTGGGGATGCTTCTAGAACTCATAGAAGATGGAAGAGATGCAAAGCAATTCCTCGTGAATATGAGCTTGGCTTTTTGTAGGCAGCATCTGGGTGTTTGGAATGTTCATAGAAGTCCTCTCTGCAGTGATCCCAAGAAACAGGGATCCAAACTAATGGGCTTCAAATTCATTTTAGATGGGTGGCTGATTATGACTTGGTCATGATCTAGTTACTTTATTATCATCTGAAAAATAGACATCATTACCAAAACAATTCCTCTTCCCAAAAACACTTTTTCCTTTTTGCCTATCCCAGAGACCACAATTCTGTCCATCCCATGCTCTGGGCCAAGACACATTGTTCAGAACCTCTTGCAAACAACTGTCAGGTGGTATGAACAGTGATATGAAAAGAGTTTCAATGGAACATCTCTACTGTGTAAAATTACTGAGTCGATCTATCAGTCCTGATCAGTTTTGCTACAAGTCTACCTCCTCCTAGATAAACACACAAGCATCTGTCTGTGGGCGAGGAGACTGCTCCAGAAAGACCTCAGCTGTAGGTCAGGTCACAAATGTGCACAAAGAGGATGACAGAGAGCATCCTGTATCCCTTGTGGCACACAGACTTACTCTGGTGAAAAGTCCCTAGAGCTGGTTCCCTGAGGCCATCTTGACTTCCATCCCCTTCTGTCAAAGGCTCAGACCCTGGAATCTTTTCTTTTGAATTCAGTGAGGTATTTCTCTACCTTATTCGGTTCTCTCTTTCTTGCATTATTTCTGTTTTCAAATCATGTGGAGAATTCAGTCATTTCCTCAATGTACTCTTTTGTCATCATTGAGCCACCTGGGGATGGATTAATTTAATGTATGATGATTACTCAGCCCTGAGCCACATTCACCTCATAGACTCCATCCCTGAGACATGGCCTTCCTGGTATGAGCAAGGTGATTCTGAGAGGGTATTTCTGAGCCACTCGATTTTCAGGTGACATATTTCACTGTGGAGGAAGTGTAGGATCTTGAATTGCACTAAAATGGACCAAGGAGCCTGGGACTTAGCTGGGGTGATTTGGAGGAAGGGCAGGAGGAGGAGCAGAGCATGGGTTTCCAGCAGTCTCTCCGCTGCCTTCTCTGGCCCTTGGCATTTATCCTGTAAAGCCACCAGGGAGCAGCAAGGGAATGATTTTCAGGAAAAGCAATTTTTGTTGTTCTTCTATCCTGTGTGCAGTTCCAATACCAGCTTCTGGAGCCACTGTAAGTGGGATACGGGGGGAGGGGTTGTCTACTATCCATTATGTTCCAGTAGTCCTTTTACTGAAGTTCCAGTAAACATCACGTAACTTCAAACCACTGTAGAGCAGGTTAGTGATGTTTGGGGACCGGGTAACTGAGGGGCACCAAGATAAAGCTGAGGGAGAATGAGACACCAGCTCTTGCCTGTGCTCCTGGGAAGAGGAGTAATCGAATCTCCTCTAATCTCAGTCAGCCTGGAGAGCTCTTTTTACCCTCTTCCTCCACAGCAATGTGGTCCTGGTATCCTTCCCCATCTGCACCAAAAATTCCCCAGTATAAGGTAAGCATAATTCAATGCTGGCTTGAATTCCTGGGATCTGTCATGGGCTCTGTCCCTCATGATTCAGAAAATGCATGTGAAATGTTTTTGTATGTGGATAGCTAAGCTCTACTGCAGAAGAGCTTAGGGATGCAGAAATACCTAGACTAGAGGTTCAGGTCAGAGTAGTTGAAGAGAAGAAGGTCAAGAAGCACATTTGCATCGAGGCTCTTATCTCCTCTGAGGCAGGGGGAGAGGATAAGAGAGTTATAGGGGAGCCAGACCCAGGCTTGGGGTCTCAGAAGGCAGTGCTCTTGGAGTGTCTCCACCATAGCCTGGGAACTGGTCCTTCACACCCTCCTCACTCAGGACACAGGTGAGCCCCCCACGAAAGGGAGCATAGGAAATCTGAGCTCAACCTTTGTCTCCTCCTCATTCTCACCTGGGTCCCCAGCACTAAAGTCACTAGATTGTATTCTTTCTTTTTTCAGGGTCTCAGGCCCAGCCTTCCCTAACTCAGATGCCCTGTGTCCAGGGCTCTTGGGCAGACAGTTACCATCTCTTGATGATATTGGGAGGTATAATATTGTCTCCTGGTATCAACAACTCCCAGGCATGTCCCCCAATCTCCTGATTTATTATGTAAGTTCTCAGCCATCAGGGATCCCTGATCATTTCTCTGGCTCCAAGACTGGAAATACAGCCACCGTGACCATCTCTGGACTCCAGGCTGAAGATGAGGGGGAATATTACTGCTGCTCACATGCTGGTAGTAACACTTCCCACAGCAGTGCAAGTTCATGAGGAAGTGAGAGCAAAACCTACCTCTTCTCAAAGGCTCTCTACTTGCTCTGAAAATGCTCATCCTACGTGAGGATATCTGAAAGCTTATTTCTATGGAGACCCCTCCCTCCTCTGGGACAGGTGGAGTAGTTTCATCAGGAATTCACACTCCATAGAATTCATAGTCTGTTTCCTGAATGTCTTGTCCCTTCTGACATGGACCATTCAGGTTTGACTGGAATTTCCCTTTTAAACCATCTAGTTTAGAAAGGTGCCTGTAGGCCAGGCACCTCTCTGTGGATGAAAGGGGCTTTAACTCCAGAAGGTGCACAGCTCTGAGTAAGTTTGTCTCTGTATAAAAGATTATGTGAAGAACATCCTCTCTATAAGGCAATAGAGAAATGCACACTGATGAGATGTCCTGGAGCTGAGCTCTTTACAGGTATCATGACTCCAGTTCCTTCTTCCACATCCAGAAAATCTGAACAATTCTCCTCCTGGTTTTGTTTTGTTTTGTTTTGTTTTAGATAGTTCTCCTGTTGACTGAGCTCATGCGCATGCATGCTCTCTCTTTCATGCTCTCTCTCTCTCTCTCTCTCTCTCTCACAATACCTTTCTTTTAAACTTTGCCAAAATTCAATTCTTTTTCTCCCCATGCCATTGTTCTCATCTAAACTTCCTTCAGGGCTTGGTTTTCTTTGACTTCGAACATTTCCTCAGACCTGAGCCTTCAACTTCCACACTAACAGAAACCCTTTGACAATACTGTGCAGTTAAAAGCTACCTGGTCCTGAAGCCCCTGGTATTTCATGGGACCTATTCCTTTAGTAAGGAAGATGGAGACAAAGACAAAAGTGGTTGGATGGTTTAAAGGGTGATCTATGGGGCTAGTACTGACTTGGAGGGGAAGAAGGAAGGAGGAGAAGGAGCAGAGCAGGGATCCCAAATCTCAGTGCATTCCCTGAGATGTGGATTGCAAAATATGTGGCCACCAGGGCAACAAGGACCTGGATTTGGAGTAGATCATGACTGTGATTTACCTGGGCCTATATGAAGTCCTAGGAACTAATTTCTCCTGAGTCCTGTAAAGGACGACGATGAGTGAGGGGTGATCCAAATCTCTTGTGCCTCAATAAATTGTTACCTTGAATGGCCAACAAATATCCTCAGGTCTCAGCCTCAGAATCCTGTAAGAAAGGGGGTGAGAAACATGAGTTCTCCTTGGAGGAGAGCAAGGATGTAAGTGGTGAACTACATCACCTCTATCTTGTTGCCTTTGAAGAAAAAAGCCTAAGTCTGTGTTCATCCCATTCCTTCTGGAAACTGTCCCCACCATCAATTCACTCAGCACAAAGGGTAAATACTGGGATCAATCATCAACTGTTTAGGGACTCCCACAAAGGAACTAAGGGACATTGCAAGTTGGCTCCATTTCCTACACACTAACATAAGCCCTGTCCTAGAAAATCCATAACAAATTGTTTTAATCCTTCATCAAAGTGCTGCTGCATTACGATGCAGAAGTTTCAAGAATGAAGTGTCAGATCAGAGGTGGTGAGGAGAGGAAGGGCCAGGAAGCATATTTGCATGGAGGTCCCTAGCTCTTCTGAGGCAGGGGGAGGAGATAACAGAGGTGTTGGGGAGCCAGGCCCAGGGTTGAGGTCTCAGAAGACAATTCTCTTGAGACATCTCCACCATGGCCTGACTCAGGTAGTCCTTACCCTCTTACCTGGGATGCATGAAGCCTCCAGAAAGGACCATAGGGACATCTGGCCTGGTATTTTTACTTCTTTTCCTCAGTTTCTTTAAGGTCCCAACACTGATCTTAACAGTGTGTGTTCCTCTGTGTTAAGTGCCATTCATTTTCCATTGTATCTGTTCTTGATATTTCATCTTCCTTTTATTCTTCTTTTACTTTCTATAGTTATGGAACCATCTTGTTTCATTCAACCTGAGTAATAAGGATGTATGTATTACTTTTTGTTTTATTTTAATTTACTTTAGCTTTATTGATCATCAATTATTAATCCTATTATGTGAAAATTGCCATTTTGCTCCCATTGGTGGCAGTCTTGCTTCTTATTTGCATATCATGCTTTATTTTGTGGTCACAAAAATCCAGAAGAATAAAATAATAGTGTTCCCTGCACCCTGATGTCCTGAATTTGGTCCTTGTACTAATAGAGCATGGATCAGAATAAAAGGCGGCTCCTGCATGTACCACAGGAAAGAATCTGGACACTGGACTGTAGCCAGGTCTCTATAGTGACCTCAGTAGGCAATGATCCAATCTATAAGACTATTCACTGACCCTGAGAACTAACTGATAGATTTAGAAGGTCATTAGTAGGTTACCATTTTCTTATTATCTCATAAATAGACATCATTAATTCTGAAATAAAATAGCACATGTAAATTCAAAACACACATGAACATTGGTTTCAAATAAATATGTTATCACTGTGTCCTGATACAGATTTTCTTTTCCTCAACCTCATGTTCACCAATTATTTCCTCCCACCTTTCACCTGGGCATTACCTCTTCCTTTAACATTCTATCACTGGTTATGACCAAAGACACTAGAATAGTTTTATCAGAACATTCACAGTCTATAATATGCCCATTTCTGAGAGGATGTTCCTATTTCCATTCTAACCGGGACCAGTCAGCCTTGATTTGAGTCTTTGCCCAAAACCCATCTCTAACAGAAAACATGCTAAATCAAAAATCCCTTGGTGGATGAAAGGACTTTACATTACAAATCAAGATGATCCTCCTTGAACCCAGGCAGCAACCACTTTGACCTTGCCTTCAGCAACTTCTTGCTAGACATGATCAAAGGCAAGGGAAACAAAACCAAAAATGAACTCTTGGCATTTCATCAAGATAAAAAGGTTTTGCCCAGCAAAGGAAACCATTGACAAAACTTAAAGACAACCTACAGAATGTGAGTACATATTTGCAAATGTCATATCAGATAAAGGGGTAATATCAAAAAATCTATAATGAACTTATCAAACTCAACACCCAAATAACAAATAATCCAGTGAGAAATTGACAGAAGACACGAATGACATTTCTCAAAAGAGGACATAGAAATGGCCAACAGACAGATGAAAAAATGCTCAACATCACTTGGCATCAGGAAATACAAATCAAAACCACAATGAGATACCACCTAACACCAGGCAGAATGGCTACAATTAACAAGTCAGGAAACAACAGATGTTGGCAAGGATGCAGAGAAAGTGGAGCCCCCTTACACTGTTGTTGAGAATGCAAACTGGAGCAGTATGGATGTTCCTCAAAAAACAGTATGGATGTTCCTCAAAAAGAAGAAAATAGAGCTACCCTATGACCCAGCAATTATACTACTAGGTATTTAACTCAAAGATACAAATGTTGTGATTCAAAGGGGAACTTGCACCCCAGAGTTTATAGCAGCACTGTCCACAATATCCAAACTATGGAGAGATCCCAGATGTCCATCAACAAACAGATGAATGCATAAAGAAGATGTGGTATATATATATACCATCAAAAATATGAAATCTTCTATTTGGAACACATGAATGGAACTAGAAGTTATTTGGCTGAGCAAAGTGAGTCAATCAGGGAAATATAATTATCATTCGATTTAACTTCTATGTGGAGTTTATGAACCTAAACAGAGGATCAAAGAGGTAAAGAGGGAAAAATAAAATAAGACAAAATCAGAGAGGGAAACAAACCATAAGAGACTCATAATCAGAGGAAACAATCTGAAGTTTCCTGGAATGGAAGTGGGTAATGGGATGGGGTAACAGGGTGATGGGCATTAAGGAGGGCCCTCGATATAGTGACACTGGATGTTACTTCCAACTGATAACACAAAACACTACCTCTGAAACTGATAATACAGTATATGTTATTTAATTGAATTTAAATTAAACAGATAAAGAAAAATTAAAAATTGAAAAGAAATACAAATCTTTAAGCAATATTAATTACAAAAAAAAAAAAAAAAAGACGACCCACCTTGCTGGGTTATTTCAGAAAAGCAAAAGGAGGAGGAGAAGGAGATGCCTGTGGAGGAGCCAGGGGCCTGGTATTGAACAGGGAGGGCAAAGAGACTAGAGTAGGGAACACAGGAGAGATTTCCTAATCCCACTCAGCTGTCTTCCCTGGTTCTTGTGTTGCACACTGGAAGGCCACCATGGCATTGGGAAGGCCTGTATTTGGGAAAGATTATGGTTGTAGTTTACCTTGGTCTGATGAAGATCCAAGATCTACTTCTCCCTGAGAGCTTCCTATAAGGGAAAGGGGATGGTGTTTTTCCCATCTGTTGTATTAGGTCCAGGCCATTGGGCACTGAAGGAAAGATAGGAAACTCTCCATGGGTTCGATGTAACTACAAATGCCAGCCTATTTCCCAGTCTATTCTCTGTGGTTTAGTTTTCTAGGGATGGGAGCTTCTACCCTTTGCAGGCTCCCAGGGCTTATGGTGGTATGTAGAAGGAGAAATGGCAGTGTCTGCTTATTCCAACTTAAATGTAACCCAAAAGGGATAATGCTGATGTTAACATGGAAATTTGTCAGTTTGAGCCATAGGAAATAGATAAAGGACAAAATAGTAAAAGAGTTTGAAAGCTTTTAAAGGAGGTCCCACTGCATCTGCTAGTATCCCTCCATGCAGCAAAGTTTGGAGAGGGGCCAGGACATGGGGGCTAGGCAGTGCAGAGGCAAATGGGCTGCATACAGTGTCCAGGTCCTGGCACCAAGGAAGGAGATTAGAGACCCAGGCAAGGGGCTGGTCCAGGACAGACCTCTCAGGTCTCCTGGGGCACATCTAGCAATAGGGCAAGGCTGCTGTGGAGATTCAAGTCATTCTGCCCAGACCATGGGTGCCGTCATGGACTCCAGGGTCCCCCAGGTGCTCCCGTCATTTGGTTTGGGCTTCTCCAGGTTTCCCATCAGCATCCAGCCCCTGGAAGACATCAGGGTGGACGAAGAAGGGCTTCAGCCAAATGTTCTCTTCCTTTGAAGGAGAGAGGCCCAGGCTGTTAGCCAGAGGGGACTCAAGGGGGATAGCAGTCACTAGGTGATGGAAGGAGGAGAGGTTGAAGGGTTGTTGGTAACAGAGAGTGTCCCCCTTGACTCTCAAATACCTCTTTTGTTTGCATGTCTGCTGAGTGGGCTTAGCACCACTGATACTGTCTCCCCCATGTCTGCTGTGAGAGACCTAGAAGGAAACTGGGATGGGGCATAGCATTGTCCTCCTCTGTCCCTGCCTCCCAGGTGCCAGGGCTGGGGTTGCTGTGATCTGTGGAAAGAACCTGAGGCTGCCCTAGGTTCTCCAGGACTCTAGCAGGTATTACTATGTCCACAGTACCCAGGGAAGGAGAGACCTGGTGCTCCCCCTTGGTGAGTGGTCAGGCACCTAAGTGCAGAGCCTGAACCCCAGCCTCACCAGAGCCTGAATGCAGCTGGATCTCCCAGAGCACCAAGGAGGGGCAGAGTATTCCAGGCACAAAGACAGGGGTGCCATCTTAGCACACTAGGGGAGTGGCAAAACATAGCCGTACCTCCTTGCACCACCACCCTGCAGGTTGTCCTCTTCACAGGTTCCCTGCTTAAGCTGATGGCTGCACTGGATCAGGTGTCCAGTTTAATTTTTTTTTCTTGTGTGTGTCCAGTTGGTGCTGCCTGTTGCTGGCCTGTGATCATGATGGTTTCCCAGTGATGCTTACTCAGTGCCTACTGCATGCATGACTCCGTATGCCACATTGATTTACAAATAATGGTCACCATCTCTGGGAAGACTGCATGTGGGTAGTTTAGGAAGTTCAGAGAGGGTCATTAAGGAGGAAAAACAAGGAAAGTTCTGCTAATGGCAGATGGGTGCATTCCATGCACTGCAATCCGCCCGATTTACCAGCCAGTGTGATACCTATCAGTGAAGATTATTGCCTTGGTCTTTCATTTACATTGGTTGTATAGTGTCTAACATATACCACATTGTTCCATTAAGTCATAATAACTTTATGAAAGAATGTAGGGACATTCTCTGTTTTCATTTTGTCTGCACATTTCTTTCCTTTACTAATGCTGCCCTCCCTCTGTAACAGATGCACATCTACCTGGAAGACTCCTTTCCAGTATTCATCAAGGATTTTAGGGGCAAACAACAGAGACTATTATAAAAGAAGATGCAGATACAAAAAGGGATAAGTAAACAGAAACATCTTCCTTGCAAGATGGATTGCAAGGGAGTCCAGGTTTTAGAAGAACCGGTTTGTCAATTATAATGTACAATGGATATTTAAGAGAAAGCAACAACAACATTACCATGTTGACAAGTCCTGTGTTCATTGTCAGGAAGAAAGGTTGTTCTCCACCTGAGTATTGCAACCTCAAAGCTTGGGTTGCAACTTCATATAATAGGATTGCAAAAGTCAATCAAGTGGTAAATCAAAAAAAAAAAAAAAAGAAAGAAAAGAAAAAAGAAAGGTTCTGGAAGAAGGAAGGAGGAAGACATATTTTCACAAGGTTTCTGTGCCTTCAGTGTTCCAACTTTAGGAGGTTGGCTTTATTTGGGCCTGTGGATGTGGTAAGAAGGGAGAAAGCCAGAAAAATTGAAATGCGTGCATGTGCACGCGCACACACACACACACACACACACACACACACACAGGGACGACTGGGTGGCTCAGTCAGTTTGGCTTCTGCCTTCATCCTAGTTCAAGATCTGGAAGCCTGGGATAGAGCCCTGCAGCTCAGCAGTGAGGCTGTTTCTCCCTCTGTCCCTCCCCCGGCTCCTGCTCGATCTCTCTCTCTCTCTCTCTCTCTCTCTCTTTCTCTCAGATAAATAAATCTAATCTTTAACACACACACACATGCACAGACACACACGACTGAAGAAATAACTCCAAATAAAATGGAATGGAATACTGAACAATATGAGGTTTATAACAAATACCAGTCTTGTGGACACAGACATACACCTCATCTAACCTGCACCTGCCTTCTCAGGTTCATCTCTCCGTAGAACACCTACCATAGGCAACATACTTTTTAGTCTTCACTTCTCAGGTTGAGACTCAGAGTATGGGAAAGGGAAGCTGTTTATTTAAGGATGAAGGGACAGAAGGAGGAAGAGAAGACACAGATGTACAGCTGTTGTTCCTGGACTGTGCTCCTTGTTCTCTTTAGTGGTTTCCTCACACCTGCACACCTGAGCCTCTAATGGGCAGGTGGTGAGTGGGTGGTGGTGGCTGACCCACTAGTGGGATCTGATATTGTGGATGCTTCAGCACAAAGAAGTGGGGTGGGGTCAGTGATGACTCTGCAAGAGAGGGAGACCCCCTTTTTTTCCCTGCCAACAGCAGGTGTTTTCTTGTGGCAGGCAGCAACACTTTCCTAACAGTAGAGAGATCCTGGAGAGTGGGCACCCTTCAGAGGGCATTGCCAGGGGCAACACAAGACTGGAATCATCACAGAGACATAGTCTTGTCATAGCAGAGACACTAAGGGACCAGGCACCCAACAACTCAAGGGACTTCAACACATCTGTCTCTCCCATGCACATCATTTACAAATAAGTTGTTGGCTTTTTATGTTGCACCTGCATGAGCACAAACAAGTAGGGGTGGGGATGGTGACAGCCTGCAGCTGGGTGAGAGTCCACCAACAACAACTCATGACAGATGTTTCCACTGGGGGGGCCAGTGACTCTTTTCAAACAGTAGAGAGATTCTCAGAAGATGGAGCCCAGCAGAGGGCACAAAACAAAGGGCTCTTGCCTCAAATAGTCACAGACACATGGTCATAGTATAGCAGAAACACAGAAGGCCCAGGAGATCATTACCATGAGTATAAGGATCTCTTTGTCTTTTGGACAAATTAGGCATAAAAAATCAAGTTCTTGACCTTCAGAAAATACATGGAAATTGTTTCAGTCTTTCAGCTAAGCTCTACTGTCCAGGGATGTGGAAGTATCTAGAATGAAGGATCGGATCAGAGCAGGTGGGGAGAGACAGGTGCAAGACGCACTTTGTATGGAAGCCTCCTTTGAGGCTGAGGGAGGCTATAATACAGGAATGGGTGATCCAGGCCAAGGACTGCAGTCTCAGAAGGTAGTGATGTTGATACATCTCCACCATGTCTTAGACTCTGGTTCTTCTCAATCTCTTCTCTCAGGGCACATGTGAGGACTCAAGGGAAGCGTTCATGTGGACATGTGGGTTGATTCACTGTCCTTAGTCAGACACACCTGAGAACACTGCACTGACCTAATAAGAGTTTATTTTTCCTCTTCTCAGGTTCCAGGGCCCAGTGTTCTATGACTAGTTTCCCTCAGTGCCTGGGTCTCTGGACAGACAGTTACCATCTCTTGTGCTGAAAGCAGGAATTACTCTGAGAGGAGGTATAATTATGTCTCCTGGCACCAACAGTACTCTGATATGGTCCCCAAAGCTCTGATTTAAAATGTCAATACTCAACTCTCAAGGATCCCTGATCTCTTCTCTGGCTCCAAGTCTGGCAACATGGCCTCCCTGACCATCTCTAGGCTCCAGACTGAGGATACTATGAGTATTTCTGTCTTCCATAGGCTGGTAGTGGTGCAAGTTCCTGGGGGAACTGAGAGGAAAGCTGCCTTGTGCTGCTCCCAGGATCTCCCCTTGTCCTAAGGATGCTTCCCAAGCCCTTTGCAGCAGTGATTTCATGCAGCATGCTCTTGAGAATTCAGATCTCTCTCAGGTCCTCTCTGTGACCAACATAAGATCCCAATGCCACACACGTCCTCTGGTGTTTTCCTTTGGTACAATGCTGGCTTCCTCTTTGCCTTTGTGCTCTGGTCCCAGAATGGGACTTTTACCATCTTTTCAACTCAGCAACAAAGAAATGAAGAATCAGTGCCTCCGTCAGTGTGGGCTCCTTCTAGGAGAACTCCTTTTCTTCCAGAAAGGAAGAGATAGCTGATTGGTTTGTCCCTCTTTCCTCAGGAAAGCCAAAGCATTTGTTTTCCCTGATGTGCAACCAATGTCTAGCTGGGTTTCCAGTTGTGATGGATTGTTAATTAATAAAAATAAATTAATTAATTTAATAAATTATAAATAGATCCATGAATTGTTTGAACAACTGAATGAAGCTAGTCTTAGGCATCAGATGACCTGGGAGGTGCCCAACTCTAGTCATGTTGCCAAAAGTTGCCCAATTTAACATTGGAAGTACTATGTCCTTGCAATAACCTCATTCCCAGGTGGGAAATCAGGAAAGATAGTCACTGTGATGCTTGTTTTTGTGTCAACCTGAATGGGTCTCGAGGTGCCCAGATGAAACATTATTTTAAGATGTGCCTGTGAGGGTGTTCCTGGCTGAGATTAGAATTTGAATTGGTGGGTTCAGTACAGTAGATTGCTGTCCTAAATTGTGTGTGCCTGACCCAGTCCATGAGGGCCCAAGTGGAACAAAAGCCAGAGATAGAGGAAATCACCTCCATGTCCCATCTCTGTTTGGAACGGAATCATGTTTCACATTCTTCTGCCCTTGGACTGGAATTCACATCATTGGCTTCCCAGGTTTTCAGGCCTTTGGACTCAAAGTGAATTACACCAATGACTTTCCACAAGTCTGTTGCTTGTAGATGGCAGCTCATGAATCTCCATTCTTCAATAATCATGTGCACCAATCCTCATAATTACATAAAATTTCATATGTATAAAATATACTTTTAAATTTATATGTGTCTTTTTGTGTACTTCTATATAATGTAGATTTCATATAATGTATATATTATAATTATATATAAAATATTACATATTTATGTACAAAATATGTTATATATTTATATATCAATACATATTACACATAATATATTTAAAAGATAAGTGTGTGTGTGTGTGTGTGTATATATATATATATACATACGTATATATACATATATATACATATACATATATATACATATATACGTATGTATATATATATATATATACACACACACACACACACACATACACATACAGATACACACACTCACACAAACATAATTCTTTTTTTTTCACACAAACATAATTCATATTAGTTCTGTTTCTGGGGAGAACCCTGAAAAATAGTCACCCTCTTGAGAGATCAATCTTTCCATAATGCTCTCACCATCAATTATTTTCAAATAGCTTTTTACTACCTACCTTATTCCTTTCCCTGGTAACATTTGGCAAATTCATGCTTCAATCTTCAAGGCCAGAACAGTGTCATATATGGAACTCCTCAGCGGTTGGGTCCCAGCACAGTGGGAAGGCAGTCTATGCTTCTGAGAACAGAATAGAGACCTGAGTTGCAGCCCTGTCTATGCAACTGGTCAGAAACAGCACTTGCTGTACGCTGTGCATCTTCATGGACACAAGCATTTGCCTGAGGGATCACTGTCTTGTTGTATTCCAGGGCCTCTGGTGTAATACGTGCTCCCTGACTGTTGTGGCATCAATGAGATCTTTACAAAGTATTCACAAGCCCCCACTGCCACTTCAACAGTGTTTGCTTTTGGATGGGACCAAAATTTCCTTCTGGAGAATTAGTTGCTATTTTCATAATAGGGATAATTATCAGGAAAACCACAAACAATATGTGAAGTGAACAGAATCACCGCAATATGAGATTTGTGGAGCTCTCTTAGCCCTTTTGTCTTGTGTGTTGTGTCTCATCATGTAGGAACTGCCTCCTGTGTCTTCTCAAACAGTTAAAATATACATATTTTAAAATCTTTTTTTCAAGACTAGAAAACAGACTCCTTTGCCTTTGATAGAACAATCTGAAATGTTTTAGAAGTTCTTAATGTCAGTATCCTACCTATGACTTTATTATCCTACATGTGAAGGGAATTTGCATGTGAGTGAGTAATCATTCATCTGTCCATTGATTTTTGGGGGTCAGATGCCATTTATGTTGTCTGGATATTTTCTCTTTCTCTCTGTCTCTTTTAATTTGCTGTTGTTTATGGAATCTCTATGTTTAAAATGTTTTAAAAGAAAAGAACCTAGGTATTGTTTTCTTTATTTTAAAATTTTGACATGCTTTAGCTTTATTATTCATTCATTATAATGTATACCAGTGTTAATTTTGCCTCCTTTTGTGGCAGTCAAGCTTATTATTTCTATGTCTTGTGTAATTGTGTGAGCACAACATTCCAACAGAATTACACATGAAACCCTTACTCCTCTATTATAGGGGGACCCTGAGGGTGCTTCTGGAACTTGCAGAAGATGGAACAGATACAATGCAGGTCCTCATGAAGACCAGTGGTTGGTTTCTTGCAGAAAGCATCTGGATATCTGGACTCTTTAGAGAAGCCCTCCCTGCTATGATCCCCAAAGACAGGGATGCAAAATTATGGGCTACAAATCTAGTTTCAGCAGCTTTATTGACTGATTTCAGACAAGGTCATCATGTAGCCTCCGTGTTATTATCATCCAAAAAATAGACACATTTACCTAAACAAATGTCTAAATAATTCAATAGTTAAATGTTTAAAACACACAAACCATAACCTCAAGTACCAAATGATTACTTCCCCCCAAACCCTTTACCTTTGTCCCACCAAGTGGCCACTGCTCTGCCCATCCCATGCTCTCAACAAGGGTAATGTTGTTGAGAATGGTTTGGAATCACCTGTCATGTGGTATGAACAATGACATGAAAAGAGTGTCATCAGACCAACTCTCCGCCTAAAATTCCTGGGTTGATCTATTAGACCTGATCAGTTTTTCTACAAATTCACCTCCTAGAAAAACACACAAGCATCTCTCTGTGGATGAAGAGACTTTGCCTTTGGAAAGCACACAGCTGTGAGGTCAGATCATAAAGTGTGCACTAAGAGACAGAGAGCATCCTGTGTCTCCTGTGGCCACACAGACTTGCCATGGAGAGAAATTCTTGGAGCTGAGCTCCTGGGGACAATCTTGACTCCTGTCCCCTTCTCCCAGAGGCTCAGACCCTGGAATCCATTCTCTTGATTTCAATGATGTATTCCTCTACCCTACTAAACTCTCTTATTCTTGCATAATTCTTGTTTTCTAATCACTGGCACAATTCAGTCATTTCCTCAATGCCCCTCTTTTGTCATAGTTGAACCAACTGGGACTGAATTTATTTAATTTGTGTTGTTTCCTCAGCCCTGAGCTACATCCAACTCATAGATTCTATCCCTGTGACATGGCCTTCCTGGTATGAGCAAGGTGATTCTGAAAGGTATTTCTGGGCCACTCGATTTTCATAACATATTTTGTTGTGGAGGAAGTGTAGGCTCTTGAATTGCACCAAAAGGGCTCAGGGGGGCTGGGACTGAGTTGGGAGGGTTTGGAGGGAGGTCAGGAGGAGGAGCAGAGCATGGGTTTCCAGCTCTCTCTCAGCTGCTTTTCCTGGCGCTAAGCATTTATCCTTTAAGGCCACTAGGGGGCAGAGAGGGATTGAATTGGGGGGAAAAGAAGTTTTGTTGTTCATCTATCCTATATGCAGTTCCAGTACCAGATTCTGGAGCCACTGTAAGTGGGACACGGGGGAAGGGCGCTCTATGATCTGTAGTCTTCCAATAGTCTTTTCATGAAAGTTACAGTTAACATCTTCTAACCTGAAATGACTGTTGGGAGGATAGTGATGCTTGTGAACCTGGTAATTGAGGGGTAGCAGGAAGGAGTTTAGGGAGAATGAGACCCAAGCTCTGGCTGTCCTCCTGGGAAGAGGAGTATTTGAATCTCCCCTAATCTGAGCCAGTTTGGAGAGCTCTTTTTACCCTCCTCCCACACAGCAAAATGGACCTGGGATCCTCCACCATCCACACCAAGACTTCCTCAGTGGAAGGTAAGGATATTCCAATGCTGTCTTGGATTCCTGGGTTCTGTCATAAGCTCAATCTCCTATGATTCAGAAAATGCATGTGAAATGTTTTAGTGTGTGGATAGCTAAGCTCTACTGCCCAGGGATGCAGAAATATCTAGACTAGAGTTTCAGGTGAGAGTGGGTGAAGAGACGCAGGTCAGAAAGCACATTTGCATGGAGGCCCCTCCCTCCTCTGAGGCAGGGGGAGGGTATAAGAGAGTTATGGGGGAGCCAGGCCCAGGCTTGAGGTCTCAGAAGACAGTGCTCTCAGGTCATCTTGATCATGGCCTGGACTCTGGTCCTCCTCACCCTCTTCACTCAGGACATAGGTGAACCCTCCAGGGAAGGGAGCACAGGGAAATATGAACTCATCCTTTGTCTTCTCCTCAGACTCACCTGGGACCCCAGCACTAAACCCATTATATTGTGTTCCTTTTTTTTTTCAGGATCTCTGGCCCAGTCCTCCCTGACTCAGCCATCTTCAGTGTCTGGGACTCTGGGAAAGACAGTTACCATTTCTTGTGTTGGAACCAGCAATGACATTGGGAGGTTTAATGAGGTCTCCTGGTATCAACAGCTCCCAGGCACATCCCCCAAACTTCTGATTTATGGTGTAAGTTCTCGGCCATCGGGAATCCCTGATCGCTTCTCTGGCTCCAAATCTGGCAATACAGCCTCCCTGACCATCTCTGGGCTCCGGGCTGAAGATGAGGCTGATTATTACCGTGCCTCATATAGAAGTGGTGGTGTGTATCACAGTGGTCCAAGTTCATGGGAGAAGTAAGACCAAAACCTGCCCTGTGCTCACAGGCTCCCTCCTTGCTCTGAAGCTGCTTCCTTAAACCTAACCATGTACAGAGGGGTTTTCATGCAATATGGCCTTGAGAATACAGTTCTCTCTCAGATCCTCTCTATCCTGCAATGTAGTGAAATGAAACAGGCTTACTGGTAAACTGCCTGGGGAAATGACAATCTCTCTTTGTTCCTTGCTATGTGCCCAGGACATTTTCATTCAATTCTTCAATATCAGGAATAAAGAGACAAAGAGACCTGTGCTCTGTATAAATTTTCACTGTTTTCAGCGACATCTTTAATTTAAATGACAGACTCTCACCACTGTTAGTCCAGGTTGGAATCATTTATCCAGAAATAACATTGTTTTACTCAACTCAGTGTTTGCCATATTGTCAACATCATCCTTCTTGGGGGATTATTGTGCTGCATATCACTGTTTGAGAAAACAGCAGCTCAATGAAAAGCTGAAGATCTAGCTGAAGGAATGAGCCTAAAAAGAAGATGTTATCTTTCCAGTGGCCCTTCATCTTTGACCCATATCCAAGGAAGCTGAGCAGGGAAATTTGGAGTTGAGAATCTATGGTTTGTAGAACCTCCCCTCCCCTCCGACCAATGAGTCCCTATCCTGGATTTAGCTCTGTCTCCCTGACAGGGTGGAGTCTTTTCAACAAGATTCTGTTTTCTACTGGGGAAGATAAGGCTTGTCTGCATTCCTCAGGGAAGCCCATTTTATCTGATTTTCATTAAGAGCAAGCCCAAGTTCTACCTAGAATCCCAGTTATAACAAATCACTAAATACACATACACATAATATGTCTAAGGATTCTCTATCCATTAAATGAACCAGAGGTATACCATAGGAAGCCTGTGTCAATAAGCAATTTTTCTCAGTTTTCCAGAATTTTCCTCATTTTAGTTATGAAACTACCACATCTTGTCCATGCCCTCACTCTGGGCCAAATCAGGATGCATGGTCAACTTTCCTGAGAACTCAGTCTCTCTCATTATGTTCCCTCCTTTAGTTAATTTTCCCAATCTCTTTCCAGTTGCCTAGTTTCTTCCCCCATTAAACGGTCAATCCCTTCTTGTGTTAATCATCTGGGTTGGAAACGTGCCACACATTGACCCATAAGCTACTGGGTCACATCACAGTGAGAAGGATATCCACTTCTGAAGATACAGAATAAAGACTTGAGTTAGTCCCTCATCTTTGTAGAAGGCTTTACAAAGATTATACCTGCTTATGGATGTGTGTCCTTGTGGATAAAACCTGAAGGAGATAGAGATGCCACTCTCTGGTTAGTTTCTGTGTTATCTGGTATAAGAGAGCTTCCAGACTGGAATGGCAGTAATAGGATCTTTAACAAGTATCTCCATGTACATATGAGAGCAGGAGGAACCATTGCGTATTTTAGTGAGTCCCTTAAGATGTGGCTGCCATATCCTTCTGAGAAAGTGGTTAGTATGTTAATAATAGGTAATATAAAGCAATCCTGAGCATAAATATTGAGTGAACAGGATGGCTACAATATGACATTATGGGACTGCCATAGCCCTTTGTGTTTTGCATATGTAGTCTCATGCTGTAGGTAGGAACAGCCTCTTGGCTACTCTGAAAGAGTGAAGCTATATACCCTTAAATATTTTTTTAATGAAAAGATGAGAAAGTGTCTACCACTTTAAAAGTTTAGGTAATATTGGTGTATGATATTATTCTAGTTTTAGGTAGAGAGAGGTCACTTAAAAAAAAAGTTGGGGGGCGCCTGTGTGGGTCAGTGGGTTAAGCCTCTGCCTTCAGCTCAGGTCATGACCTCAGGGTCCTTGGATCAAGCCCATATCGAGCTCTCTGCTCAGCAGGGAGCCTGCTTCCTCCTCTCTCTCTGACTGCTGCTCTGCCTACTTGTGATCTCTCTTTCTTTCAAATAAATAAGTAAATAAAATCTTTAAAGTTGGAAGAGGGGCAAGATGGCAGAGGATTAGGAGACCCTATTTCAACCAGTCCCCTGAGTTGAGCTAAATACCTACCAGAGCATTCTGAACACACATGAAATCAGCTTGAGATGTAAGATTATACATTTCTGGGTCTCTATGGGGCCAGAGCATCATCAGTAGAGAGGTACAGAGATGTTGGGAGTGTTGGGACTGATACCAAAGGAAAAATAGAAGGCGGAGGGAGCCACCAGAAGTGACCCATTGGAAGGTAATACCCCAATAAGAATGTGCCCTATGCTTGGGGAACACCATTAACTTGGAGACTGGTTAACAGCACTCAAAAAGAACAAAGGGACTTAGGGGGCAATTGCTGGATTTGGGTGGTTGCAGGTGTGGATGTAAACCCATGGTCCCAGGATGGCCACAGCTGGGGCCACCGACAGCTGAGAGACCCCAGCACAGTCTGCAGTTGGTGGTTCTTGGATCCACCACCATCCACTGCCTGTACCACCACTGGGGCCGTATGCACCCTGGCACATGCCAGAGAGAGCCCAGTGCAGGCTTCAGTTGGTGGTCCCTGAGTCTGTGGCCATCTGCTGACTCCACCTCCACCATGGCTAAGTGTGCCTGATATGGGCATGGGCTCCAGAAAGCAGTCCCGAGAACAGCAGTGGCCAAGACTGGGCTCACCCGGACCAGTACCACTCATTGTTTTAGTGGCATGGGGTACAGAGACAAGTGGGGGACTCCAGGGACCACTGAGACAGTGGCTGAGGGTGTGCACCACCTTTGAGAGGCTTGGTGTTCAACAGAGTTTGCAGCAGGGGAGTCTGTGTGTTCTGGTCCATTCAGAAGGGAGCAGACTGTGGCTTCTCTCTGAGTTGGAGGTATGGGTGCAGAGAGTTTATTTTGACCCTCTGAAAAGGTGCAGAAAAGCTGCCAAGGGAAAAAACCTTCAGAGAAGAAAAACCTGAAAACTGGTTTCCACAGAGCCCAGCCCCTTGGTAGGAGACAAGGCAACACAACCCAAGCAAGACTGACTGAAAAAAGAATGTGGCAGGCCCCTCCCCAGAAGACAACCCAAAAGAACAAGAGGACAACAACCGCAGGGTCCCTATAAAACTATAAACACCAGCATCAGGAAAAAACAATACATTAAGCTACTGGTATTCCCCAACACCTGTATATTTCATAGATACAACTTTTCTCTCCTTTTTTTTTCCTTTACTCATTCTCATGATTCTTGTTCTTTTTTTTAACCTACTTATTATTTCAACTAGATGATTAATACAACACATTCCATATTAACTTTTTAACTTGAACATTTTTCATACATATATCTTTGTTTCTTTTTCTTTTTTAAATATATATGCACAGATATAAGCTTCAAGGTAGTCCTTTTACCGTATTCAATAATATATCCAGTTTTAATTACCCTGTATATCTGGAAAGTTGAGTCCTTTACCAAAGATAACAAGATACATTCAGGAAGAACTGAAATAAACTTCTTCACCCATACCAAGAGTATATAACCACCTTCCCGTCTTATTTTTTTTTTTTTTTTGGTCAGTGTTTCTGTGTGTTTGTTTTTGTTTTTGTAAAATATAAAGCTTATTCTTTTTTTTTTTATAAAGCTTATTCTTGGGGTTCATTTTGACTGCGTTTTTCCTTTTTTATCTTTTTCTTTTGTCAATCTTTTTGTTTATTCATTTTTGTTTTTGTAATTTATAAATTTTACTTTGGCGGCTCATTCTGGCTGGGGCTTTTTTTCCCTCTTTTTTCTTTTTTCTTTCTTTTTGGTGGTGACTTCTGAATGCTCCAAAACTTTCCAGGATGTGCCTTTCCTGGATCATCGTTGATATATTCAGCTATAAATCCCCTCAACCACCTCTCTCCAAAATGACTAGGAGGAGGAACACACAACAGAGGAGAAATTCAGAGACTGTGATCACTGCTACAGAACTACTAGATATGGACATAAACAATATGTCAGAAGTAGAATTCAGGGTAACAATTATGAGACAGTGGCTAGGTTGGAGAAGACCATTAGCAGCAACAAAGACTCTCTAAGGGCAGAAGTGAGAGCTGATCTGGCAGAACTTAAAAATGCTAAGGAGATCCAATCTAATCTAAATACTCTAACAGCTAGGGTAACTGAGGCAGAAGATCGAACTAAGGATCTAGAAGACAAACTGATAGAAAAGCAGGATCAGGAGGAGGCCTGGAACAAACAACTTAGAAGCCACAAAAACAGAATTAGGGAAATAAATGGTGCCATGAAACATTCCAACAACAGAATTATTGGGATCCCTGAGGGGGTGGAGAAAAGAGAGAGGAGTAAACGATATAGTTGAACAAATCCTAGATGAATATTTCCCAAATCTGGGGAATGGAACAAGTGTTCATGTCCTAGAAGCAGAGAGGTCACCTCCCCAAGATCAATGAGGGTAGAAAGCCCCCAGATATGTGACTGTGAAATTCACAAATCATAAATTCAAAGATGTCTCAGGGGGAAGATATTCCTTAAGTACAGAGGGAGGACCATCAGAATAACGTCAGATCTGTCCACAGAAACCTGGCAAACCAGAAAGGGCTGGCAAGATATATTCAGGGCACTAAATGAGAAGAACATGCAACCAAGGATACTTTATCCATCAAGACTGACATTCATAATGGATGGACAGATAAACAGCTTCCACGATCAGCAAAGTCTAAAAGATTATGTGACCACGAAGCTGGCACTATAAGAAATATTAAGGAGGTTTCTATAAAAGAAGAAAGAACCCAAGAGTGATATAGAACAGAAATTTACAGAGACAATCTATAGAAACAAGGACTTCACAGGAAACATGATGACAACAAAAACTTATCTTTCAATAATCACTCTCAACAAGAATGGCCTAAATGCTACCATAAAATGACACAATGTTGCAGACTGGATAAAAAGATGTCTCATCCATATGCTGTCTACAAGAGACACATTAGGAATCTAAAGATACACCCAGACTGAAAGTGATGGGATGGAGAAACATCTTTCAGGCAACAGCCTGAAAAGAAAGTTGGGGTAGTAATTCTCATATCAGATGAATTAGATTTTAAACTAAAGACTGTAGTCAGAGATACAGAAGGATACTGCATCATCCCTAAAGGGTCTATCCACAGAGAAGATCTAGCAATTGTAAATATTTATGGCTCCAATATGGGAGCAGCCAAGTACATAAACCAACTATTTTTTTTTAATATTTATTTTCAGCATAACAGTATTCATTGTTTTTTCACCACACCCAGTGCTCCATGCAATCTGTGCCCTCCCTAATACCCACCACCTGGTTCCCCCAACCTCCCACGCACCGCCCCTTCAAAAACCTCAGGTTGTTTTTCAGAGTCCATAGTCTCTCATGGTTCACCTCCCCTTCCAATTTCCCTCAACTCCCTTCTCCTCTCCATCTACCCCTGTCCTCTATATTATTTGTTATGCTCCACAAATAAGTGAAACCATATGATACTTGACTCTCTCTGTTTGACTTATTTCACTCAGCATAATCTCTTCCAGTCCTGTCCATGTTGCTACAAAAGTTGGGTATTCGTCCTTTCTGATGGAGGCATAATACTCCATAGTGTATATGGACCACATCTTCCTTATCCATTCGTCCGTTGAAGGGCATCTTGGTTCTTTCCACAGTTTGGCGACCGTGGCCATTGCTGCTATAAACATTGGGGTACAGATGGCCCTTCTTTTCACTACATCTGTATCTTTGGGGTAAATACCCAGTAGTGCAATTGCAGGGTCATAGGGAAGCTCTATTTTTAATTTCCTGAGGAATCTCCACACTGTTCTCCAAAGTGGCTGCACCAGTTTGCATTCCCACCAACAGTGTAAGAGGGTTCCCCTTTCTCCACATCCTCTCCAACACACGTTGTTTCCTGTCTTGCTAATTTTGGCCATTCTAACTGGTGTAAGGTGGTATCTCAATGTGGTTTTGATTTGAATCTCCCTGATGGCTAGTGATGATGAACATTTTTTCATGTGTCTGGTAGCCATTTGTATGTCTTCATTGGAGAAGTGTCTGTTCGTATCTTCTGCCCATTTTTTAATATGGTTCTCTGTTTTGTGTGTGTTGAGTTTGAGGAGTTCTTTATAGATCCTGGATATCAAGCTTTTGTCTGTACTGTCATTTGCAAATATCTTCTCCCATTCTGTGGGTTGCCTCTTTGTTTTGTTGACTGTTTCTTTTGCTGTACAGAAGCTTTTGATCTTGATGAAGTCCCAAAAGTTCATTTTCGCTTTTGTTTCCTTCGCCTTTGGAGACATATCTTGAAAGAAGTTGCTGTGGCTGATATCAAAGAGGTTACTGCCTATGTTCTCCTCGAGGATTCTGATGGATTCCTGTCTCACGTTGAGGTCTTTTATCCATTTCGAGTTTATCTTTGTGTATGGTGTAAGAGAATGGTCGAGTTTCATTCTGCTACATATAGCTGTCCAGTTTTCCCAGCACCATTTATTGAAGAGACTGTCTTTTTTCCACTGGATATTTTGTCCTGTTTTGTCGAAGATTATTTGACCATAGAGTTGAGGGTCCATATCTGGGCTCTCTCATCTGTTCCACTGGTCCATGTGTTTGTTTTTATGCCAGTATGATGCTGTCTTGGTGATCACAGCTTTGTAGTAAAGCTTGAAATCAGGTAACGTGATGCCGCCAGTTTTATTTTTGTTTTTCAACATTTCCTTAGCAATTCGGGGTCTCTTCTGATTTCATACAAATTTTAGGATTATTTGCTCCAGCTCTTTGAAAAATACTGGTGGAATTTTGATTGGAATGGCATTAAAAGTATAGATGGCTCTGGGCATAATAGACATTTTAATGATGTTTATTCTTCCGATCCAAGAGCATGGAATGGTCTTCCATCTTTTTGTGTCTTCTTCAATTTCTTTTAGGAGTGTTCTGTAGTTCCTCAAGTACAGATCCTTAACCTCTTTGGTTAGGTTTATTCCCAGGTATCTTATGGTTCTTGGTGCTATAGTAAATGGAATCGATTCTCTAATTTGCCTTTCTGTATTTTCATTTTTAGTGCATAAGAAAGCCACTGATTTCTGGACATTGACTTTGTATCCTGCCACATTACTGAATTGCTGTATGAGTTCTAGTAGTTTGGGGGTGGAGTCTTTCGGGTTTTCCATATAAAGAATCATGTCATCTGCGAAAAGAGAGAATTTGACTTCTTCATTGCCAATTTGGATACCTTTTATTTCTCTTTGTTGTCTGATTGCTGTTGCTAGGACTTCTAATACAATGTTGAACAAGAGTGGTGAGAGTGGGCATCCTTGTCGTGTTCCTGATCTCAACGGGAAGGCTGCAAGCTTTTTCCCATTGAGGATGATATTTGCTGTGGGTCTTTCATAGATAGATTTGATGAGGTTCAGGAATGTTCCCTCTATCCCTATACTTTGAAGCGTTTTAATCAGGAACGGATGCTGGATTTTGTCAAAAGCTTTTTCTGCATCAATTGAGAGGATCATGTGGTTCTTCTCTCTTCTCTTATTGATTTGTTCTATCACATTGATTGATTTGCGAATGTTGAACCATCCTTGTAACCCAGGGATGAATCCCACCTGGTCCTGGTGGATAATCTTTTTAATGTGCTGTTGGATCCTGTTGGCTAGGATCTTGTTGAGAATCTTGGCATCCATATTCATCAGTGATATTGGTCTGAAATTCTCCTTTTTGGTAGGGTCTTTGCCTGGTTTGGGGATCAGGGTAATGCTAGCTTCATAAAAAGAGTCTGGAAGTTTTCCTTCTGCTTCAATTTTTTGAAACAGCTTCAGGAGAATAGGTGTTATTTCTTCTTTGAAAGTTTGATAGAATTCCCCAGGGAATCCGTCGTGTCCTGGGCTCTTGTTTTTTGGGAGGTTTTTGATCACTGCTTCAATCTCGTTACTAGATATCGGTCTATTCAGGTTGTCAATTTCTTCCTGGTTCAATTTTGGGAGTTTGTAGTTTTCCAGGAATGCATCCATTTCATCTAGGTTGCTTAGCTTATTGGCATATAACTGTTGATCATAACTTCTGATGATTGTTTCTACTTCCTTGGTGTTAGTTGTGATCCCTCCCTTTTCATTCATAATTTTATTAATTTGGGCTTGCTCTCTTTTCTTTTGGATTAGTGTGGCCAATGGTTTATCGATCTTATTGATTCTTTCAAAAAACCAGCTTCTAGTTTCATTGATACGTTCTACTGTATCTCTGGTTTCTACCTCATTGATCTCTGCTCTAATCTTGATTATTTCCCTTCTTACGTGTGGAGTTGGTTTGATTTGTTGTTGATTCTCCAGTTCTTTAAGGTGTAGAGACAGCTGGTGTATTCTGGATTTTTCTATTTTTTTGAGAGAGGCTTGGATGGCTATGTATTTCCCCCTTAGGACCGCCTTTGCTGTATCCCATAGGTTTTGGAGTGAAGTGTCTTCATTCTCATTGGTTTCCATAAATTGTTGAAGTTCTTCTTTGATCTCCTGGTTGATCCAAGCATTCTTGAGCAAGGTGGTCTTTAGCTTCCAGGTGTTTGAGTTCCTTCTGAACTTTTCCTTGTGATTGAGCTCCAGTTTCAAAGCATTGTCATCTGAGAATATGCAGGGAATAATTTCAGCCTTTTGGTATCCGTTGAGCCCTGATTTGTGACCCAGTATGTGGTCTATTCTGGAGAAGGTTCCATGTGCACTTGAGAAGAATGAGTATTCTGCTGTTTTAGGGTGGAATGTTCTGTATATATCTATGATCTTCGATGATCTGTCTATTTCTGAGAGAGGTGTATTAAGATCTCCTACTATTAATGTATTCATATCAATATGACTCTTTCTCTTGATTAATAGTTTTCTTATGTAATTGGCTGCTCCCATATTGGGGACGTAGATATTTACAATTGTTAGATCATCTTGGAGGATAGTCCCTTTAAGAATGATGTAGTGTCCTTCTGTATCTCTGACTACTGTCTTTAGTTTAAAATCTAATTTATCTGATATGAGAATCGCTACTCCAGCCTTCTTTTGAGGCCCATTGGCATGAAAGATGCTTCTCCATCCCTTCACTTTCAGTCTGGGTGTATCTTTAGGTTCAAAATGGGTCTCTTGTAGACAACATATGGATGGGTCCTGTCGTTTTATCCAATCTGCAACCCTGTGTCGTTTTATGGGCGCATTTAGGCCATTCACATTGAGAGTGATTATTGAGAGATACGTTTTTATTGACATTGTGTTATCTTTGACGTCTTTCTTTCTGTCGATTGTCTCTATATTTCTGTTCAATGCTATTCTTAGGGTTTATATAACCCCCCTTAATATTTCCTGCAGTGTCGGCTTGGTGGTTGCATAGTCTTTTAAGCCTTGCCGGTCTTGGAAACTCTTTATCTCTCCATCCATTTTGAATGTCAGTCTTGCTGGATAAAGTATTCTTGGCTGCATGTTCTTCTCATTTAGTGCCCTGAATATATCTTGCCAGCCCTTTCTGGCTTGCCAGGTCTCTGTGGACAGGTCTGACGTTATTCTGATGGGCTTTCCTCTGTATGTAAGGAGCTTCTTTGTCCTAGCAGCTTTCAAGAGATTGTATCTACAATTATGGTTCCTCAATTTTACTATGAGGTGCCTGGATGTTTTTTTTTTTTATAATTTATAATCTTGGGGGGAGACCTTTCTGCTTCTAATACATGAGCACTTGTTCCATTCGCAAGATTGGGAAAAGTTTCATGAAGAACTTGTTCCACTATATCTTCTAGACTTCTTTCTTTCTCTTCCCCTTCAGGGATTCCAATAATTCTGACGTTGGAACGTTTCATGACATCATTTATTTCCCTGATTCTGTTTTCGTGGCTTCTAAGCTGTTTGTTCCAGGCTTCCTCCTGATCCTTTCTCTCTATCTGTTTGTCCTCCAGATCACTAATTCTATCTTCTGTCTCAGTTACCCTAGCTTTTAGAGAATTTAGATTAGATTGGAACTCATTGAGAGCATTGTGAACCTCATCCCTGGTGGCCTTCAGCTCTGCCCTAACGTTATGAACATCATCCCTGGTCGCTTTCAATTCTGCCTTAATCAATTCCATTTGGTCATCCATGGCTTTCTCCAACCTAGCTATTGCCTGGATAATTGTTAGCCTGAATTCTCTTTCTGACATATTGTCTATGTTGATAGCCGTTAGCTCTGTTGCGGAAGGCCCATCCTCTGTATTTTTCTTCTGTTGGGGATTCCTCCTCCTAGTCATTTTGGTGAGAGATGACTGGACAGATGTAGCTGGATGTATCGACCGTGGTGCAGTCAAGGTGCACCCTGGAACCCTTCTGAGCACTCAGGATTCCCCACCCAAATGAGAGAAAAAAGAAAAGAAAAAGAACAGAGAGAGAGAGAGAGAGAGACAGGAAAAAAAGGGAAGATAAAAGAGAAGGTTCAGCCCAAATGGGCCCCAGGGTAAGATTTATGACGTATACAAACAGAAACAGACCAACAAAAAGACTGATAAAAGTATATGACGAGAGAAAATATATATATATAAAAGCAAAAAAAGTACGAACCTCGTCAAAAAGAACCCCAAGTATAATATTTATATACTATCAGGACAAACATAAATACACAGAGACACTGGCAGAAGAAAAAGATGGAAGCATGGTTATAGATTCTCAGTGTGGGCGAGGAAGGTTATTTTGATTCTTCCTGTATGTTATCTTGATATCTTTGTTAAAGGACTCAACTTTCCTTAGATAAAAGGGGGATTAAAAATTGGTTTACCTATAGGGGTAGCATTGATTGGAGAAAGGGGGTTACCTTGAAGTTTAACTCTATATGAATATTAGAAAATAAAAATAAAAAAGGAATAAACTGGACTAAACTAAACTAAAATTTAAAAAAATTAAAAAAATAAAAAAGCAAAAGAAAAACACGTGTATGTATCAAAAAATTCAGGTTAGAAGTTTATTATGGAATTTGATGTACTGGACATATCACTGTGATGGTAAATAGGTAAAAAAATTATCTATATAAAAAAAGAAAAAAAATGAACTAGAATAGTGGGAATGAGTTAAAAGTAAAAGTTGTATCTATGAAGTAGTGGTGGTTGTCCTCTTGTAGTCTTTTTTTTTTTTTTTCTTTCCTGATTTGTTTTCTGGGGGAGGGGGCTGCCACGTGGTTTTTCAGTCAATGATGTTCCCTGAGTTAAGTCCTCCAGCCCCCCTCAAGGGGGTGGGCTCTGAGGAAAACAGTTTTCTCAGGCTTTTGTTCTCTGGAGGTTTTTATGTTTGTTCACTTCTTTTCTCTTGCCTTGACAGCTTTTGATGGTTTTTGGAGGTTTAGAGGAAAACAAACTGCACCCCAACCTCCCTCTCAGAGAGAAGCCTCAGTCTGCTCCCCTGCAGGTGCTGCAGCCGCTGGGCAGCTGGCAGAGCAGGTTCTGAGTCTCAGTCCCTGGGGAGGCAGGATCTCCTGCTTGTATGCAAAACCACGGCAGAGGCGGTGGTCCGGGCAGCTCCAGACCGCCAGAGAGGCTCCAAGCAGCGATTGCACACTGAGATTTTCCCGCTGGCCGGGGCTGGGACTGCCTGGTCTTTCCAGGTCTAAGGGTGCAGGGCTTGCGTGCACCTCTCCCAGGGGAGGTTGTGGGGTGCGGGCGTCTCCAGCTCTAGGACGGTGGGGGTCCCAGAGCACCAGGCTGGGCGTTAGTGCACCTCTCTCAGGGGAGGGTGAGGTGCGCACTGGTATCTCAGGCAAGGTGCACTTTCTGCCGTCTGGCATGGCTCCCAGCCCCTCTCGGGAGCCGGACTCCACTGGTTCTCAGGCACGCTGGCAGCTCAGGGACCAAGACCTGGTTTCTCCACCGCACTCTCTGGCTCAGCGCCAGGGGAGGCTGTCCTGGGTCTGGGGACTTAAGCCCCTGTCCCTAGCCGCCCCAGTTCCCACAATTTCACCCCACGATCCTTTGCTCTTTTGAGTGCTTTCAACCAGACTCCAAGTTAATGCTGGTCCCCAGGCGCAGGGCACTCTCGTTTTGGGGTATTATTTTCCAATTGGTCGCCTCTGGTGGCTCCCTCCCCCTTTTGTTTATCTTCCGATATCAGTCCGATGTTCCCACTCCACTTTACCTGCCCCCTGGCGTCTTCTGCCCCCCATAGAGATCCAGACGTGTATAATTCTGATCTCAGGCTGATTTCATGGGTGACTGGAGTTCTTTGGTAGGTAATCAGCTCACTTTAGTGTACAGGTTGAAAAGGCGCCTCCTCCTACTTCCCCGCCATCTTGTCTCCCCCCCCCCCATAAACCAACTATTAACCAAAGAGTCATATTGATAAGAATATGTTAATTGTAAGACATCTTAACACACCACTCTCAGCAATAGACAAGCCATATAAGCAGAAAATCAACAAAGAAACAAGAGCTTTGTATGAGACATTGGACCAGATGGAACTTATAGGTATATATATAGAACATTCCACCCTAAAACAAAGGAATACTCATTCTTCTCAAGCACACATGGAACTTTCTCCAGAATAGACCACATACGAGGTCACAAATCAAGGCTCAACTGATACCAAAAGATTGATATTATTCCCTGCATATTCTGAGACCACAATGCTTTGAAACTGGAACTCAACCACAGGAAAAAGTTTGGAAGGAATTTAAACACCTGGAAGCTAAAGACCAATCTACTCAAGAATATTTGGATCATCCAGGAAATCCAATAAGAACTTAATTCATGGATATCAATGAGAATGAAGACACATAAGCCCAAAACCTATGTGATACAACAAAGGCAGTCCTAAGGGGGAAATACATAGCCAGAAAAGCATCACTCAAAAAAATTGAAAGATCCCAAATACACCAGCTCTCTTTAGACCTTAAAGAACTGGAAAATCAATAACAAACTAAGTCAACCCCATGCACAAAAAGGGAAATAATCAAGATTAGAGCAGAGATCAATCCTTTACATCTTTGGTTAGGTGTTTTCTTCTTTTTCTTGTTGAGAATCTTGGCATCCATAGTCATCAGGGACATGGGTCTGAAATTCTACTTTTTGATGGTGTCTTTGCCTGGTTTGGGGATCAGGGTAAGCTGGGTTCATAGAAAGGGTCTGGAAGTTTTCCTTCTGTTTCAATTTTTGAAACAGCCTCAGGAGAATAAGTATTATTTCTTCTTTGAATGCTTGATAGAATTCCCCAGGGAATCTGTCAGGTCCTGGACTCTTGTTATTTTGGGAGGTTTTTGATCACTACTTCAATCTCATTACTAGATATTGGTTTATTCAGGTTGTCAATTTCTTCCTGTTTCAGTCTTGGAAATTTATGGGTGCTCCATGCACTACAGACAATAGGCTGATGTCCAAGATCTATAAAGATCTCCTAAGACTCAACACTCAAAAAAATAGATAATCACGTCAAAAAATGGGCAGAAGACATGAACAGACATTTCTCCAAAGAAGACATACAAATGGCTAACAGACACATGAAAAAATATTCATCATCATTAGCCATCAGGGAGATTCAAATGAAAACCACATTGAGATAGAATGGCCAAAAGTTAAAATGGCCAAAATTAACAAGACAGGAAACAAATGTTGGAGAGGGTGTGGAGCAAGGAGAACTCTCTTATACTGTTGGTGGGAATGCAAGTTGGTGCAGCCACTTTGGAAAACAGTGTGGAGATTCCTTAAGAAATTAAAAATAGAGCTGCCCTATCACCCTGCAATTGAACTACTGGGTATTTATTCCAAAGATACAGATGTGGTGAAAAGAAGGGCCATCTGTACCCCAACGTTCATAACAGCAATGGCCACATTGCCAAACTGTGGAAACAGCCAAGATGCCCTTCAACAGATGAATGGATAAAGAAGATATGGTCCCTATATACAATGGAATATTATTCCTCCGTCAGAAAGATGAATACCTAGCTTTTGTATCAACATGGATGGGACTGATAATTTGTATCAAATTATGCTGAGTGAAATAAGTCAAGCAGAGAGAGTCAATTATCATATGGTTTTGCTTACTTGTAGAACATAAGGAGTAACATGAAGGACATTAGGAGAAGGAAATGAAAAGTGAATTGGGAGAAATCAGAGAGGGAGAGGAAGCATGAGAGACTTGGACTCAGAGAAATAAAGTGAAGGGTTTGGCATGGAGGAAGGTGGGAGTTAGGTGAGCCTGGTGGTGGTATTAAGGAGGGCATGTATTTGCATGGAGCACTGGGTATGGTGCATAAACAATGAATCGTGGAACACTGAAAAAATAAAATAAAATTTAAAAAATATATATACATAAATACATTTTTAAATTTATATGTATCATTTTTGTATATTTATGTATAATGTAGATTTCATATTATTCATATATATGATACTTATGTATGAAAATATTATAGATGTATAAAGTACGTACTTATATAAGTATATCATATATTTTAAAATTTCAATAAATAAACACACACATACACACACACACACACACACACACACACTAACATATATACATGGACAGCAGAGCTCACAAAAATTTTATTTCTTTGGAGACCCCTGACAACTACAGTCACCCACTTGAGTACTCAATCTTTCCATAATGTTCTCACCATCAGTTATTCTCAAAAATCTCTTCACCACCTACCTTCTTCCTTTCCCTAGGAAACAGTACCTTTGTTTTTGAATTATTGAATTATTGGGGCCACAACGGTGTCATAGATGGAACCCCCCCAGCAGCTGGGGCCCAACACAGTAGGAAGAAGGTCTGTGCTACTGAACACAGATTAGTGTCCTGAGTCATTTTCCCCTATCCATGGGAGGCTAGTCACAGGCTACAACTGCTGTAGGGTATGTCTTCATAGAGACAAGTTGGCAGAGGGGCCACTGCCTGGTGGGCTCTAGGGCCTATGGTAAAAGACATGCTTCCTGACTGTCATGGCATCAGTGAGAACTTTACAATGTATCCACATGGGCATAGGAGGGCAGGGAGCCCGCACTGCCAATTCAACTGTGTCTCCTTTTATGGCACCACAATTTCCTTCTGAGAAACGTGTTTCTATTTTCATAATAGGGAGAATTACCAGGAAATCCACAAACAAATTACATGTCAAGTGAACAGGATCACTCCAATATGAGATTTTGTTAGCTAACACAGCCCTGTTATCTTGTATGTTGTTTCTCAACGTGTAGAAACAGACTCCACTATCTTGTCAAATAATTAAACTATACGTATTCTTAAATCTTTGTTTTTAAAGCTGCACAGCAAATGAAATAGTCAACAAAAGAAAGAGACAACCCACAGAATGGGAGAAGATATTTGGAAATGACACCACAGATAAAGGGCTGGTATCCAAGATCTATAAAGATCTTCTCAAAGTCAACACCTAAAAAACAAATAATCCAGGCAAAAAAAGGGCAGAAGACATGAACTGACACTTCTCCAAAGAAGACATACTAACGGCCAACAGACACATGAAAAATGTTTACCTTTAGCCATCAGGGAAATGCAAATCAAAACCACATTGAGATACCATCTTACACCAGTTAGAATGTGAAAAATTAATAAGGCAAAAAACAACAAGAGTTGGAGAGGATGTGGATAAAGGGGAACCCTCCAATACTGTTGGTGGGAATGCAAGTTGGTACAGACACCTTGGAAAACAGTGTGGAAGATCCTTAAAAATTTAAAACTAGAACTACCCTATGACCCAGCAATTGCCCTACTGGGTATTTACCCCAAAGATACAGATGTAGTGGAAAAAAGTGTCATAGACACCCCAATGTTCATAGCACCAATCTACAATAGCCAAACTGTGGAAGGATCCAAGATACCCTTTAACAGATGAATGGATAAAGAATATGTGGTCCATATATACAATGGAATATCACTCAGCCATCAGAAAAGTATGAATACCCAACATTTGCATCAATATGGTTGGAACAGGAGGAGATTATGCTAAGTGAAATAAGTCAAGCAGAGAATGTCAATTATCATATGGTTTCGCTTATTTACTGAACATAAGGAATAGCAGGGAGGACATTAGGAGATGGAAGGGAAAACAGAATGGGGGGAAATAAAAGGGGGAGAATAACTGTGAGGGAAAAAAAAGTGAGAGACTATGGACTCTGGGAAACTATCTGAGGATTTTAGAGTGGAAGGAGTGGGAAATGGGTTAGCCTCCTGATGGGTATTAAGAAGGGCAGTATTGCACGGAACACTGGGTTTTATATGCAAACAATGAATCGTGGAACACTACATCAAAAACTAATGATGTACTGTAAGGTGACTAACAATATAATTTAAAAAAAGAGATAATATAAAAGGAGAATATAAGAAATAAAAATATATAAAGATGAGGGGCGCCTGGGTGGCTCAGTGGGTTAAAGCCTCTGCCTTCGGCTCAGGTCATGATCCCAGGGTCCTGGGATCGAGCCCCGCATCGGGCTCTCTGCTCCGTGGAAAGCCTGCTTTCTCCTCTCTCTCTGCCTGCTTCTCTCCCTACTTGTGATCTCTGTCTGTCAAATAAATAAATAAAAAATCTTTAAAAAAATATATATATAAAGATGAGAAAATAGACAGGTTTGTTAGAACAACTTGAAAGGCTTCAGAAGTCCCTAGGGTCAACATATCTATCCATGCTTTTGTTATCCTACATGGGAAAGGAATCAGCATGTGAATGAATAATGATTCATACATCCATTGATTTTCTGAGTCAGTTGCCATACGCATTGTCTGGATTTTTTTTTCTCTCTTTCTCTGTCTCTTTTAACTTGGTGTTGTTTAAGGAATGTCTATATTTCTTATATCCTAAATGATAGAACCACGATATTGATTTTTCAATTTTAAAAATTTTACATGCTTTAGCTGCATTGTGCATTCATCATCTTGTGTGCCAGTGTTTATTTTGCCTCCCTTTGTGGCAGCCGAGCTTATTGTTTCTATGTTATGTGTAATTGTGTGGGCAGAATACTCAAAAACATTTTACATGATACCCTTATTCCTCTATTGTGGGGGCCCTGGGGGTTCTCTTAATACAGAAGATGAAGCAGATCCAAGGCAGTTCCTCATGACGATCAGTGTTGGTTTCTTGCAGGAAACATCTGGACACCAGAATGTTCAAGGGAGACCTCTCCTCAGCTTCCCAAGAGACAGTGATACAAACTAATGGCTACAAATCTAGTTTCAGATGCATCCCTGACTATGACAAGGTCATGATCTAGTTACTATGTTGTTATTACCCCACAAACAGACATCATTACCTAAACAGAAGTCTAAAGAGTTAAGTAGTTGAATGTTTAAAACACATAAGCACTCTCAAGTCCCAAACAATGCTTTTCCCTCAAAACACTTTTACTTTACCCCATTCCAGTGTCCACCACACTTCTCATCCTATGCTATAGACCAGGGACACATTGTTCAGAAGCTCTTGGAAGCACCTGTCATGTGTAATGAACAGTGACATGAAAGGAGTGTCATCTGAGCTTCTCTGGTCCACAGAATTCCTGGAAAGGACCTGTGAGTCCCGAACAGTTTTTCTCCAAACCCACCTCCTTCAAGAAAAACACACTAGGTCACGCATCTCTGTGGATGAAGAAATTTTGTCTTAGGAATTCACCTAGCTGTGAGTTCAGGTCGCAAATGTGTGCAAATATACAAGACAGAGAGCATCCTATGTCCCCTGTGACAAACAGAGTTGTCCTTGTGAAAAGACTCTGGAGCTGGGTCCACGAGGACAATCTTGACTCCAGGTCCCTTCTCCCAGAGGCTGAGACCCTGGAATCCTTTCAGTGAGGAATTTCTCCACCCTACTCAGCTCTCACTTTCTTGCATTATTCATGTTTTCTAATCATGTGGAAAACTCATTCATTTTCTAAATGTCCCTCTTTGTCATCCTTGAACTGATTGGGCCTGGATTAATATAATATGTGAATTTTCCTCAGCCCTGAGCCACATCCACCTCACATACACTATCTCTGTAATTTGACTTTCCTGGTGACGCTGAGAAAGTGCATGAGGGCTACTCAATTAAGCAGGTGCCATATATCTTGTGATGAAAGTAAAGGATAAATGGGATTGGTGGCGGGGTTCAGACTGAGCTGGGAGGGTTTGGAGGCAGGGCAAGAGGAGGAGAAGAGCATGGGTTTCCAGCTCTCTCTCAGCTGCCTTCCCTGGTGCTTGAAATTTATACTCTGGAGTCAATATGGGGCAGCAGGGGCCTAAATTTGGGAAAAGCAATTTTTTGTTCTCCTATTCTGTATACAGTTCCAATACCTGTTTCTGGAGCTACTCTAAGTGGGAAATGAGGGAAGGGAGGCTGATATCTGTTGTGTTCTGATAACTTCTTTCCTGGAGGTATCAGTTATCATCTCCTAACCTCAAACCACTGAGCAGGGTACAGAGTGATGACTGTGGACCAGGTAACAGAAGGGCACCAAGATGGAGCTGAAGGAGAATGAGACCCCAGCTCTGCCTGTGCTCCTGGAAAGAGGAGTAACTGAATCTCTCCTAATCTCAGCCAGCCTCTTTTTGCCCTCCTCCCACATAGCAAAATGGTCCTGGGATTCCTCCCCCATTGCACTGAGACTTCCCCAGTGGAAGGTAAGTGTATTATAAGGCTGGCTTGAATTCCTGAGGTCTGTCATGGGCTCTGTCTCACAGCAATTCAAAAAATGCTGTGAAATGTTTTAATGTCTGGTATGTGAAGCTCTGCCATCCAGGAATATAGAATTATTTTGAATAGAGAGGTCAGAGTAAGTGAAGATAGGCATTTTCAGGATTACATTTGCATGGAGGCCCCTCCCTCCTCTGAGGCAGGGGAATGGGATAAGACAGTTAAGAGAGAGCCAGACCCAGGCTTGTGGTCTCAGAAAGCACTGCTCTTGGGTGTCTCCACCATTACCTGGGCTCTGATCCTCCTCACCCTTCTCACTCAACACAGGTGAGGTCTTCAGGGAAGGGGCAAAGGAACATCTGGGCTCATCCTTTGTCTCCTCCTCAGACTTACCTGGGTCCCATGCAGTAAACTCACTAGATGGTGTTCTTTATTTTTTCAGGTTCTCTGGCAGAGTCTACCCTCACTCAGCCTCCCTCATTATCAGTGGCTCTGGGAAGTACTGTCACTATTTCCTGTGCTGGAAGCAGCAATGACATTGGGAGGTATAATTATGTCTCCTGGTATCAGCAGTTCCCAGGCATAGCCCCCAAACTCCTGATTTATCATGTAAGTTCTCAGCCATCAGGAATCCCTGATCGCTTCTCTGGCTCCAAGTCTGGCAACACAGACTCCCTGACCATCTCTGGGCTCTGGGCTGAAGATGAGGCTGATTATTACTGCTCCTCATATGCTGGTGGTAACACTCTCCACAGTGGTGCAAGTTCATGAAGAACTGAGAGCAAAATCTGCCCTCTGTTCACGGGCTCCCTACTTGTACTGAAGATGCTCACCCAACATGGGCAACATCTGGAAACATATTTCTATGAAGGAACCTCCCTCTGTAGGGGTGTGTGGAGTAGTTTCTTCTTAACATTCACTTCCTAGAAGTCATAGTCTGTTTCCTGAGGGTCCTGTGTCTTCTGGGATAGACCACTGAACCTTGATGGGAATTTCCCCTTAAACCATCTCCTTTAGATTGCCCTCTATGCCAGGCCTCTCTCTGGATGGATAGGATTTTGCCTCAGGAAGGTGCACAGCTCTAACTAATTAGTCTCTGTACGGGGAAGATTAAGAGAAGAACGTCCTCTGTCACATGTAATAGACAGAGAAATGGACTCTGATGTGTGGTCCCAGTGTTGGGCTTTTTAGAGTAACCCTAACACCAGGGTCACTTCCGCCACATCCACAAACCGTGGAAAATTGTACTCCTGCTTTATTAGGATGTTCTCAATGCTGACTGAGTGTATGTTCTCTCTCTCTCTCTCAATCTCTCTCTCTCTCTCTCTCTCTCACTTTCCCTATTGGTGTCTCTCTACTCTCCCCATATTTTTTGTTTCAGCATTGTAAGAATCCCATCATTTTTCCCCGTACCATGGTTTTTGTCCAAGCTTCCTTTAGAGGTAGGTTTTATTTGACCTCTAACACTCAGCCCTGATCTAAGAACTGCCACACTAACACAAACCCTGTGACAAGGCTGTCCAGGGACAAGCTACCTGGCATTGCAAGTGACCCATTCCTTTCTTGAGAAAGATGGCAACAAAGACAAAGGTGTTTGGATGGATTTGGGGGTGATCTATGGACCTGGTACTGAGTGGGAGGGGAAGAAGGAAGGAGGAGAAGGAGCAGAGCAGAGATTCCAGCTCTCACTCAGCTGCCTTCCCTGGTGCTTGGGTTGCACCATCTGTGGCCACCAGGGGGGCAGCAAGGGCCTGGATTTAGTGAAGGTCATGTCTGTGATTTACTCTGATCTGTATGCAGTTCCAAAAGCTGATCCCTCCTGAGTCATACAAAGGAGAACCTTGTGTCAGGAGTGATCCAAATCTATTGTACCCCAATAAGTCCTTTCTTGAAAAACCAACAGGCACCCCCAGGCCTCAGCTTCAGAGTCCCGCAAGGAAAGGAGATTTAGAAGAGGGAGGACCCACCCTATGAGTAGGAGAGGAAGGAGATAAGTGATATGAAACCACCCCCTGCTCTGTTTTTGGAGCCTACAAAAGAAAGGGTGAATCTCTTAATTTCAGCCCCTCTAGCTCCTTTCCCCAGGCACAATCAGCACAAGTGGAAAGCAATGGGATCATTTCTCAACTATATGGGGACTCCTAGAGTAGGAACTAAGGGACATTCTAAATCTGTCTCCATTTCATGGGCACAAACATGAGCTCTGTCCTAGAAGATCCATGTCAGTGTGTTTTAATCCTTCATCAAATTTCTGCTCCCCTGGGATGCAGATATATCTAGAATGAAGGGTCAGATCAGAGGGGGTAAGGAGAGGTAGGTACAGGAAGCACATTTGCATGGAGGCACCTCCCTCTTCTGAGGCAAGAGGAGGAGATAAGAGAGGTCTGGGGGAGCCAAGATCAGGATTAGCATCTCAGGAGACAGTGCCCTTGGGGCATCTCCACCATGGCCTGGATTCTAGTCTCCTTACACCTCTTACTTAGGGCACAGGTGAGGCCTCCACTGAAGGGAGCATGGGGACATGTGGGCTCATACCTTTACTCCTCCTTAGACTTACCTGGAGCCCCAGCAATGAATTAAAAAGAGTATGCTTTGTAGCAACATGGACAGGACTGGAAGAGATTATGCTGAGTGAAATAAGTCAAGCAGAGAGAGTCAAGTATCATATGGTTTCACTTATTTGTGGAACATAACAAATAATATAGAGGACAAGGGGAGATGGAGAGGAGAAGGGAGTTGAGGGAAATTGGAAGGGGAGGTGAACCATGAGAGACTGTGGACTCTGAAAAACAACCTGAGGGATTTGAAGGGGCGGGGGGTGGGAGGTTGGGGGAACCAGGTGGTGGGTAATAGGGAGGGCACAGATTGCATGGAGCACTGGGTGTGGTGAAAAAACAATGAATACTGTTATGTTGAAAATAAATAAAAAATTAAAAAAAAAAAAGACCCATCATTGGAAAAAAAAAAAAAAAGAGTATGCTTTGTACTTCTCAATGTTCTGGGTTCACGCTGCCCTGACTCAGCCTCCCTCAGTACCTGGGGCTCTGGGAAGGACTTCTCCTGTGCCTTAAGCAGCACTGATATGGATGTATCAGAATACGTCTTCTGTCAGCAACAGCACCTTGTATTGACTCCAAAACCTGTGATTTACTATGCCAATAAGTGTACCTCAGGAATCTCTGATCACTTCTCTGGCTGCTGGTCTGGCAATACAGCCTCCCTGACCACTTCTGGGCTCCAACCCAAGGATGAGGCTAAGTATTACTCTTGCTCATATCCACCCAGTTGCAGTTACCTCAGTGGTGGAAATTCATGGCGTTCTAAGATCAAAACCTGTCCTGTACTCAGAGGTTCCCTCCTTGCTCTGAACATGATTGCCCATCCTGTGCAGTGGTGATTCTTGCAATGTGGCCTTGAGAATTCAGTTCTTCACACTTTCTCCATTTCCCAACAATGTCCAAAAGGAAGACATTCCCTTGATGAATGTTCTGGGGACAGAGTCAGGTTCCTTTTCCTTGTGTGATATGTTCCTAAGTGGCAACTCTTTTTAATTCTTCAGTGGTGGGAGCAGGGTAAGTGGGGACCGCAACTAAGTGCACTCCAGCTGTTCTTGGGGAAATTCAGCACATCATTCCACCAATGCAGAATTTAGTCCCCTTGTGATCCAACAAAACATCCAGTGAAGAAGGATGCCTGGGTAATTTTACAAAGTGAAGACAACCTATGGAGTAGGAGAATATATTTATAACATATAAATCCCATGAAAGTTGATATCCAAAATTTCTAAGGAAAACCCAATTTCTTACACCTTCATGACAGGAGGTAGGTTTGCAATTTAGACCCAGGTTCCCAGTGATGTTAGGCTTGTGCTCTTCTCCCAAGAGAATTTAAAGAAGGGGCACTGTCTTCCTTCATGTTTCACTTCAAACTGATGGGTCTCAGATCCCTGAGAAGGAGATCCCTTGGTTGTAAAACTGACAAGAGTCTTATTTACCTATGAAACAGATGTATATATAATTTAAGGGGGAAGAGAGAAAGAATTTACAACTTATATTTTCTAAGGTAAAGGAGAGGAAGGCCTTCCTTTCTTTTTGGTCAGACAATTTCAACCTTCCTACCCCCATTTTTAAATATTTGTGCTCACTATAACAAAGTCAAGGCACATTTGTAGGGAATGCCTCAGGAGGCAGAGATATTCTTGGCATATTCTTGTTTTGTATTTGTGTCTCCAAAGCATTCCACATTCAGGCTCCCCTTTCCTTCCCTTTTACCTGATTCCTGGAATTGCCCTGAACATGCTGGGAGTAGCCAGGAGGGAGGTTACAGACCAAAGCTTCAACACTACTGTGGGAGAGTAGCTCTGTCCTGCCATTGGCTTGTTTTCTTTCCCAGTTTCTTTCTCAAGGATTCTGTGTGAATTTATTTGCATGAACAACAAAATTCTCACAAGGCCAGTGTTTTCTCCATTTTCTTCTAGTTGCTCATGGCAACTTTTTTTTTCAATATTTGTTCACTGTCTGATCTATGTAAAAGAAAGGTTAAGTGCTCAGGTATATTTGAGTTTGTTTTCTAAATTCTTTTTTTTTTAATTTTTATTTTTTAAATTTCTTTCCAGTGTTCTAGAATTCATTGTTTATACACCACACCCAGTGATTCATGCAATACCAGCTCTCCATAACACCCACCACCAAGCTCATCCAGCCTCCCACCCCCCCAAACCCTCATGTGGTTTTACAGAGTCCATAATCTCTCATGGTTTGTCTCCCCCTCCAATTTATCCCAACTCCCTTCTCCTCTCCATCTCCCGATGTCCTCCATGTTGTTTATTATGCTCCACAAATAAGTGAAACTATAGGATAATTGACTCTCTCTGCTTGACTTATTTCACTCAGCATAATCTCTTCCAGTCCCATCCATGTTGATACAAAAACTGGGTATTCATCCTTTCTGATGGAGGCATAATACTCCATAGTATATAGGGACCACATCTTCCTTATCCATTCATCCATTGAAGGGCATCTTGGTTCTTTACACACTTTGGCAACTGTGGCCATTGCTGCTATGAACATTGGGGTACAGATGGCCCTTCATTATGAAGCTTATCATAATTAAACAAGGGTAGATAAAATAAATATTTATAGTTTTAGAAAGAATAATAAATGGAAACCATATCTACCCACTCAAAGCAGAGACATCTTTAAAAAAAAAATAAGAAAAATCAGCTTTCTTATACACTAACAATGAAAATACAGAAAGGCAAATTAGAGAATGGATTCCATTTACTATAGCACCAAGAACCATAAGATACCTTGGAATAAACCTAACCAAAGAGGTTAAGGATCTGTACTCGAGGAACTACAGAACACTCCTAAGGGAAATTGAAGAAGACACAAAAAGATGGAAGACCATTCCATGCTCTTGGATCGGAAGAATAAACATTGTTAAAATGTCTATACTGCCCAGAGCAATCTATACTTTTAATGCCATTCTGATCAAAATTCCACCAGTATTTTTCAAAGAGCTGGAGCAAATAATCCTAAAATTTGTATGGAATCAGAAGAGACCCCAAATTGCTAAGGAAATGTTGAAAAACAAAAATAAAACTGGCGGCATCATGTTACCTGATTTCAAGCTTTACTACAAAGCTGTGATCACCAAGACAGCATGGTACTGGCATAAAAACAGACACATGGACCAGTGGAACAGAGTAGAGAGCCCAGATATGGACCCTCAACTCCACGGTCAAATAATCTTCGACAAAACAGGAAAAAATATCCAGTGGAAAAAAGACAGTCTCTTCAATAAATGGTGCTGGGAAAACTGGACAGCTATATGTAGAAGAATGAAACTCGACCATTCTCTTACACCGTACACAAAGATAAACTCGAAATGGATAAAAGACCTCAATGTGAGACAGAAATCCATCAGAATCCTCGAGGAGAACACAGGCAGTAACCTCTTTGATATCAGCCACAGCAAATTCTTTCAAGATATGTCTCCAAAGGCGAAGGAAACAAAAGCAAAAATGAACTTTTGGGACTTCATCAAGATCAAAAGCTTCTGCACAGCAAAAGAAACAGTCAACAAAACAAAGAGACAACCCACGGAATGGGAGAAGACATTTGCAAATGACAGTACAGACAAAAGCTTGATATCCAGGATCTATAAAGAACTCCTCAAACTCAACACACACAAAACAGATAATCATATCAAAAAATGGGCAGAAGATATGAACAGACACTTCTCCAATGAAGACATACAAATGGCTATCAGACACATGAAAAAATGTTCATCATCACTAGCCATCAGGGAGATTCAAATCAAAACCACATTGAGATACCACCTTACACCAGTTAGAATGGCCAAAATTAGCAAGACAGGAAACAACGTGTGTTGGAGAGGATGTGGAGAAAGGGGAACCCTCTTACACTGTTGGTGGGAATGCAAACTGGTGCAGCCACTTTGGAGAACAGTGTGGAGATTCCTCAAGAATTTAAAAACAGAGCTTCCCTGTGACCCTGCAATTGCACTACTGGGTATTTACCCCAAAGATACAGATGTAGTGAAAAGAAGGGCCATCTGTACCCCAATGTTTATAGCAGCATTGGCGATGGTCGCCAAACTGTGGAAAGAACCAAGATGCCCTTCAACAGATGAATGGATAAGGAAGATGTGGTCCATATACACTATGGAGTATTATGCCTCCATCAGAAAGGACGAATACCCAACTTTTGTAGCAACATGGACAGGACTGGAAGAGATTATGCTGAGTGAAATAAGTCAAACAGAGAGAGTCAAGTATCATATGGTTTCACTTATTTGTGGAGCATAACAAATAATATAGAGGACAAGGGTAGATGGAGAGGAGAAGGGAGTTGAGGGAAATTGGAAGGGGAGGTGAACCATGAGAGACTATGGACTCTGAAAAACAACCTGAGGGTTTTGAAGGGGCAGGGGGTTGAAGGTTGGGGGAACCAAGTGGTGGGTGTTAGAGAGGGCACAGATTGCATGGAGCACTGGGTGTGGTGAAAAAAACAATGAATACTGTTATGCTGAAAATAAATAAAAAATTAAAAAAAAACCAATCAGCTATCTATCCAATCTGCAATAAACTAGTATACTGAGCATGGCATTAATCATTCCTTTTATTTTCTATACATTTTTTTTACCTTTGATTGCATCTCCAAACTTTTGTGAATTTGAAACAGTGAATAGAAACAGCTGGGAAATGAAAGAAATTTGTCTATTTGGTGAGAACACAAGATACATTAAGCTTAAGAGAGCCTCAGGGTCAGTGTTTGTTGAACTTCCTGAGAGTTTAACACAGCACCTGCTGAAGAGGACAGACAAGGCTCTGGAGAAAGAATAGAGACCTCGAGAATTGGGCATCTGGTCTTTCTCTAGGTGAGCAAATTACTAAATATCTAGCAGGAATATAGTCTAAGGTTAGGATTCCATTCTCTATTATCTGGCTCATCATATTCTCCTACGGGAGTCACTGAACACTTTTCTGGAGGGAAAGAGGAGTACTCTTGACTGAACATGACATTGGTGCTTTCTCTTATAACACAAACATAGCTCAGACTAGAAAGTACTGAAAAGGAATCCAAGCTAGAAACACAAGCATTTCAAGTTGATATCAGTGTTGCCAGCCCCTTAGTGATGTTGCTTTCCTTATGAATGAGTTTTTCGGTTTCTTGAAAAATATTGTGAAAAGGGGATGGTCACCTGAGGAAGATTGTTTCAGATTTCAATATCTATGTAAGATCTATGTTTTCGTCCTAATAGCACACTGTCAATTGTACTTGGATTCCCCTGATCCAGACAAGTGTGGTTCATGCTCTACTGAGACAAATAGGCTTGGGGACGGACTGGTAGAACGTGGACTATTGTGCTTACTGCAGTAGGGAGAGGGGATCTGCAGACTTACTAGGTTATACATTAACTTACATTCATTATAATTTTTGCTTTCATCACCACCATCATTTTGATACTCATGACAGATGATAAACATGAGGAAACAAATTTACATGGTTGATGGTTACTACAAAATGAATGGTTACTCAAGTCAAACAGTTGCCTGGAAAAGGGTCCACACACCAAGAATGTGAGAAAATGTGCCTTGACCTGGTTTTCTTCATGTTTCTTGTCCTTGGACGTTGTTCAACATCTGGAAGCACACGTTTCCTTCTATTTCTCTTTGTCTTCTCCTTTAGGATGCCCTATTCTATATATCTTGGGGCTTCTGAAAGGTTCCACAGTTCCCTGATAATTTTGGTCTCTAATTTTTTCCCTCTATATATTAGATTTCACACTTTTCTTTGCTGTGACTTGAGGTCATTAATCTTTTTATTTCCAACTGTAGTCTGTCTCATATAATGTACTTTTTTTATTTTAATAAACATATAATGTATTTTTATTCCCAGGGGTACAGGTCTGTGAATCACCAGGTTTACACATTTCACAGCACTCATCATAGCACATACCCTCCCCAATGTCCATATCCCCACCACCCTCTCCCGTCCCTCCTCCCCCAAGCAACCCTCTGTCTGTTTTTTGAGATTGAGTCTTTTATGGTTTGTCTCCCTCTCAATCCCATCTTTTCATTTTTTCTTTTCCTACCTCCCCCCAAGGCCCCCACATTGCATCTCCACTTCCTCATATCAAAGAGATCATATGACAGTTGTCTTTCTCCGATTGACTTATTTTGCTAAGCATAATACCGTCTAGTTCCATCCACGTCATCGCAAATGGCAAGATTTCATTTCTTTTGATGGCTGCATAGTATTCCATTGTGTATATATACCACTTCTTCTTTATCCATTCATCTGTTGATGGACATCTAGGTTCTTTCCATAGTTTGGCTGTTGTGGACATTGCTGCTATAAACATTCAGGTGCACGTGCCCCTTTGGAGCACCACGTTTGTATCTTTAGGATATACACCCAGTAGTGCAAGTGCTGGGTCATAGGGTAGCTCTATTTTCAGTTTTTTGAGGAACCTCCACACTGTTTTCCAGAGTGGTTGCACCAGCTTGCATTCCCACCAACAGTGTAGGAGGGTTCCCCTCTCTCCACATCTTCGCCAGCATCTGTCATTTCTTGACTTGTTAATTTTAGCCATTCTGACTGGTGTGAGGTGGTATCTCATTGTGGTTTTGATTTGTATTTCCCTGATGCCGAGTGATGTGGAGCACTTTTTCATGTGTCTGTTGGCCATCTGGATGTCTTCTTTGCAGAAATGTCTGTTCATGTCCTCTGCCCATTTCTTGATTGGATTATTTGTTCTTTGGGTGTTGAGTTTGCTAAGCTCTTTATAGATTTTGGATACTAGCCCTTTATCTGATATGTCGTTTGCAAATATCTTCTCCCATTCTGTCAGTTGTCTTTTGGTTTTGTTAACTGTTTCCTTTGCTGTGCAAAAGCTTTTGATCTTGATGAAATCCCAATAGTTCATTTTTGCCCTTGCTTCTGTTGCCTTTGGCGATGTTCCTAGGAAGAAGTTGCTGCAGTTGAGGTCAAAGAGGTTGCTGCCTGCATTCTCCTCAAGGATTTTGATGGATTCCTTTCTCACATGGAGGTCCTTCATCCATTTTGAGTCTATTTTCATGTGTGTTGTAAGGAAATAGTCCAATTTCATTTTTCTGCATGTGGCTGTCCAATTTTCCCAGCACCATTTGTTGAAGAGGCTTTCTTTTTTCCATTGGACATTCCTTCCTGCTTTGCCGAAGTTTAGTTGACCATAGAGTTGAGGGTCTATTTCTGGGCTCTCTATTCTGTTCCATTGATCTACATGTCTGTTTTTGTGCCAGTACCATACTGTCTTGATGATGACAGCTTTATAATAGAGCTTGAAGTCTGGAATTGTGATGGCCCCGACTTTGGTTTTCTTTTTCAATATTCCTTGCACTATTCGAGGTCTTTTCTGGTTCCATATAAATTTTAGGTTTATTTGTTCTATTGCTTTGAAAAAATGGATGGGATTTTGATAGGGATTGCATTAAATGTGTAGATTGCTTTAGGTAGAATAGACATTTTCACAATATTTGTTCTTCTAATCCATGAGCATGGAATATTTTTCCATTTCGTGGTGTCTTCCTCAATTTCTTTCCTGAGGACTTTATAGTTTTCTGAGTATAGATTCTTTGCCTCTTTGGTTAGATTTATTCCTAGGTATCTTATGGTTTTGGGTGTGATTGTAAATGGGACTGACTCCTCAATTTCTCTTTCTTCTGTCTTGTTGTTAGTGTAAAGAAATGCGACTGATTTCTGTGCATTGACTTTATATCCTGACACTTTACTGAATTCCTGTACAAGTTCTAGCAGTTTTGGAGTGGAGCCTTTTGGGTTTTCCACATATAGTATCATATCATCTGCAAAGAGTGATAGTTTGACTTCTTCTTTGCCAATTTGGATGCCTTTAATTTCTTGTTGTCTGATTGCTGAGGCTAGAACTTCTAGTACTATGTTGAACAGCAGTGGTGATAACGGACATCCTTGCCGTGTTCCTGACCTTAGCGGAAAAGCTTTCAGTTTTTCTCCATTGAGAATGATATTTGCAGTGGGTTTTTCATAGATGGCTTTGATAATATTGAGGTATGTGCCCTCTATCCCTACACTTTGAAGAGTTTTAATCAGGAAGGGATGCTGCACTTTGTCAAATGCTTTTTCAGCATCTATTGAGAGTATCATATGGCTCTTACTCTTTCTTTTATTAGTGTATTGTATCACATTGATGGATTTGTGGATGTTGAACCAACCTTGCAGCCCTGGAATAAATCCCACTTGGTCGTGGTGAATAATCTTTTAAATGTACTGTTGGATCCTATTGGCCAGTATTTTGGTGAGAATTTTCGCATCTGTGTTCATCAAGGATATTGGTCTGTAATTCTCTTTTTTGGTGGGATCCTTGTCTGGTTTTGGGATCAAGGTGATGCTGGCCTCATAGAATGAGTTTGGAAGTTTTCCTTCCATTTCTATTTTTTGGAACAGTTTCAGGAGAATAGGAATTAATTCTTCTTTTAATGTTTGGTAGAATTCCCCTGGGAAGCCATCTGGTCCCGGGCTTTTGTTTGTTTGGAGATTTTTGATGACTGTTTCAATCTCCTTACTGGTTATGGGTCTGTTCAGGTTATCTATTTCTTCCTGGTTCAGTTGTGGTAGTTTATATGTCTCTAGAAATGTATCCATTTCTTCCAGGTTGTCAAATTTGTTGGCGTAGAGTTGCTCATAATATGTTCTTATAATTGTTTGTATTTCTTTGGTGTTGGTTGTGATATCTCTCTTTCATTCATGATTTTATTTATTTGGGTCCATTCTCTTTTCTTTTTGATAAGTCTGGCCAGGGGTTTGTCAATCTTATTAATTCTTTCAAAGAACCAGCTCCTAGTTTCGTTGATTTGTTCTGTTGTTTTTTTAGTTTCTATTTCATTGATTTCTGCTCTGATCTTTATGATTTCTCTTCTCCCGCTGGGTTTAGGCTTTCTTTGTTGTTCTTTCTCCAGATCCTTTAGGTGTAGGGTTAGGTTGTGTATTTGAGACCTTTCTTATTTCTTGAGAAAGGCTTGCACCGCTATATATTTTCCTCTCAGGACTGCCTTTGTTGTGTCCCACAGATATTGAATCGTTGTGTTTTCATTATCATTTGTTTCCATGAATTTTTTTCAATTCTTCTTTAATTTCCTGGTTGACCCATTCATTTTTTAGAAGGATGCTGTTTAGTCTCCATGTATTTGGGTTCTTTCCAAATTTCCTCTTGTGATTGAGTTCTAGCTTCAGAGCATTGTGGTCTGAAAATATGCAGGGAATGATCTCAATCTTTTGATACTGGTTGAGACCTGATTTATGACCCAGGATGTGGTCTATTCTGGAGAATGTTCCATGTGCACTAGAGAAGAATGTGTATTCTGTTGCTTTGGGATGGAACATTCTGAATATATCTGTGATGTCTATCTGGTCCAGTGTGTCGTTTAAAGCCTTTATTTCCTTGTTAATCTTTTGCTTGGATGATCTGTCCATTTCATTGAGGGGAGTGTTAAAGTCCCCTGCTATTATTTTGTTACTGTGGGTGTATATCTTTGATTTTGTTATTAATTGGTTTATATAGTTGGCTGCTCCCATGTTAGGGGCATAGATATTTAAGATTGTTAGGTCTTCTTGTTGGACAGACCCTTTGAGTAGGATATAGTATCCTTCCTCATCTCTTATTATAGTCTTTAGCTTAAAATCTAATTGATCTGATATAAGGATTGCCACCCCAACTTTCTTCTGATGTCCATTAGGATGGTACATTGTTTTCCACCCCCTCACTTTAAATCTGGAGGTGTCTTTGGGTCTAAAATGAGTTTCTTGTAGGCAGCATATTGATGGGTTTTGTTTTTTTATCCATTCTGTTACCCTGTGTCTTTTGATTGGGGCATTTAGCCCATTAACATTCAGGGTAACTATTGAGAGATATGAATTTAGTGCCATTGCATTGCCTGTAAGGTGACTGTTATGGTATATTGTCTCTTTTCCTTTCTGATCTACTACCTTTAGGGTTTCTCTTTGCTTAGAGGACCCCTTTCAATATTTTCTGTGGAGCTGGTTTGGTGTTTGCAAATTCTTTCAGCTTTTGTTTGTCCTGGAAGCTCTTTATTTCTCCTTCTATTTTCAATGATAGCCTAGCCGGATATAGTATTCTTGGCTGCGTGTTTTTCTCGGTTAGTGCTCTGAATATATCATGCCAGTTCTTTCTGGCCTGCCAGGTCTCTGTGGATAGGTCCACTGCCAATCTAATGTTTTTACCCTTGTATGTTACAGACTTCTTTTCCCGGGCTGCTTTCAGGATTTTCTCTTTGTCACTAAGACTTGTAAATTTTACTATCAGGTGACGAGGTGTGGACCTATTTTTTTTTTTATTTTGAGGGGCGTTCTTAGCATCTCCTGGATTTTGATGTTTGTTCCCTTTGCCATATTAGGGAAATTCTCTCCAATATTTCTCTCCAATATACCTTCTGCTCCCCTCTCTCTTTCTTCTTCTTCTGGAATCCCAATTATTCTCATGTTGTGCCGTCTTATGGTGTCGCTTATCTCTCAAATTCTCTCCTCGTGGTCCAGTATTTGTTTGTCTCTCTTTTGCTCAGCTTCTTTATTCTCTGTCATTTGGTCTTCTATGTCACTAATTCTTTCTTTTGCCTCATTTATCCTAGCAGTGAGAGCTTCCATTTTTGATTGCACCTCATTAATAGCTTTTTTGATTTCAACTTGGTTAGATTTTAGTTCTTTTATTTCTCCAGAAAGGGCTTTTATCTCTCTGGAGAGGGTTTCTCTAATATCTTCTATGCCTTTTTCGAGCCCGGCTAGAACCTTGAGAATCGTCATTCTGAACTCTAGATCTGTCATATTAACAATGTCCGTATTGATTAGGTCCCCAGCTTTCGGTACTGCCTCTTTTTCTTTTTTCTGTGGTGAGTTTTTCTGCTTTGTCATTTTGTCCAGTTAAGATTTGCTTTCTCCTCCTCTAGAATTCCGCTGTTCTTGGTGAGCGAAGTTGATCTTGGCTGGGTTTCTTGTTGATCTTCTGGGGGAGGGGCCTGTTGTAGTGATTCTCAAGTGTCTTTGCCGCAGGCGGAATTGCACCGCCCATGCCACGGGCCGGGCTAAGTAATCCACTTGGGTTTTCTTTCAGGAGCTTTTGTTCCCTGAGCGCTTTCCATAGAGTTCCGGAGGACGGGGATGAAGATGGCGGCCTCCGAATCTCTGGCCCGGAGGAGCCGAGAGCTTGGGGTCCCGCTCCTCAGTGCACCCTCAGAGAAAGGTGCACAACCGCCTCGCCTCCCTGGCCTGCGGTTGCCCCTGGAGGAAAGTAGTCAATTGCTGGCACTTGGAGAAAAGCGCCCGGTCGCTTCCATCTCCGTGGCCTCCGGCTGTGCTCTGAGTCCACCCAGCCTGCGACCGGCACAAGGTAACCCCGGGCTGAGAGCTCACTCCTCAGCTTTGTCACTGTAGCTGGCTTCCCCGCTCTAATACCTGCGAGCTCTGCAGCACTCAGACACCCCCGGTCATTCTGTGACCCTGCGGGACCTGGGGTTACACTGACCCCGCCTGGGCTTCCCCCCGGTTTAGCCTCTGGAGCGATATCCCTCCGTGGAGCAGACTTTTAAAAGTCCTGATGTTGTGCTCCATTGCTCCGCTGCTTGCCAGGAGCTGGCCCCTCCCCCCGCGGTCTGTCTTCCCGTCGCTTTGGATTCACTTCTCCGCAGGTCCTACCTTTCAGAAAGTGATCGATTTTCTGTTTCCGGAATTTTTGCTCTTCTTCTCTTCGATTTCCCATTAGATTTGTAGGTGTTCACAATGGTTAGGTAAGCTATCTAGCTGATCTGCTGCTACCCGATGTCATCTCAGCCTGCTACTTCTCCACCATCTTGACTCCTCCCCCCTAATGTACTTTTTATATGTGTTTTATTATGTCTTCTATTTCTTGGCTGAAATGTATTATCTCTCCAGCAATTTTCAAAGAATTACTCCATTTTTGGGTCAATTTTTAAGGAACTGGTTTAAAGTGTTCGTGAGAAAATTTAAATTATCTTTCATACTTTCTGATGGAGGCATAATACTCCATAGTGTATATGGACCACATCTTCCTTATCCATTCATCCGTTGAAGGGCATCTTGGTTCTTTCCACCGTTTGGCGACCGTCGCCATTGCTGCTATAAACATTGGGGTACAGATGGCCCTTCTTTTCACTCCATCTTTATCTTTGGGGTAAATACCCAGTAGTGCAACTGCAGGGTCATAGGGAAGCTCTATTTTTAACTTCTTGAGGAATCTCCACACTGTTCTCCAGAGTGGCTGCACCAACTTGCATTCCCACCAACAGTGAAAGAGGGTTCCCCTTTCTCCACATCCTCTCCAACACACGTTGTTTCCTGTCTTGCTAATTTTGGCCATTCTAACTGGTGTAAGGTGGTATCTCAATGTGGTTTTGATTTGAATCTCCCTGATGGCTAGTGATGATGAACATTTTTTCATGTGTCTGGTAGCCATTTGTATGTCTTCATTGGAGAAGTGTCTGTTCACATCTTCTGCCCATTTTTTAATATGATTGTCTGTTTTGTGTGTGTTGAGTTTGAGGAGTTCTTTATAGATCCTGGATATCAACCTTTTGTCTGTACTGTCATTTGCAAATATCTTCTCCCATTCCGTGGGTTGCGTCTTTGTTTTGTTGACTGTTTCTTTTGCTGTGCAGAAGCTTTTGATCTTGATGAAATCCCAAAAGTTCATTTTCACTTTTGTTTCCTTCGCCTTTGGAGACATATCTTGAAAGAAGTTGCTGTGGCTGATATCAAAGAGGTTACTGCCTATGTTCTCCTCGAGGATTCTGATGGATTCCTGTCTCACGTTGAGGTCTTTTATCCATTTCGAGTTTATCTTTGTGTATGGTGTAAGAGAATGGTCGAGTTTCATTCTTCTACATATAGCTGTCCAGTTTTCCCAGCACCATTTATTGAAGAGACTGTCTTTTTTCCACTGGATATTTTTTCCTGTTTTGTCGAAGATTATTTGACCATAGAGTTGAGGGTCCATATCTGGGCTCTCTCATCTGTTCCACTGGTCCATGTGTCTGTTTTTATGCCAGTACCATGCCGTCTTGGTGATCACAGCTTTGTAGTAAAGCTTGAAATCAGGTAACATGATGCCGCCAGTTTTATTTTTGTTTTTCAACATTTCCTTAGCAATTCGGGGTCTCTTCTGATTCCATACAAATTTTAGGATTATTTGCTCCAGCTCTTTGAAAAATACTGGTGGAATTTTGATCGGAATGGCATTAAAAGTATAGATTGCTCTAGGCAGTATAGACATTTTCACAATGTTTATTCTTCCGATCCAAAAGCATGGAATGAATACCCAACTTTTGTTGCAACATGGACAGGACTGGAAGAGATTATGCTGAATGAAATAAGTCAAGCAGAGAGAGTCAAGTATCATATGGTTTCACTCATTTGCGGAGCATAACAAATAACATGGAGGACATAGGGAGATGGAGAGGAGAAGGGAGTTGAGGGAAATTGGAAGGGGAGTTGAACCATGAAAGACTATGGACTCTGAAACACAACCTGAGGTTTTCAAAGTGGTGGGGGGTGGGTGGTTGGGGGAACCAGGTGGTGGGTACTAGGTAGGGCATGGATTGCGTGGAGCACTGGGTGTGGTGAAAAAACAATGAATACTGTTATGCTGAAAAGAAATAAAGCATTAAAAAAATAAAAATAAATAAATAAATAAAACTCAAAACAAAATTATCTTTCATACTGGCTTAAGTATCTCTCAGTTTCTTTTTCATGCCAGTGGAGCTTTTCCTTTTGTCATACATTGAGTAATTTTGGCACTTGTCCTGAATCTATCCAGTGTTATGCTATGAAACTGTGATTCCTGTGTAACTCCCAAGTACAACTTTTGTTTTAGGAGATACCCCAGGCTCCTAGTTTCAAAGAGCCTCCTGTGGAATGTGATTTTGTGTCAGTTTTCAAAAATCTTTGTTCTGCTCTTTCATCTGTCCTAAGTAGAAGCTACATAGAGAGCTTCATAGGGTCACATCTTGGATGTCAGCAGATGTCCCTTCCTCGGTTCTGTCCCCCTACATCTTTCCATCCTCAATAGTATCAGACACTGCACAAGTGCAACTAAGAGATCACCAAGAACCCTTCATCAATTTACAGCATTGCATTCCCAGGTTTCTCTCCCTCTAGTATCTCCTTAGTATCTACTGTTCTCTGGATCTTCCTTGTGGTCTTCTGGACAGAAACTGGGTCATTAACTCCTCTTCACTGCTGTGTAATTCTCTGGACAGTGCTTATCTCTGTACCATGTTCCATGAGGACAGAAAGGATTTTGTTCTGGGCCAAAATCCTAAAGTGAGAAAAGCAAGTTCTCAAAGCCACCACTGTTGTTTCTCTCACTGTAGAAGCATTTCCTTTGGGAAGGGGCATAGAGAAGGAGATGAATAAAATATGAAAGAAAAGAAAATGGATATTCATTCTTGCTCTGAGTGTTAGAAATCAACTTTCTCATGTGTCAAGCCAGACAATGGAGTATTCCTGGATCTCTTTGTTCCAAGCTGTTGCTTGGTCTTGGTTCCCAGTTGCTTTGAGGACAGGTTGCAAGATTCTGAAAGAAAAATAGGAAAATCAGCATTGTTTGCACTTTACTTGTTTGTCAGTGTCATTCCCAAACTGTCTTGTAGGATTTTGTTCTAGGGACTCAAGCCATTTCTACATGCATTCTTTCCAGGTTTATAGCAACATTCTTTGGGGGAAAGGTGGTAACTGCTTACTATATCTTAAGTTGAACATGAACTTGATAACAGTACTTCCAATTTGACAATGTTACATGTTGAAATTGGCATTAGAGAAAAGGGAAAATTGAAAAAGAATTTTAGGGGTGCCTGGGTGGCTCAGTGGGTTAAAGCCTCTGCCTTCTGCTCAGGTCATGATCTCAGGGTCCTGGGATGGAGTCCCGCATTGGGCTCTCTGCTCAGCAGGAAGCCTGCTTCCTCCTCTCTCTCTGCCTACCTCTCTTCCTACTTGTGATCTCTGTCTGTCAAATAAATAAATAAAATCTTTAAAAAAAAGAAAAAGAATTTTAAAACTTTCACAGGAAATAAATAGGAGAGTGTATTCCACAATGCTTCTGTTCTTTCAGTATTGCAAGGTCAAAGAGATTAGTTTTATGGTGACCAGTGGTTGAGTGATGGCAAAAAACTGAGTAGAAATACAGGTGTCTACTGCCAGACAAACAGGTCAAAGATAAAATGAATGAGAGGTGGATAATATAAAGTTTATAACAAATAATCCCCTGGGCACCAAGTTATGTCCCATTATCAAATAATACACATCCCTATTCTGGTTCATCTCTCCCTAGATCATGTACCATGGACAGTGCAACATTCTTCTTCATTTCTTGGGTTGAGATATCAGGTTGAATAAGGTTAAGTGGTTTGTTCATGAGTGGAAGGTGTAGAATGTCCTGACCGTTGCCCCTTCTCCCCTCATGAGGTTCACTTACACCTTTCCACCTGACCCTCCATGTGGTGTGTGGGTAAGTAGCTGGGGTGACTGACAGGTTGGTGGGTTTCGATGTTGCAGGTGCATCAGAACAAACAAGTATGGGTGGGGGCAGTGACAAACCTGCAGTTGGAGGGGAGCCCACCACCAAGCACCAACTCACACCAGATGTTTCAACTCAGGTCAATAGTGACACTTCCCTAACAGTAGAGAGATAGATCCTCAGAAGCTGGTGCTCAGCAGAAGGCACAGAAGGAAAGATCCCAAGCCCGGAATGGTCACAGAGACATAGTCATGGAATTGCAGAAACACAGAAGGTCCAGGAGCTCATCAACATGAGGGCTTCAGGAGATCATGCTCTTCTGGACAAATCAGGCATAACAACTCAAATTCCTGACCTTCAGAAAATACATGTCAAATTATTTGAGTCTATTCTGCTAAGCTTTGATGCCCAAGGATGCAGAAGTATCTAGAATGAAGTGTCAGATCAGAGGGCATGAGGAGAGGGAGGTGCAGGAAGCACATTTGCATGGAAGCCACTCCCTCCATGAGGCAGGGGAAGGAGATAATAGATGTCTGGGAAAACAAGCCTCGGATTGGGGTCTCAGAAGGCAGTGCTGTTGGGGAATCTCCACCATGGCCTGGACTCTGGTCTTTCTCACCCTCCTCACCCAGGGCACAGGTGAGGTCTCCAGGGAAGAGGGCATGCAGACATCTGGCCTGATCCTTTCTCTCCTCTTCAGACTCATCTGAGGCCTCAGCACTGAACTAATAATAGTATTTTTCCTCTTTCCTGCATCCTGGGCCCAGTCTTCCCTGACTCAGCCATCCTCAGTGTCTGGGACTCTGGGACAGACAGTTCCCATCTCTTGTGCTGGAACCAGAAATGACATTGGAAAGTATAATGATGTCATCTGGCACCAAAAGTATCCTGGCATGGCCCCCAAAACTCTAATTAATAATGTAAATACTCGGCCATCAGGGATCCCTGATTGCTTCTCTGGCTCCAAGTCTGGCAACACAGCCTCTCTGACCATCTCTGGGCTCCAGGCTGAAGATGAAGCTGATTGTTCATCTTGATTACTGTGCCTCATATACAACCAGTAATACTTATCACAGTAGCCCAAGTTCATGGGGAAGTAAAACCAAAAACTGCCCTGTGTTCCCAGGCCCCCTCCTTGCTTTGAGGATGCTTCCACAATCCTAACCATGTGCAGAGGGGGCTTTGTGCAATATGGCCTTGAGAATTCAGTGCTCTTTCAGGTCCTCTCCATCCTGCAATGTAGTGAAATGAAATAGAGTTCCTGGAAAATTGCCTGGGGAAATGACAATCTCTCTTTGCTCCTTGCTATGTGACCAGAACATTTTCTTTCCATTGCTCAATGGCAGGAAGAGAAGGACAAAGAGACCTGTGTTCTGTATAATTTTCACAGTTCTTATGGAAATTCTTATTTTAAATAACAGCATCTCACTCCTGTTTATCCAGAAATGTTGTTTTACTCAATTCAGTATTCACTATTCTCTAGTCAACATGATCCTCCCTAGTGGGTTATTGTTCTGCATGTCAGTGTTTGAGAAAACAGAAACTCAGTGAAAACCTGAAGACCTAGCTGAAGGAATGAGCAGAAAAGGAAGATGTTGTTTTTCCAGTGACCCTCCATTTGACCCCATATCCAAGGAAACTGAGCAGGGAGATTGGGAGTTGAGATTCTATGATATGTGGAAGCTCCCCTTCCTTCAGATCAATGAATCCCTATCCTGAATTCAACCTTATCTCCCTAACAGGGTGGGCTATTTTGAGCATGATTCTGTTTTCTACTGGGGAAGAGGCTTGTCTCCATCCCTCAGGAAATCCCATTATATGTGATTTTCATAATGAGCCAGCCAAAGTTCTACCTGCAATGTTAGTTATAAGAAATGTCTAAATACATATGTACACACACACACACACACACACACACACACATATATATATGACATATATTATATATAATATATGTCTAAGGATTCTCTATCCATTAACTGAACCTAGTATAGACCTTGGGAAACCTATTTTAATAACCAGTTTTTCCCTTTGCCAGAACATTCCTAGTTTTAGAGGTGAAAGTGCCACATCCTAGCAATATCCCCACTCTGGGGCAAATCAGGATGCAAGCTTAGTTTACCTGAGAACTTAGTCTCTCTCATTATGTTCTCTCCTTTAGTTGTTTTTCCAAATCATTTTCCAGTTGCCTACGTTCTTCCCCCAATAAATGATCAATTCCTTCATGCTTTAGTCATCTAGACTGGAAATGCGCATACAGTGACACTGGGTCACATCACAGTGGAAAGGGGCATTTGCTTTTGAGGACACAGAATAAGGACTGGAGTCAGTCTCTCATCTTTGTGAAAGGTTGTACAAAGATTGTACCTGCCTTTTGAATGTGTGTCCTTGTGGAGAAACCCTGTAGGAAGTAGAGAGTCCACTGTCTGGTTATTCTCTTTGGCATCTGATATGATGTTTCCAGACTGGAACAACATCAATAAGATCTTTACAAAGTCTCTACATGAGCATAGGAGGGGAAGTGGCAGATTGACTACTCTAGTGAGTCTCCTTTTAAGATGGGACCACACTTTCCTTCTGAGAAAGTATTTAATATTTTAATAATAGGGAACTTTGCAAAGAAATCCTAAGTGTACATGTTGTGTGAGCATGATGGCCTCAATATAACATATCTAGGTCTGCCATAGACCTTTGGGCAGTGAATATGTAGAGTCTCAAGCTGTAGAAACAGCCTCTTGGGTATTCTGAAATAGTGAAGCAATATACATTTAAATATTTTTGTGAAAAGATGAGAGACTGCTGTTTGTAAAATGTGTATAAAATTTGTATATGGCATTACATTAGTTTCATGTGAAGAGAAGACACTTTTAATGGGGATGTTTGAAACATTTTAGGTGTCCCAATGATCAACAAGTGTTTTTCTATACAGTGTAATCAGAGAATCAACACTTCAGGGCACTTTTCATTCATGGGTTCATAGAATTTCTGCATTAAGTGCCAGTAATTTTCCATGGCATCATTTCTGGTTTTTTTTTTCTCTTTTTATTTGTATTTACCTATGTGTTTGTATATTTTTCCTATATTAAAATTTGTGTAAGGATCATCTTTAATTTTTCTTGCAAAATAAGATTCTGGGTATTGATTTCTGTGCATTATTAAACTTATTTGCTTCATTCTTTTTTTTTAATTAAATATTTTTTTTATTTTCAGCATAACAGTATTCATTGTTTTTTCACCACACCCAGTGTTCCATGCAATCTGTGCCCTCCCTAATACCCACCACCTGGTTCCCCCAACCTCCCACCCCCCGCCCCTTCAAAACCCTCAGAATGTTTTTCAGAGTCCATAGTCTCTCATGGTTCACCTCCCCTTCCAATTTCCCTCAACTCCCTTCTAATTGGAACTTAATGATATTGTATACATGTGATCATGTATTGCTTAATGTCACATCTTATTGTGTAAGCACAAAATTCCAGGAGAACTTAAAATGAAACAGTGACTCCTCCATCACTGGGGATAGGGAGCTGGATTTGTTCCTGGTACTAATGGAACACAAAACAGAAGCAATTGTCTCATTGTAAAGCTCAAGTTATACTTCTTTTAACAAATGCCTGAGATCCAGAAAGTTCTCAGGAGACCTCTCCACAGTGATCGCAAATGACAAGGATCCAATCTACTGGGTAATAAGACATGCTCAGATGTGCAGCTGATTGATTTATGAGAAAATTTACCATATTATTATATACATGTTACCATATTGTTATTATATAAAATAATAGACATTATTATGTTTGCAGTTATGTCCAAGATTATAATACATGCTAATTTAAAACACACAGGAATGACTGTGATTGTGTCAAAAGCAAAACTACCACTTCCAGGAATGACCCTTTCCCTTCTGCTCCAATCCTTGAGGCCACCAGGTAACTGGTCCAACTCTTGGCCAGGATGTCTTCTCCCTTGTTCACTTAGAAATATGTATTACAGGGGTGCCTGGGTGGCTCAGTGGGTTAAGCCTCTGCCTTCAGCGCAGGTTATGATCCCAGGGTCCTGGGATCAAGGCCCACATCAGGCTCTCTGTTCAGCAGGGAGCCTGCTCCCCCCCCACCCCTGCCTGCCTCTCTGCCTACTTGTGATTTCTGTCTGTCAAATAAATAAAATCTTTAAAAAAATAAATATGTATTAAAGACATGTGAGTAGTGGCATGTAAGTAGTTCCTTAAGTACATTCACACTGCACACAATTCCTAGTCTCTTCCCAAGGAACACTTCTCTTCTGGCATGGACCATCAACCTTGACTGGGATTTCCCCTTTCAAACATCTTGTTTGAAAAGCATAATATGTAAGGCATCTGTCTCTGGTTGGAGAAGAATTTACCTCGGGAAGGTGCACAGCTCTGAGGTAAATTAGTCTCTGCGAAAAGATTAAAACTAGGGCAACCTCTGCCCCATATAATAGAGAGCTGCACTCTGATGAGAGGTTTTTGGAGTTGAGTCCCTTAGAATAATCTACCAGATCCACAAATGCTGGAAAACTAAATCGTTTTTTGTCTTTTGTTTTGTTTTTGTTTTTGTTTTAGGTTGTTCTCAATGTTGACTGATCTCTCTACACTTCATGCAATAGTTTTGGTATCTGCATCATGAAAAACAAATTCTTTTTCAACCTGTGCCATTGTTCTCATCCAGGCTTCCTTCAGGGGTTGGTTTTATTTGACCTCTAACTTTACGTTGGCCCTGAGCCCAGAACTGCCACACTAACACAAACCCTGTGACAGAGCTATGCAGGGACAAACTACCTGTTCCTGAGGGGAAGGTCTGAGACACCTGATGTGGTAGGTGACACATTCCATTCTTGAGAAAGATGGAGACAAAGACAAATGTATTTGGGTGGATTTAAGGGTGATCTATGGACCTGGTACTCACTGGGAGGAGAAGAATGAAGGAGGAGAAGGAGGAGAGCAAGGATTCTAGATCTCACTCAGCTAACTTCCCAGGTGCTTGGGTTGCACCATCTGTGAACACCATGGGGCAGCAAAGGCCTGGATTTGGTGTGGGTCATGATTGTGATTTACCATGATCAAGTCCCAAGACCTAATTCTTCTGGAGTCCTGCAAAGGTGAACCATGTGTGAGGGGTGACCCAAATCTATTGTGTCTCAGTAAGTTCTTAATTGATAGGCCAATAAACACTCCCAGGCCTCAGTCTCAGATCTCTATGAGGAAGGGGTACCAAAAGAAGGGTAAGAACCCACCCTAAAGAAGAGAGGAAGGCTGTGAGGTATGTGAACAACTCCAGCTCTGTTTTTGGTTCCAACAAAGGAAAGGATGATTATCTCCTAATTCCAGCCCCTCTGGATCCTGTCCCCACCTTGATGTACACAACACAAATGTTAAGTACTGGGATTATTCATAACTATACAGGGGCTCCCATAGGAGGGACATTCTAAGTCTGGCTCAATTTCCTGGGCACAAACATGAACTCTGTCCCAGAAAATCCATGTCCAAGTGTTTTAATCCTTCAGCCTACTTCTACTGCACTGGGATGCAGAGGATTCTAGAATAGAGGGTTAGATCAAAGAGAGTGAGGAGAGTTAAGTTCAGGAAGAACCTTTGCTTGCATGTTCCTCCACCCTCTGAGGCAGGTGGGAATAAGAGAAATCTGGGGGACACAGGCCCAGGATTGGCATCTCAGAGGCTGTGTTCATGGGGCACCTCCACCATGACATATACTCTGGTCCTTCTCAACTTCTTACTCAAGGCACAGATGACCCCAAAATTCCTCTTTTATTATACCAGTCCTTGATAATCAAGGATCCCTGATCACTTCTCTGGCTCCAAGTCTGGCAGTACAGTCTCCCTGACTATCCCAGGACTCCAGGTTGTGGAGTCATTGCTGCTCACATGCTGATTGTGACACTTTCAACAGTGGTCCAACATTACTCAAAAGTGAGACCAAAACATGCCCTGTGCTCACAGGCTCCCTCTTTGCTCAGAAGATGTTTCCCAACTCTGTGCAGAGGGGGCTTCATGCACCATGGTCTTCAGAATTCAGTTTCCACTCATATCCTCTCCTTAATTATCATAACATCCAAAGGCAACACTCCCTCAGGTGTTTTCCTTTGGTATGATGATGACTTCCTCATTGCCTTTGTACTCTGATCCCAGACTGGCACTCTTCCCAACGTTTCAACTCACTAGTAAAGAAAAGAGGAGACTCTGTCCCCAGTAGCCTGGGATCTTTCTAAAGAGGCCCTTTTTCTTCTAGAAAGGAAGAGATACCTTATGGGTTTGTCCCCCTCTCCTCAGGAAAGTAAAAGCTACTGTTTTCCCTGATGAGCAACCAATGTTTACCTGGAGTTCCAGGTGCCATGGGTTGCCTAGTTATATAAAAATAAATTGATTAAATTATTTATAAATAGATCTATGAATTGTTTGAACAACTGAATAAAGTGAGGCTTAGGCATCAACTCTAGTTGTGATCAACTCTAGTCATGTTGCCAGAAGTTTCACAGTTTTTGCACTGGAAGTGCCATGTCCTCACAAAAACCTCATTCCCATGTGGGGAATCAGGAAAGATGGTCAATGTGATAGTTAAGTTTTTGTGTCAACCTAACTGGGTCTCACGGTGCCCATATGAAACATTATTTCTGGGAGTGACTGTAAACGTGTTCCTGGCTGTGATTAGAATTTGAATTGGTAGATTCAACACAGTAGATTGCCACCCGTAAGTTGTGTGTGCATGACCCAATCCATGAGTGCCTGAGTAGAAGAAAAGCCAAAGGATGGAGGAATTCAATTCCTTTGTCCCATCTCTGGTTGAGCTGGAATCTTGTCTCACCTTCTCCTACCCTTCCATTGGAATTCACATCATTAGACTCCCGGTCCTAAGGCCTTTGGACCCTGAGGGAATTACACCACTGACTTTCTGGGGTCTGTAGTTTGCAGATGGCAGCTCATGACATTCCCTGCCTCAATAATCATGTGATCTAATCTGCATATTTATATAAAATATTATATGTATAAAATATATTGAATATATTTATAAATATATTTATATATTTCATGTATTTCATTAAAATATGATATATTTTAATTTATATGAATCATTTTGTATACTTACATACAATCTATGTTTCATATAATCTACATATAATTTTGTATAAAACATACATGCTTATGTATAAAGTATAATGTATATTCATATACAAATACATATAAGTGTAAGTGTAACACATACACACACACACATATACACATGTACACACACACATACATACACGTAATACATATTAGTTCTGTTTCTGGGGAGAACCCTGAATAATATAGTCACCCACTTCAGTGTTCAATCTTTCCATAATGTCCCATAATGTTCATCATCAATTATTTTCAAAAATCTCTTCACCACCTACCTTGTTCCTTTCTCTAGTAAACAGCACCTTCCTGCTTGAGTAATTGAGGCCAGAACTGTGTCATACATGGAAACCCTCAACACCTGGGTCCCAGTGCAGTGGGAAGGGGGTCTGTGCTACTGAGCACAGAATAGTCCTGAGTTGCAGCTCCCTGTCTATGGGAGGCTGGTTAGAGATTGCACTTGCTGTAGGCTTGTGTATCTTCATGGAGACAACCATGTTGGCAGAAAGACCACGGCAGAAAGACCATGGTTGGGCTCTAGAGCCTCTGGTGTAAGACGTGCTCCCTGACGGTCATGAAATCAGTGAGACCTTTACAAAAAATACTCCTGCATGTGCATAGGAGGGAAGGGAGCCCCCATTTCCACTTCAACTGTGTTTCCTTTTAGATGGGGCTACAATTTCCTTCTGAGAAATTAGTTGTTATTTTCATAATAGGGAGAATTACCAGGAAAATCACAAGCTGGATGTCAAGTTAACATGATTACTCCAATATGAAATTTTTGGAGCTTCCATAGTCCTTCAGTCTTGTGTCTCAAGCTGTATGAACAGCCTCCTGTTTCTTCTCAAATAGTTAAAATATACATATAAGAAAATCTTTTTTTTAAGATGAGAAAATACATATCTTTGATAGAACAATATGAAATACTTTGGAGTTTCAAAAAAATTTTTTGATTGAACATTTTCTCTTTTATCTATTTTTTTACCATGTTAGTCACCATATAGTACTTCATCATTTTTTGATGTAGTGTTTCATGATCCATTGTTCAAATATAACACCCAGTGATCATTGCAATACATGCACCCTCCTTAATATTTTAGAAGGTCCTAAAGTCAGTATATCTATCCATGCTTTTATTATTCTACATGGTGTTGGAATCAGCACATGACTGTGTTTAGAATTCATGTGACCACTTATTTCTCTGAGTCAGGTGCTATACATGTTTTCTGGATATTTTCTCTCTCTTTCTCTCTGTCTCTTGTAACTTTTGATTCTTTAAGAAATTTCTCTATTTCTTGTATCCTAAAATAAAAGAACCCAGGTATTGATTTTTATGATTTTTAATTTTTTACATGCTTTACCTTTATTGTTTATTCATCAGATTATATACAAGTGTTCATTTCACCTCCTTTTCTGGCAGTCAAGCTTAGTATTTCTACGTCATGTGTAATTGTGTGAACACAATATTCCCCAGAATTTTACATGAAACCTTTACTCCTCTATTATGGGGGGTCCTGTGGGTGATCCTAGTACTCACAGAAGATGGGATACATTCAAGGAAATTCCTCATGAAGATCAGTGGTTGGTTTCTTGCAGGAAGCATCTGAATACCTGTATTGTTCAGAGGAATCTTCTCCACAACGATCCCAAGAGACAGGCTCTAAACTAAAGGGTCACCAATATAATTTCAGTAGCTTTATTGACTGATTTAAGAAAGGTCATCATGTAGCTACCATGTTGTTACTACCCAAAAAAACAGACATCCTACCTAAACAAATGTCCAAAAAATTCAGTAGCTGAATTTTTAAAACACAAAAAAATAAAATTGAGTCACAAATGATTCTTGTTCCCCAAAACACTTTCCTTTCCCCCACCCCAGTGGCCACCAGTCTACTGTAGACCATGACTGTAGACCATGACTATATTGTTGAGAAGGATTTTGGATCAGCTGTCATGTGGTATAAACAGTGATAGAAAAAGTGTCATCAAGGCATCTCTAGTCCATAGAACTCCTAGAAAGGAGCTGTCACTCCTGATCGGTATTTCTTTAATCCCACCTCCTTCTAGAAGAGCATATTAGGTCAAGCATCTCACTGTGCATGAAGAGAGTTTGCTTTAGGAAAGCACACAACAGTAGGTCAGGTCACAAAGTGAACACAAAGAGGCTGACTGAGAACATCCTCTGCCCCTGTGGCACACAGAATTGCCCTGGTGAGAAGTCTCTGGAGCTGGGCTCCTGAAGCCTAACTTGACTCCAGTTCCCCTCTCCCAGAGGCTCAGAACCTGGAATCCTTTCTCTTGATTTCAATGAGGTATCCCTTCACACTACTCAGCTCTCTCTTTCTAGCATTACTCTTGTTTTCGATTCATTTTGAGAATTCAATCGTTTTTCTTAATGTCCCTCTTATGTCATCCTTTTGAATAGACTGGGTTGTATTAATTTAATATGTGATGTTTCCTCATCCCTGAACCACACCCACCTCACATATTCTATCCCTGTAACATGGCTTTCCTGGTAGGAGCAATGAGACTCTGGGAGGGAGCATGTGGGCAACTTGATTTGGCAGGTGCCATACTCATTGTGGAGGAAGTAAAACACAAATGGAAAGGATCTTGACTTGCATTAGAAGGGATCAGGGGGATCAGGACTGATCTGGGAGGGTTTGAATGAAGGGCAGGAAGAGGAGAAAAGCATGGGTTTCCAGCTCTCTCTCAGCTAGCTGCCTTTGAAGCAGGGTGTTTGGCATTTATAATCTGGGGTCCCTAGGGCAGTGAGGGCATGAATCTGGGAAAGGCAATTTTAGTTATTCTCCTATCCTGTATGCACTTCCAACACCTGCTCTGGAGCCACTCTAAGTGGGACACAAGGGAAGGGGACCCAATATCTGTTGTGTTCCAATAATTTCTTTACTCAAAGTGCCAGTATCCTCTCCTAACCTCAAACCACTGAAGAGCAGGGCACAGAGTGAGGCTTGAGGACCAGGGAACTGAGGTGCACCAAGATGGAGTTAAGGGACAATGAGAGGCTCAGCTCTGCCTGCCTTCCTGGAAAAGGAGTAATTGCATCTCTCCTAATCTCAGCCAGCCTGGAGAGCTCTCCTTACCCTCCAACCACATAGCAATGTGATCCTGGAATTCCTCTGACATCCACACCAAGACGTCCCCAGGGGAAGGTAAGGATATTCCAAGGCAGCTTTGAATTCCTAGGCTCTGTTATGGGCTCAGTCTGTAATGATTCAGAAAATCCATGTCAAAGCATTTTACTGTCTGAGTAGCTAAGCTCTGATGCCCAGGGTTGCAGAGGTATCTAGAATAGAGATTCAGGTCAGAGTGGTTGAGGAGAGGCAGGTCAGGAAGCACATTTGCATGGAGGCCCATCCCTCCTCTGAGGCAAGAGGAGTGGATAAGAGAGTTATGGGGGAGTCAGGCCCAGGGTTGAGGTCTCAGAAGGCAGTGCTCTTGGGGCATCTCCACCATGGCCTGGACTCTGGTACTCCTCACCCTCCTCACTCAGGGCATAGGTGAGGACTTCAGGAAAGGGAGCCCAGGGACATCTGGGCTGATCCTGTATCTCCTCCTCAGCATCACCTGGGTCCCCAGCACTAACTCACTAGACTATGTTCTTTCTGTTTTCAGGGTGCTGGGCCCAGTCCACCCTGACTCAGCCTCCTTCATTATCAGGGGCTCTGGGAAGTACTGTCACCATCTCCTGTGCTGGAAGCAGCAGTAACATTGGGAGTAATCCTTATATCTCCTGGTATCAGCAGGCCTCAGGCACTTCCCCCAAGCTCCTGATTTATCGTGTAAGTTCTCGGCCATCAGGGATACCTGATCGTTTCTCTGGTCTGAAGACTGGAAACACAGCCATCCTGACCATCTCGGGGCTCCAGGCTGAAGATGAGGGGGATTATTATTGCACCTCAATTACTTCTAGTGATGATTTCCACAGTGGTGCAAGTTCATGAGGAAGTGAGACCAAAACCAGCACTCTGCTCACAGGCACCCTCCTTACTTTGAAGATGCTCACCCAACATGGAGACATCTGGAAGTTCATTTCCATGGAGGCCCCTCTCCTCTGGGGCAGGTCGAGTGGTTTCTTCAGAATATTCACACTCCCTAGAACTCCTTCATAGTCTGTTTCTTGAGGGGGCATTTGTCTTCTGGTAGGGAGCAGTCATCTTTAATCAGTTTCCCCTTAAAACCAACTACTTTAGAAAGCACACTAGGTCAGGGCATCTCTGTGTGGATGGAAAGTAGTTTATCTCAGGAAAATACACAGCTCTGAGTTAAGTTAGTCACAGCATAGAGAAGATGAGGAGAGGAATGGCCTCTATCTCATGTAACAGACTGAGAAATGCACTTTGATGTAAGGTCCTGGAGCTGGGCTCTTTAGAGCAATCCTGACCTCAGTTCCTTCTACCATATCCACAAACCCTGGAAAATGCTACTCTTATTTATTTAGAATGTTCTCCGTGCTGACTGAGTGTTCTCTCTCTTACTTTTCTCTCCCATATTTTTTGTTTCAACATTGTAAGAATAGAATTGTTTTTCTTCCTGTGCCATTCTCATCCAGGCTTCCTTCAGAGCCTTGTTTTATTTGACTTCTAACATTTCCTCAGCACTGAGCCAAGAACTGCTACACTAACACAAACCCAGCGACATGGCTGTCCAGGGACAAGCTACCTGGTGTAGCAGGTAACCCATCCTTCTCCTGAGAAAGATGGAGACAAAGACAAACATTTTTAGATGGATTTGAGAGTAATCTAGGGACCTGGTACTGACTGGGAGGGGGAAGGATGGAGGAGGAGAAGGAGCAGAGCATGGATTCTAGCTCTCACTCAGGACCTTCCCAGATGCTTGGGTTGTACCAAATGTGGCCACCAAGAGACAGCAAGGGCCTGAATTTGGGGAAGGTCATGGCTGCAATATACCTTCGCTGGTATGAAGTCCCAGAGCTGATTCCTCCTGAGTCATGCAAAGGAGGGCCATGTGTGAGGAATGACCCACAACTTTTGTGCTCCTGTAAGTCCTTTCCTTGAAAGACCAATAGATACCCCAGGCCTTAGCCTCAGAGTCCTTCAAGGAAGGGGACAGAGAAACATGAATGCTAATCCTAGTTAAGAGGATAGGAAAAAGAGAAGTAATGTGAACCATCCCCTGCTCTGTTTTTGGTGCCTACAAAAGAGTGAATTTCTCTTAATTCCAGCCCCTCTTCAACCTATCCCCACCCACAATTCACACAGCACAGTGAGAAAGTACTCGGATTATTCTTCAACTATATGGAGACTCCCAGAATAGGAACTAAGGGACAATCCAAATCTGGCTCCATTTCCTGGGTACAAACATGAGCTCTGTCCTAGAAAATTCATGTTGAAGTGTTTAATGCTTTGTTTGAGTTCTATGCCTTCAGAAGCATAAGTATCTATAATTAAGGGTTAAATCAGAGGGGGTGAGGAGTGGGAGGTACAGGAAGCATATTTGCATGAGGTCCCTCATCATCTGAAGCAGGTAATGGGGCTATGAGAGGTCTGAAGGAGCCAAGAAAAGGTTTGTGGTCTCATCAGGCTGTGCTTTGGGGGCATCTCCATCATAAGCTTCACTTTGGTCCTCCTCACCTTACTCAGGGCATTGGTGAGACTTCCATAGAAGGGGTCTCAGGGGTATCTAGCCTGATCATTTGTCTTCTTTCCTCAGTTTCTTTAAGGTTCTAGCACTGATCTCAACAGAGTGTGTTCTTTCTTTTTTCAGGGTCTCAAGACCAGTCTACCTTGAATGGCTGCCTGAGACTGTGGGATGGACACTCACCATTTCCTGTGCTGAGGAAGGAGTAATACTGGGCATTATAATGCTGTCTTCTGGTACGAGGAGCACTCAACATGGCCTTCATACTCCTGATTTACTATGCACATTCTCAGGTCTCAGGAATCCCTGCTCACTTCTCTGGCTCCAGGTCTGGAATACAGTTTCCCTCACCATCTCTGAGCTCCAAGCTGATCATGAGCCTGGTTATCTCTGTTGCTCATATGCTCCTGGTGGCACATCCATAGTGTTCTATGTTCATTTGGACGTGAGACCAAAACTTTCCCTGTGTTCACAGGCTTCCCCATTGCTCTGACGATGCTCCCCAACCCTGTGTGTAGGGGGTTCATGTAGCATGGCATTGGGAATTCAGGTGTCACTGTTCTCTCCCTCTCTCTCTCTCTCTTAAGTCAAAGTGAGAGGAAACACACTCCACCTAATTGGGAAATGATAGAGCCTATTTGTTTCTGTTACATGGTGCTAGATAATGATGTTTTCCAACTGCAATGGCAGGTACTGGGGATCATGAGACCCCTACAATGTACTTCCTGCAATTTATTTACCTATTTTTGTGTTTTTGTTTCATTTCCACTTTTTTATTTAAATTCAATTACTTAATATATATTATATTATTCTTTCAGAGGTAGAGGTCAGTGATTCACCAGTCTTATATAACACCCAGTGTTCATTACATCACGTGTCCTCCTTAATGTCTATCACTCAGTTACCCCAACTCTTCACCCCCTTCCCCCCCAGCAACCCTCAGTTTTTTTCCTATGTTTGAGAGTCTGTTATGGTTTGTCTCTGTGTCTGGTTTTGTCTTCTTTTATTTTTTCCTCTCTTCCCCTATGTTCCTGTTTTTTTTTTTCTTCAATTCCACATGTCACTGAGTCATATAATAGTCTTTCTCTGTCTGAGGGATTTCACTTAGTAACCCTCTAGTTCTATCTATGATGATGCATATGTCAAGATTTCATTTTTTGATGGCTGAGTAGTATTCCATTGTGTATATACACCACTTCTTCTTTATCTATTCATCTCTCAATGGACATCTCGAATCATAATTTTAAATGACTGTTTCAAGCACAATACAGTCTAACAAAGAATGCGTTTTCCAGAATTGATGTTCTTATTTAACCCAGTTAACGACTTGACTTCTTTCTGTTTTTGTTTTTGGCTTTTTAAAAAAGATTTTATTTATTTATTTATTTTGACAGTGAGAGGCACAGTGAGAGATGGAACACAAACAGGGGGAGTGGGAAAGGGAGAAGCAGGCTTCCCATGGAGCAGGAAGCCTGACGTGGGACTCGATCCCACCACCCCATGATCATGACCTGAGCCAAAGGCAGACGTTTAACAACTGAGCCACCCAGGCGTCCCATGTTTTTTGCATGGTTTTATTGAGTTATTTTTATATATCATACTATTCACCCCTTTAAACCAATGGCTTTAGTATATTCTCCAAATTGAGGCAACACTACCACCAACACATTGCTATTGTCCTTAAAAGGTACCCTATATCTACTGGCATTCATCTCTAATTTCCCACCAATTCTCCCAGCACCTGTCAATCACTCATCTACCTTCTGTCCTTTAGTTTTGCCTAGTGTGCATATTTCATACAAATGGAGTCACAAAATATGGCATCTTTGAGATGGACTTCTTTCACTTGGAATAATATTTTCAAGAGTCATTCATGTTGTAACATGTACTAATATTTAGTTACTTTTACTACCACATATATTCTATTGTAATGATAAATCACATTTAAGAAGTGAAATGTACCTTAAAGAACTGGAGAATCAACAACAAATCAAACCAACCCCACATGTAAGAAGGGAAATAATCAAGATTAGAGCAGAGATCAATGAGGTAGAAACCAGAGATACAGTAGAACGTATCAATGAAACTAGAAGCTGGTTTTTTGAAAGAATCAATAAGATCGATAAACCATTGGCCACACTAATCCAAAAGAAAAGAGAGAAAGCCCAAATTCATAAAATTATGAATGAAAAGGGAGAGATCACAACTAACACCAAGGAAGTAGAAACAATCATCAGAAGTTATGATCAACAGTTATATG